>CANTUR010000503.1:1200000-1746624 GCA_947683625.1 Mallotus nudiflorus
AAAAAAATTAAGAACTCATAAAGGTCGAAAATGAAAATTGAAAACCAAGGAAAATCTAGACCAAGTCACATGAAACTAAGCTTGGAAATGAACTCATCGGAGCTTAAGGAGAATATAGAGACCAGTGGCGTTCAAAATGGTGGCCAAAAAAGGCTTGATCGGCGTTGGGTACAAATTTCAGTTTCTCACCTTCTCACGACCAAAACTCGTCAGAAAAGGGAGGAGAAGGTGGCGGAATGAGCTGGAGAGGGTGGTGGTTGGCTGGGAGGCACTCTGACGGTGTTGGTGGAGCTTGGCAGCGACGGTGATGATGGAAATGACGTCGGGTTGTGAGGGAGAGAAATGGATGGTAAAAATCGTAAATTTGACAAACTTTTTATTTTGTTTATATATATATATAACTTAAACTTTAAGTATTATAATATATTAATATAATATTCAAAAATAATTATACACCACAAGTTAAAATATCACTCAATATTATATATATATATATATATATATATATATATATAATACATATTAATTAAATAAAATGTTTAATATATAATATTTACTTAATTAATATAAACCCTAAAATATTAAATATGTGTATATATATGCATGAATATGTATATATTTTAATATGACAATTAAAATCGTGCATGGACTCATGCAAATTCATATAACCGACCAATATAATTAATAATTATTTATTTAGGTTTTAATTTTCCTAAAAATAAAATTCTCGGGAAAATTTTACATATGAAACTTAAAATAATTAAACATAACTTTAATAAATAACAAAATAATTAAATAATCAATATATTTATCAAAATTATTAACATTGCATATCCCGATGTAGTTTAAAATTATTCAAAATCTCGAGATATTACAGTTTTCCCTCCTTACAAGAATTCGTCTCCGAATTCCAGGAAAAGAAGATACAAGATCAAGGAGGAAAGAGATATGGGTAAGAGGCTCACATCTCAGCTTCAGTCTCCCATGTATGCTCCTCTACTCTATTGTTGTGCCACAAAACCTTGACCATCAGAATTTGCTTCGATTGTAACTGTCAAACTTGATAATCAATGATCACCACAGGTTCTTCCACGAACGTCAGATCTTCATTAACTTCTACGTTGTTGGGCTGCAACATGTGTAAAGGGTTCTGAGACATACTTCCTTAGCATTGAGATATGAAACACTGGATGCACTTGAGACATACTCGGAGGCAAAGACAATCGATATGCAACAGTGCCAACTCTCTCTAGAATCTCGAACGGTCCTATATATCTCAGTGCTAGCTTACCCTTCCTGCCAAATCTCATTACACCCTTCATAGGAGATACCTTCAGAAATATAAAGTCTCCAACTTGAAATTCCATATCTCTGTGCCTACGATCCGTATAGCTCTTCTGCCTGCTAATTGCGGTCTCTGATCTACCTTTAATCATAGTGACTTTGTCTACAGCATCCTGAACCATCTTAGGTCCAGTCAAAGCTCTCTCACCAATCTCATCCCAACTCAAAGGGGATCTACACTTTCTCTTATACAACGCCTCATATGGTGCCATTCCAATATTGCTATGGTAGCTGTTATTATATGCAAACTCTACAAGTGGCAAATGATCATCCCAGCTACCTCCCAAATACAAAACACATTCTCAACATATCTTTCAGTGTTTGGATCGTCCTCTCAGACTGACCATCTGTTTGAGGATGAAAAGTAGTATTGAAGTCCAACCTAGTGCCCATCGCTTCCTGCAACTTCTGCCAAAAATGAGAGGTAAATATTGAACCTCTGTTTGACACAATGGACACAGGTACTCCATAAAGGCACATAATATGCTTCACATACAGCTTCGCCAATCTAGCTACAGAATAGGTGGCTTTCATAGGCAAGAAATGTGCAGACTTAGTCAACCTGTCTACAATCACCCAGATGGAATCGTATCCATCCTCAGAACGAGGTAATTTAACCATAAAATCCATAGCTATCCTTTCCCACTTCCACTCAGGAATAGGAAGAGGCTGAAGCTTCTTAGAAGGCTTCTGATGCTCAGCTTTCACTTACTGACACGTCAAGCACTTAGCAATATAATCAATGACATCCTTCTTCAGTCCGTCCCACCAATATAAATCTCTGATACTGTGGTACATCTTAGTGACACTTGGATGTATGCTATAAGTTGTAGAATGTGCTTCCTTTAGGATCTCTTCTCCTAAATTATCCACATCAGGAACACATAATCTACCACTGATCCATAATACACCATTATCATCGAGTGTGAAATCAGTGAATTTCCTTGCACGGACATTCTCTGCAAGCTCTTCTAGAATAGGATCTCGGCTCTGAGTTGCTTTAATCCTATCTCTCAATATAGATCGCACCTTAAACTGAGCTAGCAATCCACCTGACCTACTAAGCTTTATCATCAGACCTTAATCCACTAACATATGTAACTCTTGGATCAACAGTCTCCTCTCCACAATGATATGAGCAAGACTGCCTGAGGATTTTCTACTTAAGGCATCTGCTACCACATTATCCTTTCCCGGATAATATAAAATCTCATAGTCATAGTCTTTTAACAGTTCCAACCATCTCCTCTGCCTTAGATTCAAATCTCTCTGCTAGAAAATGTACTTAAGGCTTTTGTGATCAGTAAAAATCTCATAAGTCACCCCATATAGGTAATGTCTCCAATTCTTGAGAGCAAAGATCACTGCAGCCATCTCAAGGTCATTTGTAGGATAGTTCTATTCATACTTCTTTAACTGTCTCAAAGTATAGGCTATCACCCTACCATTCTGCATCAACACACAACCAAGGCCAACTCTAGAGGCATCATAATAAATTTTGAAATTGCCCACACCATTAGACAAAGCTAACACTGGGGCTATGGTCAACTTCTCCTTCAACAGCTGAAAATTATTCTCACAAGCTTCTGACCACTCAAATCTTATATTCTTTTGAGTCAAGAGAGTCATAGGGGTTGAAATTCTATACAAACCTCCTATAGTACTCGGCTAAACCCAGAAAACTCTGAATCTCTGTAACAGAAGTTGATATAGGCCATTCAGACACTGCCTCAATCTTCTGTGGATCAACCTGGATACCTTCTTTAGACACCACGTGTCTAAGAAAAGAAACACTCTCCATCCAAAAATCACACTTCGAGAATTTAGCATAAAGCTAATGTTCTCTCAGTGTTTGCAGTACAATCCTCAAGTGATATACATGCTCTTCCATACTCCTCGAACACACCAGTATATCATCGATGAAGACTACCATAAAATGATCCACATGCGGTCTGAATACCCTGTTCATTAGGTCTATAAAAGTTACTGGTGCATTAGTCAAGCTAAAAGACAACTCCAGAAACTCATAATGGCCATATCGAGTGCGGAATGCCATTTTAGGAACATCGGCTTCACTAATCCGTAGCTGATGATAACCTGACCTCAGATCAATCTTAGAAAAGAACTGTGCACTTTGTAGCTAATTAAATAAGTCATCTATCCTCGGGAGAGGATACTTGTTCTTCACTGTCACCTTATTCAACTCTCTATAGTCAATGCACAATCTCAGGGTACCATCCTTCTTTTTCACAAAAAGGACTAGTGCACCCCATGGAGAAACACTAGGTCTAATAAAACCCTTATCCAACAACTCTTGTAACTGCTCCTTCAACTCTTTCAACTTTGTAGGAGCCATTCTATAGGGTGGCATAGATATAGGAGTAGTACCTGGAACCATATCTATACAGAACTCAATCTCTCTGTGAGATGGTAAACCTGACAACTCCTTAGGAAAAATGTTAAGAAACTCACAGGCAATAGGAACATTTATGAGTGACAACTTCTCCACTGAAGTATCCCTATCCAATGCCAAATATCCCTAACAACCTTTCCTCAGCAACTTCCTAGTCGTAATAGTAGAAATAAGATTTTGAGGTGCTGAACTCCTATCACCCACAAACTTAAATTCTTCTTCACCAGGAATTCTGAAAGTCACCTCTTTACTTCGATAATCCACCACGACATAGTATTGAGATAACTAATCCATACCTAGAATAATATCAAACTCTATCATATTCAACAAAATCAAGTAAGCGGATAATTCCCTATCTCCAACAAGAACTGGACAATCAGAAAGAACAACATCGGTGTCCAAAGAATCACTTAGAGGAGTGGTGACAGACAAAGGAAAAGCCATCCTCGAAGCTTGCCAACAAGACTTGGAAGCAAAAATAGGAGAAATGAACGAATGCGTGGCACCCGGATCAAACAAAACCTATGCATCCAGGTAACAGACAGAAATAATACCTGCCACAACTGCATTAGATGCTTGAGCATCCTTCTGAGTGAGATGGAAGACTCTGGCCTATCCTCGACCTCCCTACTAGCTGATAGAAGCCTGGCTAACACCTCTGGCACCTCCTCTAGCACCTCTACCATGACCCTACTGGGGAACAAGCTGAGTAGAACTCTGATGCTGGGCTGGAGGAAACTGAAATGTAATGGGTGAAACACTAGTAATCGATTGCTAAGGAAATCACAAAATCTACAGCTGTTGATATCGAGAATCAGGACACGATTTGGCATAATATCTTGTCTGCCCATATCTGAAGCCCGTTAGTGGTGTCATATAACACGGTCCTTGATGAACTTTACCGCAAGTCTGGCAAACACTGGCAGCTGACCCAAAACTACGACCATTGCTGCTACTCGAAGCACCTGACCCAAGTCTAAATGGTCTACACTGACCTCCATGGCCATGTCTACTGCTCTGATGTACTCGTTGCTACTGTCTCTGACTCTACTGAGCTGGCTCTTCTGACTACTCGATCCAATCTAGAAACTCGAGTACAGAGCAGCCTAGAATCCACCTGACTGTACACCCAACTGGTAATAATCAGGCATAGCTCCCTGCCTGACTAGCCTCAGCTCAATCTCCTTGGCCAACTCAATCACCGACTCTAAGGTAAGGCCCGCTGTAGGCACACTAGCAAATGCAGAACCTAATTTGGTGATGTAGGTAGTGACTGCGAAGTACTGGTCTCACATCAGATCCTCTGCATATCTACCAAGTTAAAGGAACTCTCGGGTATACTCCTCAACAGATCTATCACTGCAAGAAATACTCTTCAATCTGAGATGGTAACTCATGCGAAGCGACTCTGGGCAGAATCTCCTTATAAATCACTCTCTGAATTGAGCCCATATCATTGTCAACATATACGGCCGGATCATCTGAATAAACCAGTCTAGGGCTGGTCCCTCAATAGAAAGCTCGACTATCATGATCCACCGGTACTCGATGTGAGCAATCTGAGTCCTAGTCTCGATTGTATGCAGAAAATCTAAAGGATCGAACGTCCCATCGAAGGTGATCTTGCCAACTCTGGCATAGAACAGAGCTGCCTCAGGGTCAAACATACCCTGCCGATAGGCAGGCTGGATAGGTTGAACTACCGGAGGTATAGGAACATCCTCGTACTCAGGCTCTACAGGCTCCTTATCCTGTATCTCTCTCTGCCTATGGTGACTTACCGCTCCTCGAGGTCTACCCCTGCCACGACCTCTGCGTCTAACTGGCAGCTCAGGAGGTAAAACTGTCATGACCCAAATTAGGAGTTATGACCGGCGCTAGAGAACGAGAATTCTTTCAAATCCGAAACTCGTAGCAAGCCTTAGAAAATAAAATCATGAAATAAATAAATAAAAAGTATGATAGAATTAAAATTTTTTTGAATCAATATACAAAGTACATACTCCAAATTCTTCCATAAATAAATGTATTCATAAAATGTTCGGATACAACACTCTGAGTATTAAATATTAAAACAAAATAATACTCTTCTGATACAATAACACAACTACTACAGTTTCTAGAATACGATTCAAAGTTCAAAATGTACATTTACATAAAATAGCCAGAACGGAAGAGCACCGGTGAGGAACTTTACTACTAAGGTCTGACGATATAGGATCTCTTGAAAAAAAAATAATTGAGGGGGGTCAAACCTCACTGAGTGAATTATTATACTATATAAACATGCAATCTTAAATATATCTAATCATGCATTCACACACGCACACACACACACACACATATATATTCACGTATTCCACACATGTGCCAACTCTACTTATATAAATATACTAAATGCAGAAAACATTTAGTTTAATTCATGAAGGATCCATAGAACCCTAATAATAGCAACCTCAATCATCACTCTAGCCATATAGGCTCACTTGATTCTAAATAGAACACTTATTCCAATCTGGATAGCAGACTGGCCCCGAGACACTAAATCAACTGAGCTCTAGCAGTTTGGAGTGTGATTGGCCCCGAGACACTTGGTCAACTGAGCTCTAGCAATCACACTATCTATCACCTCACATCTCAATCAAATCAATAGATCATTTATTCCATTATGGACAGTAGATTAGCCCCGAGACACTAAGTCAATCGAACTCCAGTAGTCTGACTGTCAGTGTGATTGGCCCCGCAATCACACTATCTATTATACCATTAATCTTAGTCAAATCAATTATAATCACCAAAATTAATTCTCACTCAACCCTTATCTATCGCATCGGTACGTACACGGTCCTAGTGCTGCCCACTAGGAAGCACGTTCTATTGATATCCTTCACTTAAAATAAATCATTCATTCGAAAAATAATTAATATAGAATGATATTTATAATAGTAAAATCAACCATATATATACCAAAAATATACCTAAGATATACCCAGTATATTTTGGGTATATATATGTCAAATAAAATATGAAATATACTAAAGATAAACCATTAATATAGTTAAAAACAATTTAAGTGCATTTTAATAATACAACATGCATTTGCTTAAAAATGTACCTAAATATACAAAGAATATACCCTAAGTACACAAATCACTTAATAAAACAATTATGTATAAATATTCATTTAAATAAGTATATGTACTAAAACATGCGTTTAGGTTTAACATATATTCACAATATACCAAAATAACCTAATTTTCTAGCATGCATATATCACAAATAAACCCTAAGTATACTGCTAATGTGTTAGGTTTGAATTAATAATAAAACATGCATTTATTTAGAAATATATCAAAAATATACCAAAAATAAACTTAAAAACAATTTAAGTGTAGGTTCATAATATAGCATGCAAATATTTAAGAATAAACCTAAAATATACTAAAACTATACCTAAAGTATACCAATCATTTAATAAAATAATTATGACTAAATGTACATTTAAAGCATGTATATATACTAAAATGTATTAAACATACGCCTAATTATTTAACGTGCATATATCAAAATAACATGCATAATTATTTAACATGCATATATACAAAAATACAAACTGTAGATATACAAAAAATATTATAATTTAAATCACATTAAAAACATGTAATGAAAATGAGAAACCCCAAATGATGCATCTTATATGCAATACATATATATACAGTATGATAACTCACTGGTGTGCGCTCCTCGACACAGACTCGACAGGCTTGGTCCGTTAGGCCTTGGTCTCAGCGTAGCTAGAAAAATAAAATAACAACCATCAAAATAAATTCTAACTCTATGCTTCTAGAGTTACTACGGAAAGACTTAATTAAAAATTTAAAACTAGACTCGGAATGGTTGTCAGATTTTACGAGACATCTCTCTGTAAAACGGACATCTCCCTATAAAAGTAGGGCTGATCTTGTACAGAAAACACACTTCAAGAATACACCTAAACCCCTCGGTCGGACTCCCTAACTACAATTCTACCGACCGAGGCTCACAAGTCACGAGATATACACAAAACACATTTAAATGCCAGAAATACCAAAAATACCCTTGAATAATCAAAATATAGCAAATCAAATATTTAAAACACTGAAAATAATTATTTCACCGATAGTTACATAAAAACCCTAATTTTAATAAAATATTATTAAAAATCAACAATTCTTGATAAATTCATAAATATTGACCAAAATACATTTTAAAACTCCAAATTACACAATTAACCCTAAAACATATTAAAAGCCGATAAAAACTCATTTATTTAGAAAAAAAGCATATTATATATAATTTGAAAATAATTTACGAAAAATAGTTTTAATTAGTTAAAAATACTAAATAATTTGTAAAAATAATTTTTATACCTCAAATAACTATTAAAACCAATTTAATTTAATTTTTAACCAATTTAGTTCCAAATTACCAAAATACCCCTAACTATATATAAATTCATATAATTCACTATAATTATACAAAAATTCACTAAAAATAATAGAATTACTCAAAAATTAATTTCTCAACATATAATTCAATAAAATCAATAATTCTACTCAATTAACCGATTAATTTCAACAAAATACATAATTAACCTAATTTTCTAAAAATCACATAAACTAAATAAATTCATAATAATTATACAGAAATCATAAAAATTATAAATAAATTTCTAAAATCCATTTTAACACCTATAAACACCATAAATCACAATTTCATAATTTAATTAATTAATTTACAAAAATTAGAAAATATTAATAAAATAATAAAAAATTCACAAAAATCAAAATAATTCCCAAAAATTCCACAAAAATTACCACATGTAGATTGAGCTACTAGGATCAATCTTTGTAAAGGACGTTAGCTTGAATCCTTAAAATTGAAGCTGAAAAAAATAAAAAACTCAAGTTAATCGAAATTGAAAATTAGAAACTTAGGAAAATCTAAACCAAATCAAGTGAAACCAAGTTTAGAAATGCACTCATCGGAGCTCAAGGAAGAGATAGAGACTAGTGGCACTTCAAACGGTGGCCGAAAATGTGGTGATCGGAGTTAGCATCAATTCTCGATTTCTTGGAAGAAAATCGACCAAACGACGCCGGAAAAGGAAGGATAGGGCAGCAAAATGGGCTGGAGATGGAGGAGGACGGCTGAGAGGCACACCAACGGCAAGAAATAGAGGTTACAGTGGCCGAAAATTGGATGGGAGGCGTTAGGAAGCTTGAAGGTGATCGGGTGGCACAAATTGTAATTTTAGCAAACTTTATGATTTTGCAAATATATATATATATAACTTTAATTTATATTATAATATTATATGAATATTATATTCATAATATTTACTCACCACATATTAAAATAATAATATTTACATACATATACATATATATAACACACATTATCTATTAAAACTATACAATATAAATTTAATTAAAATAAACCCTAATTTATTTAAATGTGTATATATACATGTATATGTACGTATATTAATACGACAATGAAAATTGTGCATGGACTCATGCAAACTCACAATTTATTTAGGTTTTAATTTTTCCAAAAATAAAATTCTCGAAAAAATTTTACATAAGAGACTTAAAATACTTAAAAATGAATTTAATAAATAACAAAATAATTAAATATTCAAATATATATTTTAAAAATTATTAATATGCCATATCCCGATGCAATTTAAAATTATTTAAAAACTCAGAATATTACAGTCTTCCCCCCTTACAAGAATTCATCCCCGAATTCCAGAAAAAGAAAAAATACAATTAAGAAGGGAAGAGATACGGATAAGAAGCTCACATCTCAACTTCAGTCTCCCAGGTAAGCTCTTCTACATTGTTACTTCACCACAACATCTTAACCATCGGAAACTAGTTCGAACATAAATGTCGAACTTGATAATCTATAATCGTAATTAATTCCTTCTTGAACTTTAGTTCTTCGTTCACTACTATTTTGTCCAGCAAGTCTCATCACACCATTCTTCGAAGACACCTTTAAAAACATAGTTCCTAATTTGAAACTCCATATCTCTACGTCTAAGATCCATATAGCACTTCTGATCACAGTAACTTTCTCTGCTGCATTCTGAACCATCTTATATCTAGTTAAGACTTTCCTCCACAAAAGCCTCATGTGGTGTCATTCCAATACTGCTATGGTAGCTATTATTATAAGTGAATTCTACAAGTATCATATAATCAACCCAGCTACCCCCCAGATCCAAAACATACATCTTCAACATATCATCTAGTGTCTGGATCGTCCTCTTAGATTGGCATCTATCTGAGAATGAAAAGCAGTATTGAAATCCAACCAGGTGCCTATTACTTTCCGTAATTTTTGCCAAAATTGAGAGGCAAACTCTGTACCTTTACCATATACAATGGACATAGGTATTCCACACAGACACACAATATGCTTTATATGCAGCTTAGCCAACTTAGCTACTGAATAAGTGGCTTCCACTGGCAAAAAATTAGCTGACTTGGTCAATCTGTCTACAGTCACCTAGAGGAATTATATCTAATATTCAAACGACATAATCAACCACAAAATTCGCAATAATTCTCTTTCATTTCCACTCAGGGTTCAGAAAAGATTGAAGCTTCCCAAAAGGCTTATGATGCTTAGTTTTTCACTTGTTGGCAAGTTAATCACTTAAAAACATAATCATTTACATCCTTTTTCAATCCATCCCACTAGCGCTGATCCTTAAAACTGTGGTACATCTTGGTAACATCTGGATGTACACTGCAAGTTCATTCCATAGCTTATATAGAATCTCTTTCTCAAGTTACAACATTAACCCTAAATAATTAACTTGTACATATCTTACCAGAAAATCATTCTATGATGAAATGTCATGATGACATGCTATGATGAATGTTATGATGAAATGCTAGAATGAAATGTCGTGATGAAATGTTGTAATAAGATGCTATGATGATATGATGAAATATTGTAATGATGTAAGATCTTATCCTTTAAAACTCAAGTAACCCTTAGATCAACAGTCTTGTTCCATAACTGAAAAATTATTCTAACAAATATCTATTCACACAAGCTTCATATTCTTTTGAGTTAGGTGGGTCATAGGAGTTGCAATTCTAAAGAATTCTTCTCAGATCTCCTATAATACCCTACTAAACCCAGAAAATTACAAATCTCAATACTTGTAGTCAGTCTGGGCCACTCAGATACTGCTTCGATCTTTTATGGATCATCTTGAATACTATCTTTAGATGTGGCATGTCCAAAAAAAAATAACACTCTCCAACCAGAAATCACACTTTATGAATTCAGCATAAAACTGACATTCTCTTATTGTCTGTAGTTCAATCCTTAAGTGATGTACGTGTCGTTTCATTCACTTCGAATACGCTAGTATATCATCAATGAAGACTATTACAAACTGATCCATAACTAATGATAATCTGACTTTAAATCAATTTTAGAAAAGAACAGTGCACCTTGAAGTTGATTAGACAGATTATTTATCCTTGGAAGAGGATACTCATTCAGTTCTCTGTAATCAATGCACAGTTTGGGTATACCGTCCTTCTTCTTCACCAACAGGACTAGTGCACCCCAAGAAGAAACACAAAGTCTGACTAAACCCTTGTCTAACAGATCTTGTAATTACTCCTCAGCTCTGCAAGTGCCATTCTGTAGGGCTACATTGAAATAGGAGTTATATAAGGAACCACATCGATATAGAATTTAATTTCTGTAAGGTGGCAAACCTGGCAACTCATCAGGAAAAACATCAGGAAACTCACAGGCAATCAAAACATCTGTGAGAAATAACTTCCCCACTGAAATATCACTGACTAGCGCCAAGTATTCCTAATAACCCTTCCTTAGTATCTTCCTAGCAGTGATAGTGGAGATAAGAATTTTGAGGTGCAGAACTCTTGCCACCAACAAATCTAAATTCTTCATCATCAGAAATTCTGAAATCACCTCTTTCTCTGACAAACAACCACTGCATAGTGCTGAAACAACCCTTTCACATCTCTTTAAGATCAATTACACCCAAAAGACTAAATTCACAATAACTCTCTGAATCTCAGTTCTCGGTTCGGATGCCAATATATTAAACTTAATCCTGTAACACATAATTCTACCAGTCTTCTCTTACTCTAAGCATTAACAGCCACAGGTAATTATCTCTCCTTGAAGGTGGATGGAAGTATCTTAGAAATCCCTCTTTAACTTAAATTATGTGTTACAGTCAAAACTAACAGCTTGCCATAAAGAGTATAAGAGTGTTTAATCTTTATTAGACATCTTCCAATTCCTCCATCAAAGCGTACTCAGACAACTGTCAAACTTAGCTAAATGCGTACAAGCTCTCATTAATTTCGACTATCGTCACCACAAGTACTACTTATTCGAGTTCAAAGGGATGCTTGTACCTTTTATAATGACTACCTCGACCTGTGAGTTACAGTTGCCTCTGACCTACCCCTATACTAAATAGGTGTAGTAGGGCTGAAACTGTAACCATAACCTCGACTTAAAAAGACTGATTATCAATATTGTCTTTACAGAAGAAATAATTCGCATTCACCACACTGAAAAGATATGGAAACTCAACAGGATTCAAAATATGGAATATACGCAGAATTGATGTTTCTCGAGTTCTTGGCTGAAAAAGAAATTACATCTACTGTACGATTGAAGGTATCGACACTACACCCTGCGAAACTCCTATTGCAGAAGCAACATCATCGCAATGCTAAGCCACCAGCTCCTCATTCAGTTGTTCCCACTGTTAACAGCGATCATCAGGCCTTCTAAGTCCATCTTTACGCCTACGCCTAACAGGCTGCATAAGGGGGTATAACTTCATGCTCAAAAGATTATCATCGATCTCATCGATCGATGGAGCAACTCACGCTCAAGGCAATCAGCAAAGAGCAAAAATAAATAAATAGTTCAAACAATCACAAACATCAACAGACACCCTAACGGTTACGCGAAATTCCTAATGCAAGGAAGACTTCTCAAAGACATGACCGAACTTAATTTAACTGTAGTAGTTCCAATGAAAAAACGACTTGATAACCTAGGTCCACATCTCTAAACCTAGGCTCTAATACCAACTTTGTCACAACCCAAACTAGGAGTCATGACCGGTGCTAGAGGACGGGAATTCTTTCGAATTCAGAACCCATAGCAAGCCTTAGAAAATAAAATCATGCAATAAATAAATAAAAAGTATGACAGAATTAAAATTTTTATGAATCAATATACAAAGTACATACTCCAAATTCTTCCATAAATAAATGTATTCATAAAATGTTCAGATACAACTCTCTGAGTATTAAATATTAAAAAAAAATAATACTCTTCTAATACAATAACATAACTACTATAATTTCTAGAATATGATTCAAAGTTCAAAATGTACATTTACAGAAAATAGCCAAAACGGAAGAACACAGACGAGGAACTCTACTACTAAGGTCTGACGATATAGGATCTCCTAAAAAAAAATTGAGGGGGGTCAAACCTCACTGAGTGAATTATTATACTATATATACATGCAATCTTAAACATATCCAATCATGCATTCACACACACACACACACTCACACACACATATATATATATATATATTCACATATTCCACAATATGCCAACTCTGCTTATATAAATATACTAAATGAAGAAAACTTTTAGTTTAATTCATGAAGGATCCATAGAACCCTAATAATAGCAACCTCAATCAACCCCATCATTACTCTAGCCATACAGGCTCACTTGATTCCAAATAGAACACTTATTCCAATCTGGACAGCAGACTGGCCCCAAGACACTAAGTCAACCGAGCTCCAGCAGTCTAGCTATCAGTGTGATTGGCCCCAAGACACTTGGTCAACCAGGCTCCAACAATCACACTATCTATCACCTCACATCTCAATCACATCAATAGATCATTTATTCCATTATAGATAGTAGACTAGCCTCGAGATACTAAGTCAACCGAGCTCCAACAGTCTAACTGTCAGTGTGATTGGCCCCACAATCCCACTATCTATCATACAATTAATCTTAGTCAAATCAATCAAATCAATTATAATCACCAAAATTAATTCTCACTTAACCTTTATCTATTGCACCGGTACATACACGGTCCTAGTGCTACCCACTAGGAAGCACGTTCTATCGATATCCTTTACTTAAAATAAATCATTCATTTGGAAAATAATTAATATAGAATGATATTCATAATAGTAAAATCAACCATATATATACCAAAAATATACTTAAGATATACCCAGTATATTTCGGGTATATATATGTCAAATAAAATATGAAATATACTAAAGATAAACCATTAATATAGTTAAAAACAATTTAAGTGCATTTTAATAATACAACATGCATTTGCTTAAAAATGTACCTAAATATACAAAGAATATACCCTAAGTACACAAATCACTTAAATAAGTATATGTACTAAAACATGCATTTAGGTTTAATATATATTCACAATATACCAAAATAACCTAATTTTCTAGCATGCATATATCACAAATAAACCCTAAGTATACTACTAATGTGTTAGGTTTGAATTAATAATAAAACATGCATTTATTTGGAAATATATCAAAAATATACCAAAAAGTAAACTTAAAAACAATTTAAGTGTAGGTTCATAATATAGCATGCAAGTATTTAAGAATAAACCTAAAATATATTGAAACTATACCTAAAGTATACTAATCATTCAATAAAATAATTATGACTAAATGTACATTAAAACATGTATATATACTAAAATGTATTAAACATGCACCTAATTATTTAATGTGCATATATCAAAATAACATGCATAATTATTCAACATGCATATATACAAAAATACAAACCCTAGATATATCAAAAATATTATAATTTAAATCACTTTAAAAACATATAATGAAAATAAAAAACCTTAAGTGATGCATCCTATATGCAATGCATATATATACAGTATAATAACTCATTGGTGTGCACTCCTCGAGACAGACTCGGCGGGCTTGGTCCATTAGGCCTCGATCTCAGCACAGCTAGAAAAATAAAATAACAACCATCAGAATAAATTCGAACTCTACGCTTCTAGAGTTACTGCGGAAAGACTCAATTAAAAATTTAAAATTAAACTCAGATCGGTTGTCACATTTTACGAGAAATCTATCAAAATTTTGGCAGAGTCTCCTCTGTAAAACGGACATCTCCCTACAAAAGTAGGGCCGATCTTGCACAGAAAATACACTTCAAGAATACACAGCCACATAACCCCTCGTTCGGACTCCCAAACTACAATTCTACCGACCGAGGCTCACAATTCACGAGATATACACAAAACACATTTAAATGCCAGAAATATCAAAAATACCCTTGAATAATCAAAATATAGCAAATCAAATATTTAAAACACTGAAAATAATTATTTCACGGATAATTACGTAAAAACCCTAATTTTAATAAAATATTATTAAAAATCAACAATTCTTGATAAATTCATAAATATTGACCAAAATACATTTTAAAACTCCAAATTACACAATTAACCCTAAATCATATTAAAAACCGATAAAAACTCATTTATTTAGAAAAATAGCATATTATATATAATTTGAAAATAATTTACGAAAAATAGTTTTAATTAGTTAAAAATACTAAATAATTTGTAAAAATCATTTTTATACCTCAAATAACTATTAAAACCAATTTAATTTAATTTTTAACCAATTTAGTTCCAAATTATCAAAATGCCCCTAACTATATATAAATTCATATAATTCACTATAATTATGCAAAAATTCACTAAAAATAATAGAATTACTCAAAAATTAATTTCTCAACATATAATTCAATAAAATCAATAATTCTACTCAATTAACCAATTAATTTCAACAAAATACATAATTATCTAATTTTCTAAAAATCACATAAACTAAATAAATTCATAATAATTATACAAAAATCATAAAAATTACAAATAAATTTCTAAAATTCATTTTAACACCTATAAACACCATAAATCATAATTTCATAATTTAATTAATTAATTTAAGAAAATAATAAAATATTAATAAAATAATAAAAAATTCACAAAAATCAAAATAATTCCCAAAAATTCCAAAAAAATTACCACATGTAGATTGGGCTACTAGGATCAATCCTTGTAAAGGATGTCAACTTGAATCCTTAAAATTGAAGCTAAAAAAAATCAAAAACTCAAGTTGATCGAAATTGAAAATTGGAAACTTAGGAAAATCTAGACCAAATCAAGTGGAACCAAGTATAGAAATGCACTCATCGGAGCTCAAGGAAGAGATAGAGACTGATGGCACTTCAAATGGTGGCCAAAAATGTGGTGATCGGAGTTAGCATCAATTCTCAGTTTTTTGGAAGAAAACCAGCCAAACGACGCTAGAAAAGGAAGGATAGGGCAGCAAAATGGGCTGGAGATGGAGGAGGATGGCTGAGAGGCACACCGATGGCAAGAAATGGAGGTTACAGTGGCCGATAATTGGATGGGAGGCGTTAGGAAGCTTAAAGGTGATCGGGTGGCACAAATTGTAATTTTAGCAAACTTTATGATTTTGCAAATATATATATATATAACTTTAATTTATATTATTATATTATATGAATATTATATTCATAATATTTACTCACCACATATTAAAATAATAATATTTACATACATATACATATATATAACACACATTATTTATTAAAACTATACAATATAAATTTAATTAAAATAAACCCTAATTTATTTAAATGTGTATATATACATGTATATGTATGTATATTAATATGACAATTAAAATTGTGCATGGACTCATGCAAACTCACAATTTATTTAGGTTTTAATTTTCCCAAAAATAAAATTCTCGGGAAAATTTTACGTAAGAGACTTAAAATACTTAAAAATGACTTTAACAAATAACAAAATAATTAAATATTCAAGTATATATTTTAAAAATTATTAACACTGCATATCCCGATGCAGTTTAAAATTATTTAAAAACTCGGGATATTACAAAAAGCTCGTCCTGGAAGGACTCGTTATCCTCAGCCTCAACAACCGGTGGAGCGACATGCGCTCGCCTCCTCATTCTGAAAAGAAACATAGAAGGAATCAGACAAAACAGGCAACGGAGGATAATGCAGAAAACTAAATCAAGGAATACTTATCAAGACATACTCAAACCTCATTCACTGCAGTAGTTTCAAAGAAAAACACAACACTGAAAACTAGGGCCATAACTCACACAACTATGGCCTTAACACAGAACTCCGCTCTAATACCAACTTTGTCACGACCCAAAATAGGGGGCGATGACTGACGCTAGGGAATAGGAATTCTTTCGAATCTGGAACCCATAGCAAGCCTTTAAAATAAAATAAAAGTATGCAATAATAACAGCATAAATAAAATATCTTGTAGCGGAAATTAAAATCTCATAAGTAATAATATAATCCACCAACTCATTAGATAAAACAAACTCATCTCAAATATATAATGTCTTTTAATACAAATTCTTATTTCAATTCTTTAAAATATAAATCTCATATAAATATAATACATAAATCCCATAACTTAACTACAACTACTGTAATGTGTAGAATACAAAATAAAATTAAGTAAGCAGTTGACATAGTAAAGCTGGGGCAGAATAAATCCAGCGTAAAAGTCTGCTACTGAGGTCTGAAGACGAAGACTCTCTTGAAAAATAGTCAACGGAGGGGAGTCAGACCTCACTGAGTGAATTTTTATAATGTATATACATGCATAACTAAATGACCAATGCACACATTCAATATTATATGTAATAAATATATATATAGGCAAATACACACAGATGTAGAAAAATCATTTTATATAAATACTAAAAATAATATCTGTTTATAAAGGATCAAATAGAACCCTAAATGATCGCAACTTTAAATAGTGTTAGACAACACTCTAGCCATACAGGCTCACTTATTCCAAATAAATTCACTTGTTCCATTTGTACAGTAAACTAGCCCCGAGACACTAAGTCAATCGAGCTCCGGCAGTCTAACTGTCAGTGTGATTGGCCTCGAGACACTTGGTCAACCGAGCTCTAGCAATCACACTCTCAAATTATATCTCACATCAAATAAATCAATCTAATCAATATCCACAAATAGGTTAGTAATATAACCTAAATTCTATCGTCGTACCGGTACGTACTCGGTCCTAGTGTTGCCCACTAGGTAGCACGTTCTATTGATATCCTTCATTTAAAATAAATCCATGCATTCATAAAATAAATGATGCATGACATTAATTAAAATAACAATATAAACCATATATATACTAACAATATACCAAAAATAAACCAAGTATATTTCGAGGATATATATGTCAAATAAATTCAATTTAATTATAAAATAAACCAGAAATAAACTATACATATACTTAAAAACATTTAAGTATAATTTAATAATAAAACATGCATTTAATTTAAAATATACAAAAAATATACCTAAGCAACTATTAAACCATTTATGCATATTTCATAAAATTTAAACATACATTTCTAAAACATGCATCCTAAAACACGTATATATAAAATAACAACTCACAGTTATGCGCTCATTGAGACGGGTTCGACAGGCTTGGTCCACTAGGCCTCGGTGTCGGCACAATTAAACAAACAAATGACAATACGAAATTAGAATAAATCTAATATAATTCTAGAGACTCAATCTAAAAATACAGGACACATAATAAGAATAGGAATTCGACCGGATGTCACGTTTTACGAGAATTCTATCAAAAATTTGGCAGAACCTCCCCTGTAAAACGGACATCTCTTTACTCAGAAAGTAGAGCCAGTCCTATAAGAAAACACACTTCGAAAATACACAGTCTCACAACACCTCAGTCGAACTCCCAAACTACAATTCCACCAACTGAGGTTCACAATTCACGAAATATGCACAGAATACATTTAATTTCAAAAATATCAAAAATACCCTTAATATACCAAAATATAGCAAATTAGATATTTAAAACACTGAAAATAATTATTTAACCGATAATTACCATAACATCTTAATTTTAAGAAAATATTATTAAAAATCGATAATTCTCAATAAATTCATAAATATTGACCAAAATACATTTTATAACTCCAAATTACATAATTAGCCCTAAAACATATTAAAAATCAATAAAAACTCATTTATTTACAAAAATAGTATATTATATATAATTTGAAAATAATTTACGAAAAATAGTTTTAATTAGTTAAAAATACTAAATAATTTGTAAAAATAATTTTTATACCTCAAATAACTATTAAGATCAATTAAACTAAACTTTTAACCAATTTATCACCAAATTACCAAAATACCCCTAGTTATATATAATTTCACATAATTCACTATAATTATACAAAAATTCACTAAAAATAATATAATTATTAAAAAATTAATTTTTCAACATATAATTGAATAAATTCAATAATTATACTCAATTAACCAATTAATTTTAACAAAATACTTAATTAACCTAATTTTCTAAAAATCACCTAAACTAAATAATTTCATAATAATTATACAAAAATAAAAAAAATTACAAATAAATTTATAAAATTCATTTCAACACCTATAAACGCCATAAATTCACAATTTCATAATTTATTTAATTAATTTACAAAAATTAGAAAATATTAATAAAATAATAAAAAATTCACAAAAATCAAAATAATTCCCAAAAATTCCACAAAAATTATATGATGTAGATTAAGCTAATAGGATCAATCTTTTTGAAGGAAGTTAGCTTGAATCATTAGAATCGAAGTTCAAAAAAATCAAGAACTCATAAAGGCCAAAAATGAAAATTGAAAACCAAGAAAAATCTTGACCAAATCACACAAAACTAAGTTTGGAAATGAACTCACCAGAGCTCAAGGAGAAGATAGAGACCAACGACGTTCAAAATGGTGGTCAGAAAAGGCTTGATTGATGTTGGGTATAAATTTCGATTTCTTAGCTTCTCATGGCCAAAACTCGTTGGAAAAGTGAGGAGAAGGTGGTGGAATGAGCTGGAGAGGGTAGTGGTTGGCTAGGAGGCACTCCAAAAGTGATGGTGGAGCTTGGCAGCGGCGGTGATGGTGGAAATGGCGTCGAGTTGTGAGGGAGAGAAATGGATGGCAGAATATATATATATATATATATATATATATATATATAATACATATTAATTAAATAAAATGTTTAATATATAATATTTACTTAATTAATATAAACCCTAAAATATTAAATATGTGTATATATATGCATGTATATGTATATATTTTAATACGAAAATTAAAATCGTGCATGGACTCATGCAAATTCATAAAACCGACCAATGTAATTAATAATTATTTATTTAGGTTTTAATTTTCTCAAAAATAAAATTTTCGGGAAAATTTTATGTAAGAAACTTAAAATAATTAAAGATAACTTTAATAAATAACAAACTAATTAAATAATCAATATATTTATCAAAATTATTAACACTGCATATCCCGATGCAGTTTAAAATTATTTAAAATCTTGGGATATTACATTTGTGGATATTTATTGTAATATCCCGTGTTTTTAAATATTTTTACACTGTATCGAGATATACAGTGTTAATAATTTTGTATATATATTACGATATTTTACGAGTTGATATGTATTTAAAACCTATTTTAATTATTGTGTCTTATTTACAGTGCTTTACGTAAAATTTTCCCGAGACTTTCATTTTCGGGGAAATTTTCACGTAAATAATTTATTATTAATTATTTTAAATATATTTTCGGACTTGCATGAACTCATATGTATTTTTAAAATACTAAACACCGTGTATATGTGTACCTATTTATTTAATTAGGGTTTAGTATATTACCCTAATATTTAATTAATTAATTAATTATTTTATTGTTATTTAATTATTTTTAATTAATATTAAATTTTAAAATATTAAATATTAAGTGTGTGGTGTATATTTAATGTGTGTAATTTAATATTATTTTAATATATAGTATAAAGTATATATATACATATAATACATTAAAAAATCAAAACTTTTGGAAAATTACCGTTTTGCCCCCCGATCTCTCCTTCTTCCCCGACCACTTCCTCACCGCCAACCACCGTCTGTCACGCCGTTCCCTTGCCGTCGGTGTGCCTCTCGGCTTGCCACCTTCGTCCTCAGCCGTTCCCCACCGCCAGCAGCTCCCTTTCCCGTCGAGTTTGGCCGAAAATAGCTTGGGTTGCCGAAACTCAAGCTTCACGCCGTTGACCATGATTTCGGCCACCGTTTTTGACATCGCTAGTCTCTTTATTCTCCTTGAACTCCGGTGAGTGTGATTCTAGCTTTGGTTTGAGCTTAAATGGTCTTGATTTGCTTAGGTTTCGAATTTTCAATTTCGGCCATATTAGGGTTTTTGATTTTTTTGAGCTTCAAATTGATTGATTCATGAAAAATCCCTTCACAAATGTTGATCCTAGTATGTTAATCTACATGTCTGAATATTTTTGGAATTTTTGGAGATTATTTGGATTTTTGGGTATTTTTGAATATTTTAATATTATTTTCTAATTTTCGGAAATTAATTAAATAAATTATGAAATTGTGTTTTATGGTTAAATTAGGTGTTGAAATGAATTATAGGAATTTATTTGGAATTTTTATGTATTTATTTTGAATTATTGAAGTTTATGTAATTTTGGGAAATTAGGGTTAATTATGTTTTTAATTGAATTTAATTGGATAATTGAGTTTAATTATTGATAAATATGTTGAGAAAATTAATTTTTGGATAATTATACTATTTTTGGTGATTTTTTGAAGTAATTTTAGTATATTTATATATATAGGGGTATTTTGGTAATTTTACCCTAAATTGGTTAAAAATGTAATTTAATTGGTTTTAATAGTTATTTAAGGTATTAAAATGATTTCTACAAATTATTTGGTATTTTTAACTAATTAAAACTATTTTTCGTGAATTATTTTCAATTATATATATAATATACGATTTTACTAATAAAATGAGTTTTTATCGGTTTTTACAGTGTTTTAAGGTTAATTATGTAATTTCTACATATAAAATGAATTTCTATTATTTAAGGGTATTTTTGGTATTTTCAGAATTGTTCTGTGTTTGTGGACCCCGGTCGGTAGACTGTAGTTTGGAGTCCGACCGAGGGGTTATGGATGAGTGGTTGAGCCTATTTTTCAAAGTGTGTTTCTTTGCAGGGTCAGCTCTACTCTTTGAGTAGAGAGATGTCCGTTTTACAGGGGAGGTTCTGCCGAATTTTTGATAGAATTCTCGTAAAACGTGATGTCCAGTCGAACCCTAATTTCAATTTTGTGTTTAATACTCTAGATCGAATTCTAGGATTTTCTATTAGGCTTATTCTAATGTCGGTTATTTATTGTTTGTTTAGTTGCGCCGAGACCGAGGGCTAGTGGACCAGGCCCGTCGGACCCATCTCGTGGAGCGCACTAAGGTGAGTTACTATACTATATATATATGCTTTAGGATGCATGATTTAGAAATATATGTTTTATTTTGATTAAAATGCATAAATAATGTGATTTGTATTTAAGTATATTTTTGGTATATATTAAATTATATGCATGTTTTGTTAATAAATTATACTTAAAATGTTTTTAAATATATTTCTAGCTTAATTTATAATTTGATTGGATTGATTTGACGTATATATACTCGAAATATACCTGGTTTATTTTTGGTAAATTTCCAGTAAATATATGGTTTATGTTGCTATTTTATTGAAATTCATGCATCATTTATTTTTATGAATGTATGTTTTATATTTAAAGTGAAGGATATCGATAGAACGTGCTACCTAGTGGGCAGCACTAGGACCGAGTACGTACCGGTGCGCTTATAGCAGATAGGCTATATTACTAACCTATTTATGGATATTGATTGATTATGATTATTTGATGTGTGAGATGTGATTTGGGTGTGATTGCTGGAGCTCGGTTGACCAAGTGTCTCGGGGCCAATCACACTAGCAGTCAGACTGCTGGAGCTCGATTGACTTAGTGTCTCGGGGCCAATCTACTGTGTAAATGGATTAAGTGGACATATTTGGAATAAGTGAGCCTGTATGGCTAAAGTGATGTCTAACACTGTTGAGGCTTCGATATCATAGGGTTCTATTTGATCCTTCATAAAAGATGATTTTCAATAAAATATATATAAAATGATTTTATTGCATCTGTGTGTATTTGCCTGTATATATACATATTATATATATATATATTGTTGACTGTATGCATTGTCATTTAGTGTGTATGTATATATATTATATTAATTCACTCAGTGAGGTCTGACTCCCCTCCGTTGACAATTTTTCTGGAGAGTCAACATCTTCAGACCTCAGTAGCAGGCCCATACGCTGGATTTCTTCCGCCCCGGCTTCTTTGTGTAAACTGCTTACTTGAGTCTTATTTTTATAATCTAGACACTGCAGTAGTTGTAAATTAATTGTGGGATTTTATGTATTTTATTTATGTGAGATATTGTATTATATTGAAACTGGATTTGTATTAAAAGATTTTATATCTATGTGATGAGATGAGATTTGACTTAAATCCAGTTGGTGAAAATAACATTATGATATTTATGATTTTTATTTCCGCTGTATTATATATTGCTATTATTATTGCATGTTTTATTTTATTTTTAGGCTTGCTACGGGTTTCGAATTTAAAAGAATTCCCATTCCCTAGCGCCGGTCATGGCCCCTGTTTTGGGTCGTGACATTTATGGAATTTAATTATATTTAAAATATTTATTATTTTATATGTATTTTGGTGAATTATGAACATTGGTTAGGAAATTGTATAATTCGGGGTCCCAACTAGAGGTGTTGAGCCTTGTGTTTTAGAAGTGTGTTTTTTGTACAGGATCGGCTCTACTTTTTAGTAGAGAGATGTCAGTTTTACAGAAGAGGTTCTGCCAAATTTTTGGTAGTATTCTCGTAAAATGTGACGTCAGGTCGATCCTAAATTTCTATGTTTGTCTAAGTTTTAGATTCCTATATTGAGTCTCCTTTAGAAGTATAAGTTAGAAATTTATTCTGATTTGTTATTATTATTTATTTTCTAGTTGTGCCGAGACCGAGACCTATTAGACCAGACCCGTTGAGCTAGTCTCGAGGAGCGCAAACTTGTGAGATATTATCCTATATATACGCTGTATATAGAATACATGCTTTTGAGAATCCATGTTTTATTTATGTTTAAATATGAATTATTTTATTAAAGGTCGAAGTATATTATTTGTATACTTTAGGTATATTTTTGGTATATGTGACATTTTACTTAGTTTGTTTTTAGTATATAATTTGTATATATGACATATATATGCATTAGCATGTTTTAGTTTATATATTCAATATATTTGTCATATATTCAGCATATGCATTTGGTATTTTTTGGTATATTTATGGTATACTTTTAGTATATAAGTGGTATATTCTTTTTAAATGAATGCCACTTGTATTTTAATTATGAATTTTACTATTTTTAATAATTATAAGAATGATTTGAAGGATAGCTATAGAACATGCTACCTAGTGGGCTACGCTAGGACTGTTGCGCGATAGTACAATAGAATTAGGTTGAGAATCTGATATTGCTATTAAGATATTAGTTTTGGGAAAGGCTGACTGTGGATCCTCAATTGACCAAGTGTACTCAGGGCCAGTCATGCTGGTAGTGAGATTGCAAAACCTCAGTTGACCTAATGTACTCAGGGCTAGTCTACTACCTTAGGTTCGATAAATTAATACTTGGAGTTGTGATTAAGCCTGTTGGCTATTGATTATTATGATCGAGGTTGCGAATTGTTAGGGTTCTGCTCCGGTCCTTCAATTAAAATAATTTTATGCATCTTTTATTATTGTAAAATGAATTTTAGCATCTATGTGAAATGTCTGTGTATATGGATATATATACTGATGTCTGACTGTTTATGACTTAGATTGCATGTATATATGTTATAATAATTCATTCAGTGAGGTCTGACTCCTCCAAATATTTTTTTCAGGAGATTCCTCATCTTCAGACCTCAGTAGTAGACCTCTACGTCGGACTTCTTCAAACCCGGCTAAACTATGTAAATTATTTATCTGAACTTTGTTGTATTTTAGAAAACTGCAGTAGCAATGCTTTGTAACTATAGAATGTTATTTTAATGTAAGAGACCTTTCTCTGAATATTGTATGGAAATATTTTTATTTTATGATATGACATTAAGTATTTATTTTTATATTGACTTAAATTTAAATTATGGTGTATTTTTATTTATTTATTGCATGTTTTTTTATGTTTAAGGCTTGCTAAAGGTTCTAGATTCGAAAGAATTCTCATTTCCTAGCGCCAATCATGACTCTCGGTTTGGGATGTAACAAAGGCAGAGGTAGCCATGAAGATTCGGTTGAGAGATCTCTTGAGGATGGGGAAGCACAGATCTATAGATGGAGTGGTGGTACAAGGAAAAAAAATAAAAGAGAGGTGTGCAAGTAATAAATAAAAAAAGTGAGTATTTAAAAAGGATAGTGATATATGTTGCTATCCTCGACATAAACAATGACGTAGAGGGTAGTGACAATCACCTCCTTGCCCATTATATATATATATATATATATATATATATATATATATATATATATATATTTATTTATTTATTTTTGATAATTTAATTTTTTATTTTTTTTTTGGAATCAAAAACTTAGATTGCATTTGAGTGAACTTGTCGTGTAAGAATTTAAATACTCGTAGCTTGATTTTTTTTTTTGATAATCTAATGAAAAAAATTTGAAGGAAATAAAGGCAATTGTCTTGTGGTGTCACTTGTCGCAACACAAATATTTATCAATTTTAAAGAATAAAAAGTGTTTTTAAGGTATTTATGTAAAAAAAATGTTATTTACATAAATATACCAAAAACCACAAAAAAACTTTCAAGAATGTCGTTGACCAAAAAAACTTTTAAAACTAATTTTTCTAACTTTTTTCTTTCAAAAATAGACAACTCCACTTGTCATCCTTATTTTTAGGGTTATCTTTTTTCCCTAACATTTTTTCCTTTTTACTTATTTTTTCAACTTTTTTTTACTTTATACCTTTTTTTCAACATTTTATTTTTTTGCTCAACATTTTTTTTGTTTTATACCATTTTCATCTATTTTTTCTCAATATTTTTTACTGTTTTCATCTATTTTTTTCTCAATATTTTTTTCTTAACATTTTTTTTCTAACATTTGTTTTTGCTACTGTCTTCACTTTTTTTTTCTCAACAGTTTCTTCTATTTTTATGGTACTACCTTTATTCTTTTTTTTTTCTCAACATTTTGTATACCGTATTCATATTTTTTTTCTCAAATTTTTTTTGCTCAATGTTTTTTTTAAGATATTATCTTTATTTTACTCTCAACATTTCTTTTTTCTCACTATTTTTTCTCTTAAAACTTTTTTTTTCAAATAAATAATTATAAACTAAATATCTTTAATTGTCATTAAACCAAGCAATAAATATGTTCAACTGTTGTAACAATAATAAATAAACAAAATTTTCTCCTTATATATTCTTAAAGAATAAGGATTTTTTTTTTCTTAACTTTAATCTATTTATTAAAATGTCTTACAATTTTTAAAAAAATATATTTAATACTTATTGATCATCAATATGTCACAAGTTTACAATTCTTATGATGTATTTGTAACATCAACATAAAAAAAACACCAAAAAATAACAAAAATCAACAAACCGAAACAAAAAAAAAACTAAAAACAACAACTGAAACAATAAAACAACAAAAATCAATAAAATTTTATAGTTGTTGTTTTTTAAATTTTCTTTTCATTATTAATGACAAAATTAAGATCATAAATAAAATTTTTACTTTTTTTAGTGTGGACACCTTCAGTTTGATCGGCATACAACAAAAGCCCAGTGATAAGATAGTTCAAATTTTGAATGCAAGAAAAGCCTAAAATCTCCTTTAGAAAGGTTAAACCTGGCCCGAAAATTTCATATCTAACCAAAAGTCCAAAACACTAACCCATTAGCCCTTTGCCAAGCCCAAAAGTCCCAACAGGCCTAGTGAAGAGGCAATCGCCTCTTCACTTCAACCATCGATGAGGCGACACCTCACCAAAGAGGCATCGCCTCTTAACACCTATCCCCTACAGTAATAAATGCTATTTATTATTGCATTTAATATAAAAAATTGACTTTCTTACCTCTAGTCTAGAGTTTTAAAGGAAAACATAGGACTTTTGAGGCATGAAATGATGAGAAAGAAAAACAATAATGATGAAGATGCAAGGTGGAAAGCAACCTTGACTTTTTGAAAAATTGGGAAGAGAGAGGGAAGAGGCTAAAGAGAAGTATGTGGCTATTCAAAAATAAGGCCATTCTGGAAAAAAAAAAGAGACTAAAAAAGAAAGAGAAATAGAAAAAGAAAAAAACGTTCTTAAAAAAAAGAAAAGGAAGAAGAAGGAAAAGAGTGAACTTAAAGCTAGGAATTCATTTCTTGAGGAGAAGAAAGGTGATTATTGCATTTAACACTTTGTAAATGAACCAAACAAGCTTTGAGGGCTTCAGTTAAGAGCATCAAACGGGTCTAAATTAGTGAGAATCCCTGTTTTTAAGCTTTGAGTTCCTTATTTTATTTAAAACTTCATTTCTTCATTTTATATCTTTCTTGTATTTATTGCTTGCTTAGAATTGTATTTAGAGCTTGAATATATGAATTATTAAGTTAGTTGCTAATTTATGTTGATTTGCATGAATATGTAAGTAGCTTAGGATTTAAGAAACTTGTGTTTTTTATGTTGTTGTGCCTGTTGAAGAGGCATTGCCTCTTGTTCTAGAGGCAATCGCTTCTCATGCAGAGTCTTGCACAACTCTACTTTATTTTAGTATCTTTTAGGCATATTTTTGGCATTTGATATGTATATGCTCCCTTTTTTCTTAATGTCGCAATGTGAATGCTATATTTTTAAGATTAATTGAATGATTAATACATGTTCATATGAATCTACGTGCCTATGTTTATGTTAATATAATTTGGATTGCCTCATAAATAAAGTTGTTTACTTAAATGTAAGCTAACCCTTATTTGTTGTAGGTTTTAGTGGTTTTTAATCACTATGCAATTAGTGAATTAACTAGTTCTTGAGAGGTTTCATTTGAGTTAATTATTGTAATAATTGTATAAATTATTGTAATCCCTAATCCCTTCCTCATTTATTTGGAAGGAATGCTTATAAATTTATTCTTATTATTTGATTTGAATGCCACGATAATAAATATGCAAAAAGATTAATGTGCAAACTTAAACTGAATTATAAAATTAAAAGTGTTTGAAAACCACCATAATAAGAAAATAATCTAACAATCATGGGTAATAAAATACAAAATACAAATGGAGGCCAACTGTAAGGTTGGGTGCGCATTTAAAGCCCATACCCAGTTTCCAAACTCAAATCTTTAATGATGGCTTTTGGGGACCTCCGTGGAATTCAGTTGTTGTAAAGTGTCCCAATTTTCATCCAGGTGGTGACACTATCTCCTTTTGGGCCTTAAAAACCCATTTAGCAATCCTAGTGGGCCTTGAGCCGACATAGTGCCGTGGTTGCCATACACTTAAGTGCATGGCCTAAACCCTGCAGTCCATAGTGGCGAATCCACTAGGAATAGAGAAACTTATTCTAAGTGTTTTATAATTTATCATCCTTGATTATTTCTTTTATTTCCTTTGCATATTACTATATTCACTACATGATCACACACATTAAACACATAGTCCTAAATAACCGATAATAGTTTTTGCATTGTTACTTGTGTTTCACTTAAACCTGTGTTATTGTCACTTATAGCACGTACTATCCGTGTCACACAGACCCTTGAGTAGGGAGACATAATGGATGTATATAGTTGTAGGGGCCATAGCTTATTACCCTCGACTCAGCTCATGTAAATGTCTTATAAATTTCCACTAAGATTTTTTCCTAAATGTGTGTGTTTTATGTCATTTAACAAGACTTTTCATAAAGCCCAAGCCCATTTGCAAGTGGACTATGCCAAAATTAGGCCTGTCATGCCCACCATGGCCCATTTGCAAATAGATCATGTTAAAATTAGGCCTTTCAAGCCCATTCTGACCTATTAAAATGGACTTCAGATTTATTTAAAGGATTTGTTACTTGTTTGCTCCCTTTTAAGAGTTTCTTATATGTACGACAGTTTTATTATCCTCTATTGATAGTCAAAACCCAGCCAACAATCCAAGGAGAAGAGACTTGCCATTGAATATGCGTGCGAGAGAAATAAAGGTGAAAGTGTCGTCTTTTGAAGAGCTTAGTCTTTTATTATTTGTTACATGTAAATAGGAAATTTATTCTTATTCTATTCTTTTAGGTCTTGCATATTATACATACATGCCATGCATGTTTCTAATTTGGGTTGGTTACAGATATAAATTCAAGTTAGTCATTTTCTTGGACGCGCTCCAATACTAGTCGCCTAGTTAAAATGTCAAAAGAGACAGCATTAACGAGTTTTAACCCAGAATAATTCAAGAAAGAGATGGATGAATAGACCAAAGCAATTATACGAGAGATGATGGTAGGGATAAGCTCAACCATAGAGAAATAATTAGTGCCTCCACCACTGCCATTTGATCTTAATGTTGAAAATCCAAAAAGGAAAGGAATGAAAAATGATCAGCAAACCGTATTAGCAAAACTAGGCACCCGAAGAGGTTGGATCCCTAGGAGAATACAGAGAAGCCAGATTGGGCTAAAGACCTTATGAAGTCTATGGCTCATGTGCAATTGATGATGAAAGAAAAAGGGATGGATGCACCGATGAACTACTTCGACCTTAGTTTAGGAAAGGATGATAACCCATTACCCAATAAGTTTAGGTTTCCTGATATGAAGAAGTTCATTGGTATTGAAGATCCTCATTTGCATCTCAAACAGTATGTAACCCATATGAGAACAACCAGATTGAACAAGGCTCAGATTATTAAGCAATTTCCTCTATCCTTAGAAGGAGCACCCATTAAATGGTATTATGCTTTAGAAGCTAATATTTAAGCTAATTGGGAAGTATTGTGTGCAACATTTGTAAAATAGTATAGTCTCAACATACAGATGGAAGCATCTTTGAGAGATTTGTAAAATGTCAAGCAAAGATTTAAGAGCCTTTCACTGATTTCTTAATTAGGTGGAGAGCAAAGCTGGCACAGATGAAGCACTGACCCTCCAAGAGTGACTAACTAGTGATAGCAATTGAGGGGTGCGTACTCCCACTTTCTAAGAAGCTAAAAGATTTAGGGATTTAGAATTTCAAAGAGCTGTATAGGTTCAGGGTGCAGAAAGAATATGACTTGGCATAAGAAAGAAAACCTTTCAATGGAAGATCCTCAGGTAAAGAAGGGTATGGATCCAGCAATGGGATCAAATCCGATAGCAATGTGCAGATAAAAATTGTCCAATAATCTAGAAGATTTTATAATCTAGGCATTCTTCTCTTTAAGGTTTTAAAGAAGTTGATAGAGAATAATTTGCTATGACCTCTACCACCAAGACCACTATTCCCAAATGTTGACCCAAAGCTGTATTGTAAATACCACCAAGCTATAAACTATGATACTGATAGTTGTATTTGCCTAAAGCACAAAGTAAAAAGACTAATCGACTCAAGTAAAATATTTAACCCAAAAAATAAAAAACCTAACACCAGAAATAACCCATTACCTAATTATTGAAACATGCCACCACTAAGTCAATTTATCCTTACCATCAACACTAGTCTAACGGAGGATCAAGTTTTAAATTCCTTTGTTAATACCACACCTACACCACCCCTAAAATCTAAACCAAAAAATCGCAACCCTAGAGTACAGTCTGTAGAGGTCGAGGTCAATGTCTTGGACATTTGGAGTTATTATGATGAAAAAGGTGGAGCAATCAATCTGCGGAAGGGTAATGAAGATAGAAAGGCTCGATTAATTGAGAAGCTTGAGAAAAAGGAAGAAATAAAACCTGTGGGGTCTGAGGAAAATGAGACAGATATAAAAGAAGAAGATAAAAAAGTTCAGAAAGTTGTTGAAGCTGTGAAAGTAGAAAAAACTTTCTCTAGTGTCTGGGAGATGCTCATGCACTCCAAAGCTCATCAAGAGGCACTAATCATGGCTTTGGATTGTAAAAAAGTCCTTACAAGCCATACTCATAAGCAATTAGTAGATTCCTTAACGAAAAGCCCCCAGGGAGCTATAACATTTACTAATGAGGATTTGTTGCTAGAATGAAGGGAGCACTTCAAGCCTTTGTTTATCAAGGTAGAAGTAAAGGGGAAGTTTACATGTTATGTAATGGTAGACAATGGATCTTCTATCAATGTTTTTCCATTGAAGATCTTTCCAAGTTAGGGCTAACAGTGATTGATTTAAAATCATCATACGTGGTGATCAAGGCCTATGATGACACCAAGAGGCCTATTGAGGGGACCTTTAGAGCACTAGTTAAGATTGGACTTGTTGAAGTTTGGGTAAACCTACATGTGATTGACATCCCTGTAACCTTTACTATCCTATTAGGAAGGCCGTGGTTCCATCCTTTGGGAGGCATCCCATCTACTATACATTAAAAGATTAAGTTCCCACACAAGGGGAGGGTAGTCACCATTTCTGTTGAAACTGAGGCGACTATCGCTACATTGAAACTGGCCCCTTAGGAAATCCCGTTTAGTCTGAGTTTTGAAATTTACATAATTTATGAAGATAAGTTGAATCTAAAAATTATGAACATGATGAAAAGTCAGAATTCCATGTCTGGAATGGGGTTAGGAAAACATCAGTAAGGTCCTCCTAAATATGTTGAGTCCAAAGTGTTATTTTTAAAACACAGGATAAGATATACCAAGGTTGATGAGTCGAAAGAAGCAAAGAAAGTTGGAACCAAGTCTGTAAGAAAGAAAAGGGCAAAGAATATGTCAAAAACCAAGATCATGCCCCTTTAGGAAACCTTTGTGAGAGAAGGTGCCAATGATCCATATTAAGGGGCTCTTGAGCTGTTGTTAATTGTTGATAAGCTAGTCCTCGATTTTGAAATATTCTCTGAGTAAGTGAATAGGACCAATAAAGTTGCTATAGAATAGCTAATGGTGGAGGAATTGGTACTATTCCAGGAACCTAAAGAGGATGTCCTTATAGTGGAGCCAAAAGACGCAGATGACCAGAAAGAGCAACTTGACTTCGAGTTTTTTATTTTAGACTCCATTATGGATGTGTTTTATGATGAGATTGATATTTCTTTTTCTAACTTGTTTAACTTTGAGGCCTCCTTCTTTCTAAAATAAATGCAACTAACTTTGATTTTACTTACTTGTGTGATATTTTGCCTAAAGGTTATTCAATGTGTGATTATCATTTCATGCATATATTTAACATTAATTCAATGCAAACTAAATCATTTAACTTAGGCACATATGATAATCCTAAGAATATATTTCTTACTTTTCATTTAACTCCTTATAAGAGTAAAAAAAAAGAGATAATAAGAAGAAGACAGAAAGTATTGGCTTAGGATTATGATGACATGCTTGGGATTAACAAAGAGATCATAGAACACGCAGTTCCCATATGTCCTCACATCGTACTAGTAAAATAGAAAAAGATAAGATTGAGATCAAAATGTGCTCTTTTGGTCAAATAAGAAGTTGAGAAACAACTGAAAGTAAGATTTTTGGAAGTAGTTGATGACACTCAATGGCTAGCAAACATCATGCTAGTTCCAAAGAAAGGCAGAAGGGTCAGGATGTGTGTGGATTACAGGGATTTGAACAAAGCCTGTTCAAAAGATGACTTTCCCTTACGACATATTAACACCCTAATCGATAGTGCAGCTTCTAGTGTCATGTACTCCTTTATGGATGGCTTCTCAGGGTATAACCTGATTATGATGGCAGTGATTAATAAGCTGAAAACCTCTTTCAGAACTGAATGGGGTGTATATTGCTATTCAGTTATGACATTTGGATTGAAGAATGCAGGAGCTACCTATCAAAGGATAACTACTACCTTATTGCATGACATGGTCCATAAAGAGATAGAAGTATACATGGATGACATGATGGTAAGATCTCCGACTAGAGAAGGGCACTTTGAAGCTCTAAACAAGTTCCTAGCTAAGGCTAAAAAGTACAATCTCATATTGAACCCAAAGAAGTATGTTTTTGAGGTAACTTTTGGAAAGCTGCTAAGACACATTGTTAGTTAGAAAAGGATTGAAGTAGACCTAGATAAGGTCAGAGTGATTAGAGAAATGCTTATGCCAAAGATTGAGAAAGAAGTTACGGGATTTATTGGGCGGCTACAATAAATCAGTAGGTTCATCACCAAGCTGACCATGATTTGTGAGCCAATTTTCAAGCTCCTAAAGAAAAATTAACCGATTATCTAGGATGATAAGTGCTAACAAGGACTTAAGATTATTAAGAATTATTTGATGAATCCTCTAGTCCTATAGTCACCAAGGCTAAGTAAATCATTAATTCTCTACCTGGCAATCAAGAGGGAAGCAATAGGTGCGATGATCGCTCAAGACGGTAAAGGAAAGATCAAGCACGTAGTGTATTACTTGAGCAAAAAGCTCATACCTTATAAGGCTAGCTATAGTTTGGTGGAGAAGACATGTTTAGCTGTGATCTGGGCAATGAAGAAGCTCTGACACTACTTTTAATCTTATCAGATTCAGGCAGTTTCCAAGCATAATCCTCTCAGAGATTTGCAACAAACCTTGTCATTGATAGAAAAATTAGCTAGATGGTTGGTTTTGCTCACTGAGTTTGACATTGATTATGTGACAAAGAAAGTGGTAAAAGGAAGAGCCATAGCTGAATTCCTAGCTTAAAACCTAATGACAGATTAACAAGAATAGGTATTAGAATTTCCATATGAGCACTTGGGGGCAATAGAAATCTAGACATGGACAATGTACTTTAATGGAGTTATTAATAGTAAAGGAGCAGGTATCAACATAATTCTAATCTCACCAAAAGGAAAAATGATCCTAATGGCAAAAAGGTTAGAGTTTGAAGTTACAAATGAAGCTTGCATATTTGGTCTAGAGGCACTCAGAAGCATGGCATGTAACGACCTATATTTTTAAATTATTTTATTATAAAACGAGATATGCAGTATTAATAAATTCAAAAGTTATATTTAATTATTTAATTATTTTATGGTTAATATTTTTTATTTTAGGTTTAATTAAAATTTTCTACGTAAAATTTATTTTAAAACTTATTATTTTGGATATTAATTTACGTTTTATTTACTTCTTTGAAAAGAATTACTTTAATAGTATTATTTAAGTACTAATGTTACTTTATTGATTGACTTAAATTTGAGTATTATTTTATTATTTAATTATTCCATAATATTTTTTATTTTTATCATTATTATTATTATTAAAGGTTATATGTATGTGTATTATATATAGTGTGTGTATATATATATATATTATTGACCAAAATAAAGTTGACCACATTATTTTAATACTACTTTATTATATAATATTATAATATTATATATATATATACACATGCATGCATGCAAGACCCATACATACTGATGCATTCACTAACCAAAACACTGCATAAATAAATAAAACGTGAACCACACAATAATCAAGCACATTTAACAAACTTACACAGCAACTTCTCGTAAAATACTGTGCTCCATCTTTAACCTCCCGCTGTCCCATTCCATAACCAACGGTGTGCCTCCCCGACGTCCGGCCTACCATCCACCAGTGCTTGTCGCATTCTGCCGTCTTACTCTTCCTCTTCCTTCCCTAGCGCCGACAACGTCTATTTTTGGAAAGAAGCAGAAACTCCATTAAATCCTGCCAATCTTCTTTCCAGCCACCATTTCCTTCGATTTAGGTGACTTTCTCTTCCTCTTGCACCGGTGAGCAATAATCCAAGCTTAGTTTGAGCTTTGATCTCCATTTGTTTGAGTTTTTTATCATTAGGGTTTTAAATTTTTAAAGGGTTGTTAATGGATGATTCACACAAAATCCCTTCACAAATGTGATTCTTAGTAGCTTAATCTACCTCTATGAATTTTTGTGTGATTTTTGGAATTTATTTTGATTTTTGTGAATTTTTGAATATTTTATTATTATTTTATTAATTTTTCGCAATTAATTATTAAAATTATAAATTTTTGATTTTTAGTGTTATTATTAATTGCTATTAATTTTAGTGTTGAGAAATTAATTTTTGAGAATATTATATAATTTTTATGAATTTTTATAGTTTATGTCAAAATTGAATAATTAGGTTAGAGTTGGATTTTTGTTGAAATGTTGGTTAAATATGTGTTTTAGTTAATATTAATAATATATATGTTGAGAAAATAATTTTTATGCATTTACATAATTTTTATAGAATTTTTAAGTAATAATAGTATATATAATGTATATTTTTGTATTATAGGCGTAAATACATAATTTTGTGTTGATTATAGCTAAATAATACATTTTAGTTTTTTTAATATTATTTAAGGTACTAAAATAATTTTTACAAATTACTTACTATTTTTAACTAATTATTACTAATTTTTGAAACTTATTTTCAAATAATATATTATATATTATTTTGATAATAAAATGGGTTTTTATAACTTTTTGTTATATTATTGGGTTAATTAAATTATTTGGATTTATAAAAGGAATTTTTATTATTAATTGTGTAATTATTGGAAAAAAATAGATTTTTAATAATATTATATTATTATTTAGGATTTTTACGTAATTATTGAGAAAATAATTATTTTTGGTGTTTTAATGTTAAATATGTAATATTTTGATATTTTGATGATAATTGTGGAAATATTTGATTTTTTAATATATTTATTTATTATTGGAATTTTTGGTGAATTGTGGATCTCGGTTGGGGAACTGTGTAATTCGAGATCCTAACTGAGGGTTGTGTGAATTTCTTTATCCGAAGTGTATTTTTCTTATAGGACCAACTCTACTTTTTAGTAGAGAGATGTCTGTTTTACAGAGAAGGCTTTGCCAAATTTTTGGTAGAATTCTCGTAAAATGTGACATCGAGTCTAATTCCAATTCTGTGTCTGTCTGTATTTTGTAATTCTATATCGAGTCTCTAGAAGTTAAGTTAGATGTATTTTGATTTTCGTGATCATTTTATTTGTTTAGTTGCACCGAGACCGAGGCCTAGCAGACCAGTCTCGAGGAGCGCATCCCTGTGAGTTGTTATTTTATATATACATTGCGCTTAGGTTGCATGTTTTAGAATTGTATGTTTTAAATTAATAATTTTGTATAATTGTTTTATTAAATGCTTAAGTATATTTTTAGTATATTCTTGGTATATTTTGAAATAAATGCATTTGTTACTTTTGATTTATATCTAAATTATTTTTAAGTATATTATTGGTTTATTTTAGTATATTTCATGATTTCTTTGAATTTATTTTACATATATATACTTGAAATATACTTAGTTTATTTTAGGTATATTTCTGGTATATATATGGTTTATTTGATTATTATGCATTATTTGTTTATTTGAATGTGTGTTTTATTTTAAATGAAGGATATCGATAAAATGTGCTACCTAGTGGGCAGCACTAGGACTGAGTACATACCGGTGTGATAGATTGTAGGATTAAATTACTAACTTATTTATGGGATCATGATTTGATTGATGTGTGATGTGATTGAGGGTGTGATTGCTAGAGCTCGATTGACCAAGTGTCTCGAGGCCAATCACACTGACAATCAGACTGCTGGAGCTCGGTTGACTTAGTATCTCGGGGCCAATCTACTGTCTAGATGGATTAAGTGAATTTACTTGGAATTAAGTAAGCCAATATGGCTATAGTGATTTCTATTTTTAATTGAGGTTGCGATCATTTAGGGTTTTATTTGATCTTTCAAAACTTATATTTTTTTTAGTATTATGAAATAAAGAGATTTTCAGCATCTGTGTGCACATACCTGTATAATTATTTACATATGATTGTTTGCATTTGACATATAGTAATGCATGTATATATATCATAACAATTCACTCAGTGAGGTCTGACTCCCCTCAATTGATATTTTTACAGGAGAGTCTTCTTCTTCAGACCTTAGCAGTAGGCCTATCCATTGGATTTCTTCCGTCCCGGCTTTATTATGTAAATTTTCTACTTAATTATTTTATATTGTACTCTAGAAAACTACAATAGTCATAATTTGTATTAGTTGTGGGTTGTATTTATCTTTACTATATGTTAGTTTTAATTTAGAGAAGCCTGTCTTTGAATGTTGTACTAAAATATTTTATTTTATGATATGAGGAGAATATTTTTATTACATAATTGTTGAGATTTAAATTCTGATGCATTTTTATTTATTTTATTTTATTTATTTCATGTTGTTATTTTTAAGGCTTGCTACGGGTTCTGGATTCGAAAGAATTCCCATTTCCTAGCGCCGGTTATGGCCTCGGTTTGGGTCGTGACATGGCAGTAGAAGAAATCACAGTGTATGATGATTCTATGTTAGTGGTGAAATAGATCTCTAACCATTGGGAAGTGAGGGAGGATAAGCTAAAAACATACTAGGATTATCCTACTATGCTCTTGTTCGCTCTTACTCAATGGAAATTTGTACATTTGTCATGAGAGAAGAATCAAATGGTAGATTCTTTGGTTATTTTAGCTTTGACATGGAAGGAGAAAAGCAAATCATAGTTAAGCCTCTTATTCTTGTAAAATCTTGAATCCCTTGTTACGAAGAGATGAGGGCGATGCCAGTCGACTTTATAGAAAAGCAATGGTTTTACAACTTATAGTAGTACTTAGAAATAGGATAATTTCTTGAAGACACTGATAGAAAAGAAAGAATGTCTCTTAAAATGTTGTCAATTCATCAGCCATAATGGAATGCTATATAAAAGAGCTCTAACTAGGGTATATCTTAAGTGTGTTAACAAAACTGAAGCTTAGAAACTTATAGAGGTAATCCATGAAGAAGTGTGCGGTCCGCATATGAATGGAACAATTCTGGCTAAGAAAATAGCATGTCAAGGCTATTTTTGGTTGACGATGGAAATAGACTGCATGAGATTTGTGAAGAAGTGTCATAACTGCTAAGCATATGACAATGTTAGTCATCTGCCTTTAATGGAACTTCAAGGACTTACTTCTCCATGGTCATTTGCAATTTGGGGAATTGATATTGTTAGGAGATAAAGCCAAAAGCATCCAACAGTCATCGCTATATAATGGTGGTGATCGTTTACTTCTCTAAATGGGTTAAAGCAGAGTCATATGTCACTGTCGGGTCAAAACAGATGGTGAGGTTTATAGAGAAGAATATAATCTATCAATACAGGTTGTCATATTATGTTGTTAATGATAATGGTATTCAATTTAGAGCTGAGATAGCCGCTTTGTTGAAAGGGTATAAGATTGAGCATCACAAGTCATCTCCGTATTGACCGCAGGCCAATGGTACCATGGAAGCCACCAATAAGAATGTAAAGAAGATTTTGGCTAGGACGCTGGAGAATTATAAAGACTAGGCATGTTATTTGCAATACGCATTGTGGGGATACATAACCATTGCTAGAACATCAACTAGCGTTACCTCGTATTCTTTTGTGTATGGATGAGAGGCGGTATTGCTAGTGGAATGGAGATCTAATCTTAGAGAGTTCTCCTAGAGTCTAAAATTCTAGATTATCAATGGGTGGAGAGTTGGCTAGCCCAGCTAATGTTATTAGATGAAAAGAGAATGAGAGCCATGTATTACTCTCTATTGTATTAAAAAAGAATAACTTAGGCTTATAATATGAAGATTAAGCCAGGAAAAATCAAAGAGGGTGATTTGGTTCTAAAGCTGACTAAGCTGATCATGACCCACCCTCAAGGGAAGTTCAAGATGAACTGGGAAGGTTCGTACCTAATGAAGAAGTTGTTTTTTAAAGGTGCTGCCATTTTATCTGACTTCAAAGGAAATGAGTTAAGAGAGCCTATTAACCTTGACAAACTGAAGAAGTAATTTCTTTATAGTCTCACTAGGGAGAAAACCTCAAAAAGAGGTTGCCTAAGTAAAAGTTAGAGACTATAAAATAAAAAGTCCTGCTGGATTGAAAACCTTGAAAGAGGTGATCCAAGCAAAAGTTAAGGACATGAAAAAGGAGAGAGAGAGATGAAAAATAGTTAATTGAAAAAATTGCAAGGGCAAGCCAATTAATGACAGGAGATATATGAGAAGCAGATTTGATAATAACTTTATGCTTAATTTAAATGGAATGTATTGCCTTTATTATTGATAAATGTTAGATTAAATGCTTATTACACATTGTTTAACTAAAAAGGGAAATTCCATTCAATAAAATAGTAGATAAAGACTAAATTACATAAACTAAATTTACCTCCTCTTCTTTTGAACCCCTTGAACACCTGGAGTTAACAATACTTTTGTCATCCTATTTTTTAAGAATTCATCCATATCCATCTGCTAAAGCTGAATCCATACTTTATACTGGTCATCAGTGGACTAATCTCCATTATAGTTAATAAACCTCAAAATGAATCTATAGGACCAAGTGGCAATCAAATTATCAAGGAAATTCTAAGAAAGAGGTCCTCCCTTAAATTCATGCACTAGCTTTACAATCGATTGCTTTTGTCTATACTATTTACAAAGCCTAGCGGGATTGTAAAAAGTAGCAGAATGGAGACTGGCTAAGGGAATGCAGTAGGTATAAGACCTGAGAGTCATAGGTTGTAACCTCTATCATAGGCATATGCACTGAATTAGAGTTTTAGGGAATATGGATAACCAACTTTGAAGGTCTTCCAGAATAGAGTGTAGTCTCCTTGTATGACAATGTTTAGCTTGATAGTGTACAATGTCTTTGGGAGGCTCAAGTAACCTCAATTTCTCATAAAACCATACCTATAGAATGGTGAATGGGTAAAAAGGGATAAACCAATTGGAAATAATAAAATAAAGAAGAAGCTAACCTCCAACAAGAGGAGACTCCATGAGAATCATTTAGCTTCTAAGAAGTTATAGACTTCATTTTTATCTATAAACTCCACAGCTTCAAGAAAAGAGCTTATCGAAACTTTTTTACGGAAGACGTGGCAAAGAAAAAACTAAGGAGAAATGTTAAATAAACTGCAAATTCAGGGTTTCAATTGAAGGAATTACAATATGACAAGTAGAATCCATCTGGGAGCCTAGGATAGCTTCAAATTCCTCAGGCATGGGGTATAGCTCAAAAGTGTTGAACCTAAAGACATCTTTTTAAGAATCTTAGAGTTGAGCAAGAATGTGGAGAAAGGGGAAATTGATCTTATTAATATGCATGGATCAGAAGACAGATAGATGAAATGGCTTTAATCTAGCCCATGATCCACCATCCAGATTCTTCAAGATCAGTTGTAGTTGTTTTAAGCTTCTTTCTATCATTTTTAAAGGTTCAGACACTGTTTTGAAGGAGGAAAGGAAAAGAAATTGCAAAGAGAGGGGAGTTTAGAATTTTAGAGGGAAATTGGGGATTTTATAAGCTATAGAGCACTGTCAGAGAGGCGATCGCCTCTAAGATCAAGTGACACCTCTATACATTAAAGCGATTCCTTATCGCTTCTTCATAAAAAGGTGAAGCCTCTATAAAGGGGCGACACCTCTCCAACAGTCAAAAGTTGATATTTGTTACTGAAAAATGTTCATGTTCTACATATTGATTTCAATTATCAAATGAGGCAATCTCTGTAATAAATATTTTGTGATTAATTGAAAGAAAAATGAATTCAAACATCCATCTTGTGCAAAATGTAAAAAATGCTGAAGTAAATAAGAATTCAAAAATAAAATAATCAAAGGAGTAAAAACAGTCCAAATCTGAGGGAGTCTGATCTAATCTCCTACTTATTATCCTCAACTTCATCATCTCTGTACACCTCATCTGCAGAATGAACCATAGTATTATTTCCATCATCGCTACTATCATCCTTGACATGCTCAGCAGTAGGCTCCTCCTTACTAGTATGCTCCTTCTCATCACTCTTAGTAGCCCTATCCTCCTCATCATTGTCCTCTACTTGAAGGGCAACTATCTAGCACTTGAGAGGAATGAATCTAGCCTGATGAGCATCTAGCTCTTGTAAAGATACAATAAACGATGAGAAATCATGAGAGCAAGAATACATGTAGAAATAATAGATGATTATTACCTTCCATTGCTAAGTGACGCTCATCAGAAAGTCCCTCAAGGCCTCAATGACCCTGTACATATACTCTCCCTGGTCTTGAGGCATATGCATGATCACTGAATTAATAAGACTAACCTTATATTGAGTCAAATTTGAAAATAGGTTTGCAAAAAAAAGAAACTCACATATGTGGAGGTCTCTGGGAGAAATATAGGCTCTATGCTCAAATCCAAGGTGAGGAACTAATGGGATAGCTTGCCTGAGGGCACTCAACATCGAGTCATTAGATCCAGAGTGCCAACAAGCCTACTAGCAACCATGTGTGATCTAGAGCTATAAGCACCACTGGGAGGTGGTGTAGCAGTTGAAGTACCCTCACCATGTGGTATAATGTGAGGGTGCTAAATAGGTCTCTTCTGAGCAGCTAGCAAGTGCTTAAAAAATAAAATAGAAGAATAAAAATAATTCAAAAAAAAAAGACATCTATAGATAAAAATATAAAACTGTTTACTTAATAGAATTATTTGCTTACCTGTGATGTGGATGCAACAAAAGGCACCTACTGTAGAAGATAAGTCCGTGCCAAGTCCACGTAGCAAGACTTCCTCCTCTTACCAAGAAACCAAACTCTACAACTAGGTCCTCAAAGTAGCACCCTCTTCTGAGATAACAACTTGGAGCGAATCATAGCCTGGAACCATCTAGCCTCAGGACCACACAAGTCTAGGTGAATCTGCAAGAGTGAATAAGTAAATAAATTTGATTAATAAGCAAATTACTAATCATGATTTAATTTACAAGTACATACCTAGTCAGAAGTCAGGGAGTTCAGGCATTTATAATGGATGTATACGCGAAGAGCAGCCCTCCTCGAAGCTCGACCGGAGGCCCCACCTTGCCATCGTCAGAAAAGGAGTGTCGATAATGCAAGTAATCCCTACTATCAGCTTTAGCTCCAAAGCCCAATCTTGCAAAACTAAAAAAGAATTGTCAATAAATTATGATGGTAGCAATTAAGATGGAACTTAACAGTAAAAGAAAAGAGAAAAATACCAGGATGGCGTGCCAAAAACCATAAAACTGTCTAGACCCCCAGACAACCTCATCCATGCTCTGGTACAGATAAGCTAGGGCATAACTCACCTAATCGTATGAGGCCACCAGGTCAATATCCCTTAAAGATGGTAGAAAGTATAGATTAATAGAACTCATTATGTTAGCAAAAAGCGTAGTCCCAAATAAATAAACAAAGAAGGCCTTTACCATCTGATCAATCTGAACACCAGAAGTGGCAGTTGCTATCCTCTCCGGGGTGTAATAATTCTTGATAGAGTCAACCTTCACAATTTGAGTCCCTTTTATATATAGGACCATGCCTAGCAAGCGCTTGACATAGGTAAGCCACTCCGGAAAGAGATGGTGCAGACTTGCATCAAAGGGAACAAGATCTCCCATGCAAATAATGTCAGTCATAGCCACAAAAGAAATTGGGTCTAGAGTAAACTCACCATAAAGAAGCTAGAAGGTATGGGTAGTTTTTTACCATCTCTCCATCAAAGCCTGCAAAAGCTGGTAGTCAATCCGCCCTTGAGAACTCGGTAAAGCGAGGATGAAGTTAGAGAATCCAGTGTTGAATATACAGGCCTTGATAGCAGGAGGAAAGCTATCATACCAAATACAGGCACCACTAAAGTTGCTAACACCCTTCAGTGTATATGCATCAAGCTGACAAAAAACAGGGAGTTGAATATTTAAATTGCGCATGTAAAACTTTTTAGAATTTTGTAAATCACTATTGAAGAGGCAAATGCCTCACAAGGAGGCAATCACCTCTACAAGTCCCCTTCCCCCACAAAGAGACAAATGCCTCTTCTCTAAGAGGCGATCACCTCAACGAAGAGGCAATTTCCTAACTGAAGAGGCAACATATCTTCATGTCGACGAACTAACACAATTTTTAATTTTCTTCAACTTTTCTCAATTTAATCACATGTATTCTCATTTTTCATGATTTACAAATGGTTACCCAATATTTTATAATCCTATTTACAGGAAGAAAGCAAATAAATCAATCACTAACCTCTTTATGGCCAGTCCATAAATAAGAGAATCCACTTTTTCAAAAATAGGGATCTCATCTCCAGGATTGAGGTTGAAGTTACGTGCTGCATGTACAGTAGGCATCACTTGATCCCAAATGGGTAAATATGGAGTCCATGCAGCATCCATGGCTAGAAAGTTTTGAAAAGAGTAAAAAAAATTGAGAGGAAATAAGAAAACTTAAAAAGCAAAAGTGAATTGAAGAAAAAGAAAAAGAAAAAAGAAGCTTTATATGGCAGAGTAGAAAGGGTAAAAAAGGAAGACTTATTAAAAAAGAAAGAGGGGTAAAGCCCATCAACTAAGAGAAAGGACGACCAAAAAAAATCCTCAGTGGATCAAGAAGAACAAATGATGATGATCATGTCACTTTTTAGGTGTATCCTAAAATTAAAGATTGAAGATTAAAAATTTTTTTATCGAAGGATCAATCTAAAGAATGTTTGGTTGGGTTGTATTCCTAAAGTGCATCTTCTGTTATGAGTGATGACTCGAGCCAAGAAAATTTGGGATCACATTTTTATGTGATGACTCAGGTTAGAAAAACTCGAGATAACTATTGCGAGCAATAACTTGGGCTAGGAAAACCCAAAATCTTGTTTCTATATGATGACTCAGGCTAGAAAAAACTGAGATCACTATTGTGAGCAATGACTCAGGCTAAGAAAACCCAAGATCACATTTCTATGTGATGACTCGGGCCAGGAAAACCCAGGATCGCATTTCTATATGATGACTTAGGCCAAGAAAACCCGGGATCACTGTTGTGAGAAATGACTCGAGCTAGAAAAATTTAGGATCGTGTTTCTATGTGATGACTTGGGCTAGGAAAACTTGAGATCACTATTGTTAGCAATGACTAGGGCCAAGAAAACCTGAGATCGCATTTCTATATTAAAAAGGCTTAGGATTCACATCTCTTTTTACTGAGTGAGTTTTGAGTTAGAAAGGCTCAAAGTTCATGCCAATTTTATAATGAATAATTGATCGGGCCAAGAAAATTTGATGAACACGGTTATGTTTCTCCAATTCTATGTCAGAAAGGCTCAAAATGCCATCTCTTTCTATTAAATGAGTTTCGCGTTATAAAGGCTTGAAGTTCACGCCAAATTTATAATGAGTAACTGATCGAGCCAGGAAAATCTAAGGAACACAGTTACTTTTCTCCAATTCTATGTCAAAAAGGCTCAGAATGCCATCTTTTTTTATCGAGTGAGTTTTGCATAAAAAAGGCTTGAAGTTCATGCCAAATTTATAATGAGTAACTTATCAGGTTAAAAAAACTTGAGGAAAACGGCTGCGTTTCCTCAGTTCTGTGTCAAAAAGGCTCATAATGCCATCTTTTCTATTGAGTGAAGCTTATGTCAGAAAGGAAAAAGATTCACATCAAATCTATAATGAGTGGTTGATCGGGCCAGGAAAACCCGAGGATCACAATCACGTTTCAAGTCAAAGTTTAACCTTTCAGGCTTGAATTGTTAAAATTGACAGCCAAAGTGAAGCTTGCAGGTCATGTATATCATTCTTGCTATTCATTGTACATGTTGCTTTTTCAAAAATTGATTTTATAAATCCATTTTTTAAAAAATTAAAAGGGCAAACTATAGACACCTTCAGTTTAATCGGCCCATAACAAAAGCCCAATGATGATATAGTCCAAATTTTGAATGCAAGAAGAGCTTGAAATATCCTTTAAAATGGTTAAACCTAGCCCAAAACTTTCATATCTAGCCAAAAGCCCAAAACACTAAGCCCATTAGCCTTTTCCTAAGCTTAAAAGTCTCAGCGAGCCTAGTGAAGAGGTGATCGCCTCTTCGAAGAGGCGTCGCCTCTTCACTTTAGCCATCGGTGGGATGACACCTTATTAAAGAGGCGTTGTCTCTTTACACCTATCCTCTATAGTAATAAATGCTATTTATTGTTGCATTTAACTCAAAAATTTGACTTTCTTTCCTTTAGTTTAGAGTTTTAAAGGAAAACACAGGACTTTTGAAGCATGAAATGATAAGAAAATAAGGAAAGGAATGATGAAAATGTAAGGTGGAAAACAACCTTAACTTTTTAAAAAATTAGGAAGAAAAAGAGAAGAGGCTTAAAAGAAGCATGTGGCTATTCAAAAGAGAGGCCATTCTGAAAAAAAAAAGACTAAAAAAGAAAAAGAAACAGAAAAAGAAAGAAAAATGTTCTTGAAAAAGAGAAAGGGAAGAAGAAGGAAAATAGTGAACTTATAGCTAGGAATCCATTTCTTGAGGAGAAGGTAGGTGATTCTTGCATTCAACACTTCGTAAATTAACTAAACAAGCTCTAAGGGCTTCAGTTAAGAGCATTAAATGAGTCCAAATCAGTGAGAATCCCTGTTTTCAAGGTTTGAGTTCCTTATTTTATTTAAAATTTCATTGCTTCATTTTATATCTTTCTTGTATTTATTGCTTCTTAGGATTGTATCTAGAGCTTGAATATATGAATTATTAAGTTCTTAGTTGCTAATTTACATTGATTTGCATGAATATTTGAGTAGCTTAGGATTTAAGAAATTTTTGTTTTTTGTGCTGTTATGCCTGTAAAAGAGGCATCGCCTCTTGACCTAAAGGCAATCGCCTCTCATGCAGAGTCTTTCACAACTCTGCATTGTTTTAGTATTTTTTAGGTATATTTTTGGCATATGATACGTATATGCTCCCCATTTCATAATGTTGCAATGTGAATGCTATATTTTTAGGATTAATTGAATGATTAATACATGTTCATATGAATCTACGTGCCTATGTTTATATTAATATAATTTGGATTGCCTTGTAAATAAAGTTGTTTACTTAAATGTGAGCTAACCCTTATTTGTTGTAGGTTTTTTTAAAGGTTTCATTTAAGTTAATTCTTGTAATAATTGTATAAATTATTGTAATCCCTAATCCCTTCCCTATTTATTTGGAATGAATGCTTGTAAATTTATTCCCATTATTTTATTTGAATGCCAAGATAATAAATGTGCAAAAAAACTAATGTGCAAACTTAAACTGAATTATAAAATTAAAAGCATTTGAAAACCACAATAATAAGGAAATAATCTAATAATCATAGGTAATAAAATACAAAATACAAATGAAAACCAATTGTAAGGTTAGGTGGGCATTCAAAGCCCATACCCAGTTTTCGAACCTAAATCTTTGATGATAACTTCTGAGGACCTCCGTAGAATTCAGTTATTGTAAAGTGTCCTAATTTTTATCTGGGTGGCGACTACATCTCCTTTTGGGCCTTAAAAACCCATTTAGTAATCCTAGTAGGCCTTGAGCCCATTCAGGGTTGTGGTCGTCTTACACTTGGGTGTGTGACCTAAACCCCACCGCCCACAATTAGTATTAATGTTAAAAATTATAACTTTTTTATATATCTCATAATTTTTATTGTCATTTTTTTATTTTCAACAAAAATCAAAAAATATAAATAAAAAAATAAAAAATAATTAAAATAACAAAAATCAACAAAAGTAACAAAAAATTGCATTTGTTGTTTTTTCATCGTTAATTATAAAATTAAGACCATAAATATAATTTTTACTTTTAGTAGTATCAATAATAAAAAAATAATTTATTTGATATATTTCATAATTTGTTTTGTTATTTTTATTGAAAAAATAATGATTGAATACTTTGGATAATTTTTACTTTAATTAGTTTAATTTCTAAATGTTAAATAATTATGAAAAAATAATTATTGAAGACTATGGGTAATTTTTAGTTTAATTGGCTTAATTTTTTTTATTCAAAATAATAGTAAATTTTAAAATAAAAAAATTATTGTAGGCGGCGGTTTAGGTTGCGCGCCCAAGTGTTGGCAACCACAGCACTGTGTGAACTCGGGGCTCACTAGGAAATACATCGTGGGCTTAGAGCCCAAAACGGAGATTGAGTCGTCACCCGGATGAAAACCGGGATACACTGTACATCAACTGGATTCCATGAAAGTTTCCAGAAGCCATCATAAGAGATCGGGTTCGGAAACTGGGTATGGACCTTTGGAATGCCCACCTAACCTTGCGGTTAGCCTCCGTGTGTGTTTTATATTTTATTACCTTTGATTATTAAATTATTCCCTTATTAACATAAAAATCGCAAGTGATTTCTAATTTTATATTTTATTCCCAATTTGCACATTAGTCTCATTTCAGGTTTATATCCCCGACATTCAATCAGAAATAAATAAATAAAACAAATAAAAAAACAATTTACAACCATTCATTCCAAATAAAAAAAAGGGAGAAGGATTAAGGATTACAACTTTTGGTATAAATAAATATAAAAATACTAAAAATAAACCATACATAAACCAAAAATAAACTAATTAATTACACAAATTAATACTCTAAAAATGATAAATCAAGCAAACATCTAGTGATTAAAAATTACCATATAGTTCCTGCAACACATACAAGTTAATTCCATATAATAGTAACAATAATATTTACAAATCATCATCACATAATATTCAAAAAAATAAATGAACATAAACTCATAAGATGATCCATTAAATAACACAAAAAAAAAAGAAAATAATATAGAAACATTATTGATCAACATAGGAATCATACATAATCTCAAGAAATATCACAAATTAAACACAAAAATCATGTGAAATGTGCAAAAAAATCAAGGCATAATCAGGCATGACTGTGTCAAAGAGGCGAAGCCTCTTCAAAGAGGCATCACCTCCCGCCTCTTCAAAGAGGCATCACCTCCTGATCAGGAGGTGATGACTCCGTCACCTCATCGTGAAGGGGCGACACCTTTGTCGCCTCTTCAACAGAGGCAAAAACACTTTACATTTCTTATATCATAAGAAACGTGGCAATCATGCAAATAAACAAGAAATAAACGCAAATATACTAATATTAATAATCAATATTCAATATCTCATGCAACCATGCTCCTCTATAAGCTTAAAATAAGTATATAACTAAAAAACACACAAAATAACAACAAATCAAAGCTTTAATGAAGATAAAAACTCAAAGCTTAAAAATAAAGAGACTTACTGACTTGGATGAGCTTGATGCTCCTAACTAAGCCCTTAGAGCTTGGTTGATGGATGAATGGCTTTAAATGCAAGAAAGTCATTTTCTCTTCTCAAGAATCAAGTACTTTAAGCTTCTAAGACTCTTCCCTTCTTTTTCCTCCTTTCTTCCTTTCTTTTTTCTTTTCCTTTCCCTTTTTCTCTCTATTTTTTTCCAAACATTTTTTCTAACAACTAGCCAACCTCCCTCCTTTAACAGCCAACCCCCAAATTCCCTTTTAAAGCCCCTCCTATTTTCTTCTTTTTTAAATTCCCAAAAATCCATTCTCACCCTCTCCCATTGCCTTTTTTTATTCCTTAGGCTCTTTCCTGCCTTTTTCCCTTTTCTTTTACGTGCAAAAAGGAAAAAATCTCAGCAGGTGGACTTCCAACCACTGCCATTAATGGCATTTAATGCTATAGAGCATGGGTATGATGAGGCAGCACCTCTTTTATGAGGCGTCGCCTCACCGATGCTTAGGGTGAAGAGGCAATGCCTTTTTATTGAGGCGATCGCCTCTTCACCTAGGCCAAGTCAAGGCCCATAGGTCAAGAGGTGATGGGTTTGGGCTTTAGCTTTGTGTTTGGGCTTAGACATGGTTTTTATGGGCTTTCAGAGTTGATTTTAAAGAAGTCTCGGGCTCCCCTTGCATTCAAAACTTAAACTTTCTTATCATCTGGCTTTCATTTTGGGTCGATCAAACTGATAATGTCCACAGTTTGCCCCCTTGGTTTTTCAAAAAATAGAATTTTTTGAAAAGAATTTTTCAAAAAAGTAACATGCACATCAAATAGAGAGTAAGAACAACATACAGAACCTACGAGCTTCACTTAGGCTATCAGTCCTAGGAATTCCAACCCAAGAGGTCAAGCTTCCTCTCCAAAATGTGATCGTGTTCCTTGGGTTTTCCTAGCCCGATCAGTCACTCATTAGTAAATTTCATCGTGAATCTCAAGCATGGCTCAATCTTCACTCAATAGAGACAGAAGGAAAATGTAGTCATGATCCACGGGTTAAGCTAACTTGATCAGCTACTCATTATAACTTTGGTGTGATTCCCAAGTGTTCCTAGCTTGAGAAGTCACTCAGTAAAAAAGATGAAGCGTAACCATGTTCCTCAGGTTTTTCTGGCCCGTTCATTTACTCATTATAGTTTCACCTAAAACCCAGGTTTTCCTAGCTCGAGAATTACTCAGTAAAAGAAGAATGCACTTCAGGGATTCAAACCCAACCAGACACCTCGTGAAATGCGCACTTCAAGGATTCAAACCCGACTAGACGCTTGTTCCTTGTGCACTTTCGGGATTTAAACCTGACTAGACGCTTATTCTTCCATGCACTTCGAGAATTCAAACCTGACTAGACGCTTCTTCTTTTGCGCACTTCGGGGATTCAAACCTAACCAAATACTTGTTCATTATGCACTTCGGGGATTTAAACCCAACCAGATGCTTGTTCTTCTATGTAGTTTGGGGATTCAAACCCGACCAAATGCTTGTTCTTCCACACACTTCGAGGATTCAAACCCCGACCAAACGCTTATTCTTCTGATGCTTCAATTAGATCATTTTTGTCTAAAGATCAATTTTATGGTACACCCAAGCAGTGATGGGAAATTCCCATTCCCTTTTTTTTTTACAAGCCCTAGGCCATTCGATGTTTTATTTCATCAATTAGACCTCACCCTCTTCTCCTCATCTTCCTTTCTCTCAATTTCCTCTCTTACCCTAACCATATAAATTCTCACTTTTCTTCTCCAAGGGTCACTTTCACCCTTTCAATTCTTTTTCTTATCTCTTTTTCTCTCATATTCTCTGTATTCGCTGACATGGATGCCGCACGGACCCTAAATTTGCCCATGTGGGACCTAGTGACACCTATAGTGCACCCTTCTCAGAGTTTCGGGTTCAATATCAAAGACAAGATCCCTTTGTTTGAAGACGTGCGATCATATATCTATGGCTTAGCCACCAGAGAGGTTAGTACCAATTTCTTTAATTTTTCTTATAAATAGCATCAAATAGTATCGGGTTACTGTTCACATACATATATTTATGAATTTAACTAAAAGAAATTGAATTTTCTTAATCAAAAATTAAAATTTCAAATCATCCTGTCAGATTACCGACATAAAGAGGCATCGCCTCTTCGATTAGGCGATCATTTCATCGATCAAGCAATCGCCTCTTTGATGAAGTGATCATTTGATTATAAAGAGGTGTTGGCCTCTTCAAGGTAAGCTTTCTCTCAAAGAGGTGAATTGCCTTTATGTAAAGAGGCACCACCTCATCACTGAGGTGGTCACCTCTTCGATAGAGGTGTTGCCTCATCACTGAGGCAATCGCCTTGTCGATAGAGGCATCGCCTCATTACTGAGGCAATCACCTCTTTAATAGGGGCATTTCCTCAACGACAAGATCCAGCAAAATTTTTAATTTTTATTATGTAAAATGACGATTTTACTCCTTATTTTACTCCCTTAGCTCGATGCCCATAAGCTCAAGGGTGCTGGGAACTTTAGCCGTGCACATATCTAGTATGATGAGCTTCCTAAGGCTATATAGAATTTGTGGACACCCAATTTTAGGATGATGAGTTATGGATGCAACAAAAGACTCCAATGATAAAAATGTCATGAATAGGTCTTCAATACTTGAACTTTGAAACTTCAAGGGTGTAATTGCATTTTTTAAAGAAAGGATTTAATGTTTTCATGGACTAAATTCCAATACTTTTTAAGGACCTAATTGCATAACTTAAATTCTTTTAAGGAACTTTTCAAAGATACCACATCTGGTAGCCATAACCAGGGAGCAGAACTCTCATAGTCTCAAGCCTCACAGCTGCTGTCATAAAATCATATCGTTGAATGTCTTCAGCATCAGCTAGCCAATTTTATCTGACCTGTAAACTTATTTATTTAATTTTATTTAAATTTTACAATTAATGAAATACTAAAGATCAAATTTGTCTTACCAGGTCCCACTCTAAGGAGTTCAGCTGATCTCGATAAATCTACAAGTCATGCTTAATGCTAGCAAGACAAGAGTAACCCTACCTCTACATCAGGGGAAGACTCCTATCAAAGCCAATGGTGCTGAAGCCTCGGATCAATCCAATCTCAATACCCCAGATCTGAAAGAGAGGAGATGAAAGAAATAAGGAGGAAAATGTGAAAATACGCAAAGTTGAAAAGGATAGGAGACATACGTGCAAGATGTGCCAAAAATCGCACATCGTCACGTCACCTCTACAAACAGTATCATATCTATAGTAGAGATAAGCAAGCGCTGTAGATCCCCAATCTAAAGTAACAACCATAGCAAGATCCTGAAGAGGAATAAGAAGAGCGATGTTAACCTCATGACCAGTCTCATAAAAGAGAGTAGTGCCAAGTAATATCAACTAGAAGCATCTCACCTTCTGAAGAATTTGACACAGTGTAGTGGTAGGTAGTCTCTTGAAACCATGAACGAGAGAAGAAAGAAGCACATTCTTCTGATTCTTCCATGCCGGAATAAACCCGAGCAAGTTGCGAACATAACAACTCCTAGCATCCTCCAAAAGAGTACAGTAATGGATATCAAAGGGGACTGGGGCACTTCCGAATGCAATCCCAGTAATAGCAAAGAAGCTCATAGAGGAAATAGTCAGCTCATCCACTCACGTGTGAAAAGTATGAGTGGTGTCCATCCACCTCTCAATGAGAGCAAAAAGCAAGTAGTGGTTTGACTTACCTCGAGCAGTCGGTAAAGCAATAATGAAGCATCGAAAACCAGATGCCCAGACATGTTGTACTACCTCTCTAAAGAAGTCATGGAATAGTTCTCGAGCCAAATGAAAGCAACTCGAGAATTTCAGTGGTTTTTGAAAAATTCAGAAAATTACAAGATTATTTTTTCCTTTCCCAAATTTTTTATTTTTGTCATTTTTATTTCATTAAAAAAATTTAGCAAAAATCTAATCGAAAAACTGGATTTCCAATTGGAAATCCAAAATTCTGATCGGATTTCCAAATTTTCGATCGAAAATCTGAGAAATCTGATTGGAAATCCGAGAATTCCAATCTAGAATTTAGAATCCCGATGAGAAATTCAGTAAATTTGAACATATTTTTGAAATTTTGGTTTTGAATTGTCAATTTTTCATAAATTATATGTAATTAGTCTAGCAAATATTCTATAATTGCATGCATAAACATATTAATTTTACATACTAAAATAAATTTTTTATTATATAATTGAAGACACAAATAGGAAATTTACCTCATCTCTAACTTGAGAGCATCTATAAAAGTGTAAATGAGTCAAAGGAAGCACATCTTCACCTTCACGGAGTCCTAAATCATTTTGAGAAAAATACAAATGTGAAGTGATAGGATATGACTGTCTGGAACTGCTCCCACATAGTTTGCATTGTGGGTGAACCATAGGATTAGACGGATTCAAAATTAGACTTCAAATGAAAGAATAATTGAAAGGAAAAAATTTGAAAATTAAGAGAAAATGAAAAGGCAGAGAAAAAAGAAAAATGTAGAAAGATGGGAAGAAGAGAGAATGAATCGGTAAGAAGGGAAAAGTATGTATATTAAAGGGGCAAATATCCACTTTAGTCCTTTAGCTTTTAGTTTGCATTTAAGTCCATTCTTTTCCTTACAATTTAATCTTGAATTGCAATGCCTCCTAATTTAATAATTCAATGAATTATTAAATTTGTCAATAATATAGTCAGCATCAAAGGTGAACAACGAGAGGGTTGCAGTTAATTAAAATCAGCGAGCAATTATGGATTGCAGCATAATCATATAAGACAATTCAGACTATACGACCGAGTGTAGTTGGCATTGTACAATCGAGTACCATGTATTTTCCATCAAGATTATACAACCGAGTATAAATGGCATCATATGACCGAGTATGATGTTTCTTTTCAAAACAGACTATACGACCGAGTGTAGTCAGCATTGTACCACCAAGTACAATGTATTTTCAATCAAGATTATACGACCAAGTATAATTGACATCATACGACTAAGTATGATGTTTCTTTTTAAAACAGACTATACAACTGAGTGTAGTCGGCATTTTATGACCGAGTACAATGTATTTCTAATCAAGACTATACGTCTGAGTGTAGTCAACATTGTACAACCAAGTACAATATATTTTCAATCAAAATTATACGACCGAGTATAATCAGCATTATACGACCAAGTGTGATGTTTCTTTTTAATTCATACTGTACGTCCGAGTGTAGTCGGCATTATACGACCAAGTGCAATGTATTTTCAATTAAGATTATACGACCAAGTATAATCGACATCATACGACCGAGTGTGATGTTTATTTTACAATTTAGACTATACGTCCGAGTGTAGTCGGCATTGTATGATAGAGTACAATGTTTTTTCAATCAAGATTATACGACCGAGTATAATCAGCATCATACGATTGAGTGTGATGATTCTTTTTAATACTGACTATACGTCCGAGTGTAGTCGACATTATATGACTGAGTATAATGTATTTTCAATCAAGATTATATGACCGGGTATAATCGGCATCATACGACTGAGTGTGGTGCTTCTTTTCAATACAAATTATACGACCGAGTATAATTGGAGTCATACGACCGAGTGTGATGTTCCTTTTCAATTCAGATTATATGTTTGAGTATAGTCAACATTGTACGATCGAGTGCAATGAGTCCCTTTCACCTAAAACTATACGATCAAGTATAGTCAATATCATACGACCGAGTATGATATGCCATTTTAAATCAATGTTGTATATACAAGTATTGCAAGTTCATAAGCAAAAGCTCCATAAAGCACAGCCAAGTATCCTAACTTTCAATTAAGAAATTGGGTGTTAGTTTACTTTGTCGCAATTTGTCAAGCAAACAATGACAAAGGGGGGTAACTGTAGACACCCAATTTTAGGATGAGGAGTTATGGATATGATAAAAGACTTTAATGATAAAAATGTCATGAATAGGTCTTCAATATTTAAACTTTAAAACTTCAGGGGTCTAATTGCATTTTTCAAAGAAAGGATTTAATGTTTTCATTGACTAAATTGCAATGCTTTTTAAGGACCTAATTACAAAACTTAAATTCTTTTAAGGATCTTTTTATAATTAAAAAAAGTAGTCAGAGTTGCACTAATTCCGATCGGAATTAAACCTCTTCTACCCAGGTTCTCGAATTTTCCAGGAAAAATTGAGTCCTAATTGGTCTGAAATTCTCCTAAAATTATTTTGATAATATTTTTAAAGAAATAGAAGTCTTTTAGGAATCAATTTATAACTAGGGTTTAAAGATGTATCCCTATATAAGGATTATTTTGGCTCTGAAAATAGGGGAGAGGCAAAAAAAAATGAAGAGAGGCAGAGAAGAGGAAAAAGAAGGCGCAGAAGAGGAGAGCAAAAACAAAAAAAAAACGAGAAGAAAAAAGAAAGAGGGAAAAAATATCTTATTCTCTATAAATTCTTTTGCTTAAATAAAGATCTTTGGAGAATTTTTGAAAAACAATATTCGAAGACCTATTAAGAATGGTGATTTTATTAAATCTGAGGAGCTAATCAATACTGCATCCATTTAATAATCCTTTTTTCCACTTTTTTTTATTTTTATTTGATTTTTTAGTTTGGTTTTAATCTTATTTCATTTTTATTTTTATTTTATTTAAGCTCTAATCGTTGTTTATTATTTGTGCTTATGTTGGTGAATATGGAGGAAAACACATAATGATTGTGTTTGGAGGATTGAACCCATGAGAAGCCCATAGAATGCCATAAATAAGACCTTGTAGGTTTAGTTTTTAGGTCTTTTTTATTTTTTTTTTTAATTTTTTTATTTTATTTATGTTTTTAGGATTGTATTAATTATTTTTATTATTATTACTTTCCATAGATTATTGTAATAGCCCTAATAATGGGAATAGTGGAATTATATGTGTGTGATTGCATGTTTATGTTGATTAATTGGTTAGTAAAATTAGGGTTTCAATTGGGTAATTAATTAAAATCAATGGTGGAAGTAGATTAATTTAGGATTGCATGTTAATGAAAATTAGAGTTTTTTTAGAAGGAATTAATTGAATTAATTGTTTGATCTTTAATTTAATTGTTTTGATATTTTTTTTGGCTTGTTTATTTATTTTTATGTGTTTTGGACCCTAGGCCCACATTAGGCTTTAACTCATTTAAATTTAGGTTTTTTTAAGTTTAATTAATTAAAATACATTTTAGGCCCATAATTAATTAGATTTTAGGTTAGAGATAACTTAAGCTTATTTAGTAAATTAGACTTAGGCTATTTAATTAGCCTTTATCATAATTTGTAGATTTAGGTGCATTTTTTATAATTAAAATAAATAGACCTAGTTTCATTTAATTAAGATTAAAAGGAATTAGTCCCTTTAGACTCATTAATTAAAACATGTAGATTTAGTTCATTTAATTAAATTATTATATATTAGACTAACTTTGGGATTATATGTTCTATTGAATGCATTATTTACTTGTTGTTTTGGAGTTAATTGCTAGAATAAGGGTTTATATGAAATTGCATGCAAATAGAGGATAATATAGTAATTCATAAAGTAATTCTAAAAGAACAAAAGACTGAAAGAAGTTGGTATTCCATACCTAGAATCTCATGGTTGTGGTGTTAGCTTTCTTTTAGGGAATCGAGTACCATTTTTTCGATTTGTCCTAGTTATTACCCTGGGTGGCGACTCCTCATCTCCATGCCATGTCTTTGTGACAGTGGTTAGAGCCCTGAGCTCAAACAGTGTTGCAGTTGCTAAAATCTTAGGCGCGTGCTAAACTCCGTCGTCTACAGACTCGGATTCATGACACTGGGTTCTCTGATTTTATCCTGGCACTCCCAGCACAACAAGGGCATACAGATTACTAGCCCTTACTGTAATAACCCGATATTTTAAATATTTTTAAACTGCATCGGGATATGCAGTGTTAATAATTTTAATAAATATATTTGACTATTTAATTACTTTGATAATTATTAAAATTATTTTTAATTATTTTAAGTTTCCTATGTAAATTTTTCCCGAGAATTTCATTTTTGGGAAAATAAACCTAAATAAATATTTATTCATTTACGTTAGTCCATTTTATTAAGTTGCATGATTCCCTGCAAGATTATATTTTCATATTAATATATATATTCATATACATCCATATATATATATATATTTAGCATTTTTAGGGTTTATTATTTTTATTTATGTATATATTATATAGTTTTATTTTTTTATTGTCATGTGATATATATATGTATATGTATATGTATATATATGTTAATAAGTTGTGGTGTGGGATTATTTTGAATATAATATTATTATATTATAATATTTAATTGTTAAAGTTATTTTATATATATATATATATATATATATATATATATATATATATATATATATATATATATATATATATATATATATATATATATATAAAGTTAGTTAAATTTACATTTTGTGCTACTCACCTTCCTCCCAAAACGCCCTATGTCCCTTCCCCCTCTCACCACAGCACAACGCCATTCTCTCACCGTCACTGTGCCTCCCGGTGTGCCACCATCATTTCTAGCCTGTTCCGCCACCTGCCACCTTCTTCTCCAGCGTGGTTTGGCCAGAAACCCAAAACCTCCACTAACTCCGTTCTCCCTCGTCCGGCCACCGTTCTTGATGATTCCGACGAGGTTTTGCTCCTAGAACTCACTAGAAGACGATTCTAAGCTTCTGGAAGCTTAAAAACTCAAATTGGTAAGGATTTAAGCTTGGATTTAAATTCAGCTTCTTTGGCTTCTTGATTTTTTTGAACTTCAATCTTAAAGATTCAAGCTTACTTCCTTTACAAAAGTTACTTCTAGTAGCTCAATCTATATCCTGGAATTTTTGTAGAATTTTTGGAATTTATTTTGATTTTTGTAAATTTTTTATTATTTTATTAATATTTTCTAATTTTCATAAATTAATTAAATAATTTCTGAAATTGTGATTTATAGTGTTTATAGAGGTTGAAATTAATTTTATAATTTAATTTGTAATTATTATAATTTTATTTAGTTTAGGTGAATTTTGGACAATTAGGTTAAATAAGTATTTTGTTAAAATTAATGGGTTAATTGAGTATAATTATTGATTTTATTGAATTATATGTTGATAAATTAATTTATGAGAAATTGTGTAATTTTTAGGGAATTTTTTTGAATAATTATAGTATATTGTGTGAATTTATATATATTAGGGGTATTTTGGTAATTTGATAATAAATTGGTTGAAAATTAAGTTAAATTTGTTTTAATAATTATTTCAGGTATAAAAATGATTTTTACAAATTATTTACTATTTTTAACTAATTAAAACTATTTTTCGTAAATAAATGAGTTTTTAATGATTTTTAATATGTTTTGGGGCTAATTATGCAATTTAGATTTATAAAATGAATTTCGGTTAATGTTTATGAATTTATCAAGAATTGTTGATTTTTAATAATATTTTATTTAAAATTACGGTTTTTATGTAATTACCGGTAAAATAATTATTTTTAGTGTTTAAATACCTAAATTGCTATATGTTGATATATAAAGGGTATCTTCGGAATTTTTGGAATTTTCATGTGTTCTGTGTATATCTCATGAATTGTGAACCTTGGTCAGTAGAATCGTAGTTTGGGAGTCTAACCGAAGGGTTATGCGACTATATATACTCGAAGTGTATTTTCTTGCAGGACTTGCTCAACTTTCTGAGTAGAGAGATGTTTATTTTATAGGGGAGGTTTTGTCGAATTTTCAATAGAATTCTCGTAAAATGTGACATCCGGTCAAATCCCTATTCCTAGTCTGTGTTCGGTATTTTAGATCGAGTCCCTAGGAATTTCGTTAGATTTATTCTAATTTCGTGTTGTCATTTATTTGTTTAGTTACGCCAAGACCGAGGCCTAGTGGACTAGGCCCATCGGACCCATCTCGTGGAGCATACAACTGTGAGTTGTTATTTTATATATACGTGTATTTAGGTTGCATGTTTTTAGAAATGTATGTTTTAATTGTATGAATTATGCATAAATGATTTAATAAACACTTAAGTATATATTTAGGTATACTTTTAGTATATTTTTTATATATCTTGAATTAAGTGCATGTTTTACCTTTAATTTATACCTAAGTTGTTTTTAAGTATATATATGGTTTATTTTATAATTGAACTGAATTTATTTAACGTATATATACTCGAAATATACTTGGTTTATTTTTGGTATATTTTTAGTATATATATGGTTTATATTGCCATTTAAATTAATATCATGCATCATTTATTTTACAAATGTATGAGTTTATTTTAAATGAAGGATATCAATAGAACGTGTTACCTAATGGGCAGTACTATGACCGAATACGTACAGGTACAATGATAGAATTTAGGTTAAATTACTAACCTATTGGTGGATTATGACTTGTTAATTAATCTGATTGATGTGAGATGTGATTTGAGAGTATGATTGCTGGAGCTTGATTAACTAGGTGTCTCGGGGCCAATCACACTAACAGTCAAACTGCTGGAGCTCAGTTGACTTAGTGTCTCGGGGCCAGTCTACACTCCAAATGGAACAAGTGAATTTATTTAGAATAAGTGTTGTCTAACACTGTTTAAGGTTGTGATCATTTAGGGTTCTATTTGATCCTTTATAAATAGTTATTATTTTCAGTATTATATAAAATGATTTTTGCTACACCTGTATGTATTTGTCTGTATATATATTTATTATATATACTATTGAATAAGTGCATTTGTCATTTAGCTATGCATGTATATATATTATAACAATTCACTTAGTGAGGTATGACTCCCCTCCATTGATTCATTTTTCAGGAGAGTCTTCGTCCTCAGACCTCAGTAGTAGACCTTTATGCCGGATTTCTTTCGCCCCGACCTTATTATGTAAACTGCTTACTTGAGTTTATTTTGTATTCTAGACACAGTAGTAGTTATTTTTGTAGGTTGTATGTATTATATATGTATGAGATTTATATTTTAAAGGTTTGAAATCGAGAATTTGTATTAAAAGATTTTATATATATGAGATGGATTTGTGTTATTAAATCAGTGGATGAGTTATATTGTTACTTATGAGATTTTAATTTCCGAAGTAAGATATTTTATTTATTCTATTATTATTACATGCTTTTATATTTTCTTTAAAGGCTTGCTATGGGTTCCGAATTCGAAAGAATTCCCATTCCCTAGCGCCGGTCATGGCCCCCTGTTTTAGGTCGTGACACTTACATGCCGTGATGGAGTGGTGGTCTAACACCACCCACACTTTTCATCTTCCTTTTAAGGAGTTCACCCTAGATCCAATGGCCTGCGCTAGAGTTACCGGCATTGCCTGTGTTGGACATTCTATTCCCTTTAATGCCAGCCTTTATCAATTATCTCCCGATCGTCTCGCTTTCATTGAGCGTCTGCTTGGGATTGTCCAAGACATAAAGGGGACCACACAGTGAAGCTCGAGTCGATTAGGGGCTTCTACACCCGGACTAAAGTTGAGGCGGCCACTATACCCCTACAGTTTGATTAGGTGGTGCACGCTTTCCTTGTTTAATTGTTGGGTACTACTCTCTTCATATATACAGCCAGCTCTGTGGACTTGAGCTTCCTAATGCCGCTAAGGGACCTAGACTTAGTGGCGACCTACGATTGGGGCAGCTATGCCTTAGCTTATCTTTACAAGAGCATAGATGAGCTGGTGACCTTAAAAACATGTTTTCTAGTCCAACACAGTGGAGATCTGCCCCCTGCCAGAGGAATTTAAAGCTATTTTATGCTCTCACATGGATTCCGCTCGACAGATTGTTATTCCTCTAGTCGCAACCCCAGATTTGCACACCATCTAATACCAAATGGCAAGATCACTTAATATGTCCCCTCAATCCTCTCTTCATCACATTTTTGGTAATGAAATCCCACTTAGCCCTTTAGTAGAGATGGTAGTGGCTGTAGACAATAATGAGGTTCCCTGGCCTCGAATGATGACACTCTGCCTATATGCTCGTTCTTGCTGGTCTTCCCTTCTGGTAATTGTGACCTAAAGATCCTGCATGTTATTAACCAAATGGAGAGTGGACTGAACCCTTTCCCCCTTATTTTGGCTGAGACCATTATAGGACTTGATAACTTTTTTTAGACCAGGAGATTCTTTGGGAGTTCATTTCTATTGGAGGTGAGTCTCTTCTTTCTTTTACCATTTCCTGCTTTCCATCATTCTTATCCATTTGTCAATTCTACAGGCTTGGTTACAAGAGAAATTGAGATTACTTGAATCATCTAGAGACATTGCTCACTACAAGGCCAAACACTATCGCACTAGGAGACTTCATCCTGTCCCGGAGGATATCCACAGTTGGTTATCTACATTCCCTGATACTCTGATTCAGTGGATGTGCCCATGGTGGAGATTAAAGCATGTGACCCTCCAGTCCTATACCTATTGTGTTCCCTTAGCCGGCCTCCATTTCGCCACCTTTTACAATCCAGCTTGGCTTTGTAGGCAATATGGACAGAAACATCGAATTATGGAGCTAGTGCATGAGTTCGAACCAAGGCCTCTTTTTTTAAATTTTTTGGACAACTTGGTTACTACTTGGCCTCGGAGGATTATTCAAAGGTTCATTTGCTACAATAAAGATCAGATTAATGATGACCAGTACAAGGTATGGGTTCAAATTCAATAGGTATAAAAGGATAAATTTATAAGAAATAGAAGGACAATGGCATTGCAGGCATCAAGCACCCAGGGGAGTCACAAGAGAAGCAGATAATATTATATCAGTTTATGAAACTTAGTCTTTTTATGTACTTTCTTTATCGAATGAGATTTCCTTTTGAGTTAGACATATGTGTAATAAGCATTTAATGCAATGTTTATAATAATAAAGGCAATCCATTCCATTTAATTTAAGCACAATGTGACCATACAATTTTGCTTCTTACATATCTCCTATTGTTAATTGGCTTGTCCTTACAAGTTTTTCAACTAACTATTTTCTCTTTTCTTTCTGTCTCCCTTTACATATCCTTTACTTTGACCTGGACCGCCTTTTTAGGTTTTCAATCCAGCAGGACTTTTTACTTTTTCCTTTTTTTTGTCTCTAACTCTTACCTAGGCAGCCTCTTTTGAGGTTTTCTCCCTAGCGAGACTTTACACAAAGTATTTCTTGAGCTTTTCCATATTGATGGGCTCTCTGAATTCATTTCCCTCCAAGTCAGAAAAAATAGTTGCCCATTTTGAAAATAACTTCTTCACTTGGTAGGGACCTTCCCAGTTTGGCTTGAACTACCCTTGTGGATTAATCATGATTGGCCTAGTGAGCTTTAATACCAAGTCACCCTCTTTGATCTTGCTTGGCTTAATCTTCTTGTTATAAGCTCGAGCTATCCTTTTCTGGTACAACTAAGAGTTATACATAGCCTTCAATCTCTTTTCATCCAACAAAGTTAGCTGTGCTAATCAACTTTCTACCCACTGGTACTCAGGGATTTTAGTCTCTAAGAGAACCATTAAGGACTAAATTTCAACCTTAATTGGCAATATAACTTCACATCTATATACAAGAGAATACGGAGTGGCTCCTATTGATGTTCTGGTAATGATTCTATATCCCCATAATTTAAACTGTAGATAACTTGCCCAATATTTGTAATTTTCCAGTATCTTGGAAAAAATTCTTTTCACATTCTTGTTTGCTACCTCTATGGCCTCGTTAGCCTGTGTTCTGTAAGGAGATGATTTATGATGCTTAATCTTGTATTCTTCCAATAGAGTGGTTGTTTACGCCCTAAAATGAACACCATTATCAATGATGCCTGGTAAGGTAACCCATACCGAAAAATTATATTCTTCTCTATGAACCTAGCCACTTATTTTACCCGTACAGTGGTGAATGATTCTACTTCTACCCATTTAGAGAAATAGTCGATCGCCACTATAATATAATGATGTCCATTGGATGCTTTTGGCATTATCTCTCTAATAATGTCAATTCCCCATACTACAAATGGCTAAGGAGAGGTTAATCCCTAAAGTTCCATAGAAGGCAGGTGGCTCACGTCGCCATATACTTGACAGTTATGGCATTTCTTTACATACTTCATGCAATCTGCCTCCATGGTTAGCCAAAAGTACCCTTAATGGGTTATCTTTTTAGCAAGGACTGTTCCATTCACATACAGCCCACATACACCCTTATGAACTACTTCCATGATCTTTTATATCTCACCTTTATCGACGCATCATAGGTGTACTCCAGTTGGCATCCTCTTATATAACATCCCATTATGGCTAATAAACTGTCATGATAACATCCTCAGCGACATCTTTTCTTTTCTATTGGCATCCTCAGGGAATTGCCCTGTCTCAAGATATCGTTGTAGATCATAAAACTAAAGCTTCTCTGCTGGGTCGATCGACACTATTCTGATCTCCTCATAATAAGGAATTCAAGCCCGTACTAAGATAAGAGGCTTCATTTTTGCTCATCTACCTCTTTCCCATGTCGAAGTTAAGGTAGCCAATGCATCTGCCATTTGATTCTCCTCTCGGGGCAAGTGTATGAATTTGTATTGCGTGAAGGACAATAGGATCATGGCTAAATAATCCCAATACGGCTTTAGCTTATCTTCCCTCACTTCTCATTCCTTGGTGATCTACTTCAATACCAGCATCAAATCCCCATACACTATCACCTCTTCTACCCCCACATTCCTGAGTGCTTCTAGACAAAAAATGCAAGCTTCATATTCAGCTTGGTTGTTAGTGACCTCAAATTCCAGTCTCTTTGCCATCAGGATTACTTCTCCTTCTGGAGAGACCAAAATCACGCCAATGCCTGCCACTTTACTATTCACTGCTCCATTAAAGTACATTTTCCAAGTTTGGATTTCTATTGCCCCCAGGTGTTCATCCAGAAATTCTAACTCCCATTCTTGTTCATCATCCACCAGATTTTGGGCCAAGAAGTCTACCACAGCTCTTCCTTTTATCACCTTTTTAGTAACATAGTCTATATTGAATTCAGTGAGTAGGACTAACCATCTGGCTAATTTCCCTATCAGTGATGGAGTCTGCTGGAGATATCTAAGGGGATCATGCTTAGAAACCGCTTGAATCTTGTAGGACTAGAAGTAATGTCATAGCTTCTTTGTTGCCCAAATTACATCTAAACAGGTTTTTTTACTAGACTATAATTAGTTTTATAAGGCAGAAGCTTCTTACTTAGATAATATATGGCATACTCAACTCTCTCTTCTCCTTCTTGAGCCAACATTACACTAATCACATCTTTCTCTGTAGCCAAGTAAAGAATTAAGGGTTTCCCTGGTCTTAACGACTGCAAAACTGGAGGATTCATGAAATACTGCTTAATAGTTTCAAAGCCTTGCTGACACTTATCATCCCAGATAATCGACAGATTCTTCTTTAAGAGCTTGAAGATAGGCTCACAAATGGTAGTCAGTTTGGCTATGAATCTGCTGATGTATTATAGCCTTCCTATAAACCCTCTGATTTCTTTCTCATTCTTTAGTGCATGCATTTCTCTGATTGCTTTGACTTTATCTGGATCCACCTCTATACCTTTTTGATTGACAGTGTGTCCTAATAGTTTTCTAAATGTCACCCTGAAAACACATTTCTTCATATTCAGTTTGAGGTTATACTTTTCATCTCTTACTAGGAACTTGTCTAAGGCTTAGAAATGCCCTTCTCTAGTCAAAGACTTCACCATCATGTCATCTACATACACTTCTATCTCTTTATGGATTAGATCATGCAACAGTATGGTAGCCATTCTTTGGTAAGTGGCTTCTACATTTTTCTATCTGAATGGCATAATCGTGTAACACTAAACACTCCACCGAGTAATGAAAGATGTCTTCAACTTGTCAATTAGTGCCATCATGATCTTATTGTATCCTAAAAAGTCATCTGTAAAAGAGTACATGGCACTAGAAGCTACACTGTTGACCAAGGTGTCAATGTGTGGTAAGGGAAAATTATCCTTAGGACAAGCCTTGTTCAAGTCCTTATAGTCCATACACATCCTGACTTTACCATCTTTCTTAAGAACTGGGACTATGTTAGCCAACCACTGTGTCATCTACCACTTCTAGGAACTTTGCTTTCAGTTGCTTTTCTACTTCTTCTTTTACTAGGAGATCCCATTCTGGCCTTAGTCTTCTCTTTTTCTGTTTTATCAATATGATGTGAGAATACGTGGGAATCCTGTGTTTCATAATTTCTCTATCGATACCAAACATATCCTTATAGCCCCAAGCAAATACTTTCTGTCTTCTTTTAAGAGTTTTTTTCATTTTTTTCTCTCTCATTAGGAGTTAAGTTATAAGTAATAAGTATATTTTTAGGGTTATCACTTGTGCCTAGATTAAATGATTCAGTTTGCATTGAATTAATGTCAAACATATGCAAAAAATGATCATCACACACAGTATAACCATTAGGAAACACATCGCACAAGTAAGCATAATCAGACTTTATCATATTAACTTTAGAAAGAAAAATGTCATCAGTCTCAAAAAAATTAGAAACAAAAAGGTCAATGTCATCATATAAAAACATCCATAATAGAATTAAGGACAAAGGCTTTGAAGTTAAATTCCTCTTCCTGGTCAATAGCATCCTTCAGCTCCACTGCAAGAATGTCCCCTTATGATTCCAAAGTCAATACTAGTTATTCTACCATGAGCTCTTCAACAACAAGCTTTTGATTCCCATCCAGATATTTAGTGAAGATTTTAAATCCAAGGACTACTTTCTCAGCGATCATTAGGGGCTCAGGGGCTCCTTGGTAAGGGTAATTGGCACCTTCTTCCATAAATGTTTCCCATAGCGTCTTCTTCTTTGACTTAACCATAATTTTTCTTTTCCCAGACTTGTCCTTAGTTTCTTCCCTTTCATCAGACTTATCCTCCCCTGAATATCCTAACCCGTGCTTTAGAATCGGTACCTTGGGTTTAATAAATCCTAGTGGGCCCTACTGATTGTTTCCGAGTCCCATCCCAGGCATGAATTGCATGCTCTTCATCATACTAACAATCTTTGGGTTAAGCTCGTCTTAATAAATTATGCAAACTTCAAAACTCAAGTTGTTCAGGATCTCAGTAAGAGGTAGTTTTAATACAACAACTGCGGCCTTTGTCTTAGCCATTACAGTAACCACCCTCCCTTTATGTCAAAACTTAATCTTTTAATGAACGGTGGACAGCACTCCCCGTAAAGGATGGAACTATGGTCTTTCCAGAAGAATAGTAAAGGTGACTAGAATGTCTATTACATAAAGGTTAACCCAAACTTCAATAGGTCCAGTTTTGACTAAAGCCTAGAAAGTTCCCTCAACTAGCCTTTTCGTATCATCATAAGCCTTTATGACTACTTTAGAGGGCTTTAAATTAGCTACTGTCAAGCCTATATTTGGTAGGATCTTTAGAGGACACACATTGATAGCTGACCCCTTATTAACCATAACACAGCACGTCAATTTACCTTTCACTTCGACTTTAATGAACAAGGCTTTACTATAATCCCTTCCTTCTAAAGGTAAGTCATCATCTGTGAACACAATTGTCCCTTAAGGACTTTCAATTAGTGAGCTCACCATTTTCTCTGAAGTGTGCATTGAAGGTATCTTCTTGTGATCAAGAGCAAAAACCAATGCTTCCCGATGCGCCCGAGAGTTTATAAGCAGCTCCTAGATACTAGCAAGAGTTTTCTCATCACTTTTGGCCTCTATAATCTCCTTAGTTTTCTCATTTTTCTTTGGTCCCACTTTTGAAGTACTTCCCTCTTTCTCTGGCTCAGCCTTCTTCACTTCTTCCTCCCCCTCCTTCGACTTCTCAGTGGATTGTGTTATTCTCCTCTCATTATTCTTCCACAGATTAACCGCTTCTCCCTCTTCATCAAAACTCTAAATATCTAGTACATTTACATGAAACTTAATGTCCTACTACCTCAGATTCAAGTTCTTTGGTTAAGGTTTTAATGGGGTAGGTATGACATCAACAAAGGAATTAATAACTTGTTCTTCTATTAGACCCGTGTTGATCATCAAGATACGGGGATTTGGTCGTGGTACATTTTGGTAGTTAGGTAAAGGGTTATTTTAAGTATTTGGTTTTTTGGTTTTTGGGTTGATTATTTTACCTAAATCGATCAAATTTTGAATCTCATGTTTCAGGCGAGTGCAACTTTCTATATCATGCCCAATGTTTTTGTGGTACTTGAAGTATAGTTTTGGGTTGGCATTTGGGAAAGGAGGTCATTTAGGTAAGGGTTGTAAAAGGTTATTCTCAATCAGCTTTTCCAGGACTTTGGAGAGGCATCTTCCCAAATTAGAAAACCTTTAGGACTGCCTGACTGCGTTAATTTGTATATTACTGCTCGGCTTGACTCTGCCACCAAACCTAAACCCTTCTCTGTTCGTAGATCTTCCACTAAAGAACTTCTTTTCTTGCGCAAGGTCTGATTCATTTTGTACTCCAAACTTGTACAACTCCTCAAAGTTTTGAATCCCTAAATCCCTCAGTTTCTTGGAGAGAGGGAGTACACACCCTTCCATAGCTATTACGAGCTGATCAAATTCTGTGGGTCATTCCTTCATCTGTGTTAATTTGGCTCTCCACCTATTCAAATAATCCATAAAAGATTTATTGAATTTCTGCTTCAGGTTCTGCAAGTCTCTCAAAGAAGCCTCCATTTGAATATTAAGACTATACTGCTTGATGAATGTAGTGTATAGTTCCTCCCAATCAACTTGAACACAGGATTTTAGTGTATAATACCATATAATGGGTGCTCCTTCTAAAGATAGCAAGAATTGTTTCATAATTTGCACTTTAGTTAGTTCAATTGTCTTCATTTAGGTCACATACTACTTTAAATAGAGGTGGGGGTCCTCTGTGCCAGTGAACTTCTTTATGTCAGGAAACTTTAACTTTAGCGGCAGGGGATCATCATCCTTATCCAGGCTCAGCTCGAAATAGTTCATTGGGGCATCGATCCCCTTTTCCTTCATCATCAGCTGCATTTGAGCCATAGACTTGACAAGGTTTTTAGCCCAATCTGGCTTCTCCATATTTCTCCAGGAATCTTCTTTCTGATGAATAATAGGTTCTGCCAATACTGTCTACTAATTATCTTCTACCTCTTGCCTTTCAGGAACCTCACATCCAGATCAAACGGTCAAGGTTGAGGTGTTGGTGGTTGGGGCACTAGCAGTTGTGGTGGTAGCGGTTGTGGTGTTGGTGACTGTGGTGCTGGCAGTTCTCCTTTAGTTGGACCCATCATTTCCCTCATAATTTCTCTCATGATCGCCTTGGTTTGTTCTACCATTTCAGCTTTCAACTATTCCTTGAAGGCTTCAGCATCAAATTTTGCCATCTTGATCCTTCTACAGATTCTAACCAGACGACCTATATCAGATCACTTCTAACTGGCAAACTGCTATGGATCTATATCTGCAACCATTGAGGGTCAAAATCATGCATGGCGTGTATGCATGAAATGAAAGCCTACTGGTAAGAAGGAACATAAAATAAAACATATATGCATGTATCAGAGGATAAAATAAAAAGCTCTCTAACGATATCTCCACCCTTATTTCTCCCATACACGTGTTCAATGGCAAGTTCCTTGTCCTAGGATTTTTGTTATGGGTTTTGATTATCAACGAGGGATAATAAAACTGGCGGATATAAGATAACTCTTAAGATAATACAAAAAAGTGGTAATTCCTCCAAATAATTCCAAAGTCCATTTTTAATGGGCCATGAATGATATCAAAGGCCCACCTTGTCAAGATCCGCTTAAAATGGGCTAATAATAAGCATGAAAGTCCTATTTTTTCAAGGCTTATTTTGTAATGGGCTTAGGCCTTATTTAAAGGATTACTATATGGCATAAAACTCATGCATTTGGAAAAAAATCCAAGTGGAAATTGCTAGGTCATTTACATGAGCCAAGTCTTAGGTAATAAGCTTTAACTCCCACAGCTATATATATCCATTATGTCTCTCCACTCAAAGGTCCGTGCGATGTGGATAGGTACATGCTATGAGTGACAATAATCAAATACCTCACCGCCAGGTTTGAATGAAACATAGGCAGCAAAGCAAAGATTATTATCGGTTTATTTGGGACTTGGAGTGCATCGTGTGAAAACATGTAGTGAATGCAAAATTTACGAAGGAAATGAAGAAATAATCAAAGATGATAAATTACAAAACACTTGGAATCAATTTCTCTATCCCCAGTGGAGTCGCCACTGTAGATAACGGTTTTGGTCGTGCGCCCAAGTGTTGGCGACCACGGTATTGTGTGAGCTCGGGGCTCACTAAGAAATACATTATGGGCTTGGGCTTGGGGCCCAAAATGAAAATAGAGTCACCACCCGGATGAAAGCTAGGACACACTGTACAACAACTGGATTCCATAGAGGTTCCCAAAAGCCGTCATCAGAGATTGGGTTCGGAAACTGGGTATGGGCTTTTGGAATGCCCACCCAACCTTGCAATTGGCCTCTGTGTGTGTTTTGTATTTTATTACCTTTTATTATTAAATTATTCCCTTATTAACATATAAATAGTGAGTGATTTCCAATTTTATATTTTATTCCCAATTTGCACATTAGTCCCATTTTAGGCTTATATCCCCGGCATTCAATCACAAATAAATAAAAATAATAATTTATAACCATTCATTCCAAATAAAAAAAAAGGAGAGTGTAAGCATCCAATTTCGAGATGTAATTGTGCACAATTGCGACGTAAGCACCTATGATAAAATTTATTCAAAAATTGAACTTAGTTGTCGATTTTCTGGACTTTAAGGACTAAATTGCAATGTTTTTTAGGATCTTATTGCAAGGAAGTCAATTTTTCAGGGGTTTTTTGATAATTAAAAGTAAAAAAAAAGTTGGCATTTAATATCGATCGGCATTGCATAATTCTGACTCGTAAAATCCCATTTTTTTCAATTCTTCACGTATTTTTTTTCAATTTTTTCAATGTTTTGATTGGTTGAAAATTCAATTTGATCTTTATTATTATCTGATAAGGTTTTTAAACGCGTAAGTTTTTGAAATAAAAAACAAATGCTATCATCATATGAGTTTGTTCCTCCAAAGGAGGAAGTCAGTACGCAGGCAGACTCTACATAAAAGTAGAGTCTACATGCATGCGTGAGGGACCTTTTTTTTGGGAGGGCCTTTTTTACACAGAGAGAGGGAGAGACCGAGAGACACACATAGACTAAAAAAGATGAGAGAAGAAAAAAGAGAGACTATGAAAGAGAGAAGAGAATTACGCAATTAAATCCCAGTCCAGAATCAAATCAACAACTGAGTCAATTTCAACGATGAAAATCCTAGTTCGAGAGACTATCTCAAAGCATATGCACAGCATTCCCTTTTTTTCTTCTCTTCTCTTTTTGTGATTTTTTATTTTATTTTGTTATTGTTTTCTTGTTCAATTTCATTACTAATCTTAACTTTTGTGTTTTTTTGTTTTGATGCTCGATTGTGGATTGAGAAGGATACTATTTGTGTTCAAATGAACAGAAGATCTATGGAATGCCATGAAATAATCTGTACTGCTTTTCAGTAGATATTAGGGTTTTAATTTTCATTTTACAATTATATGTTCTATGTAATTATTCAAGGGTGTATAATTGTTTGATTTTAATTTTGTACGTAGTTTGTAATAGCCCTAATAGTGAGAATAGTAAAAGATTTAATTTTCTGTATTTAAAATCAATTAATAATTAGGTTCAATTGGGTAAAAATTAATTAAACTTAATGGTGGCTTTAATTAATTAGGGTTTGTATGTAATTAAATTAGGTTTTTTAGAAATCATACGTGAATGTGTTTTGATTTGATTTTATTATGTTTTTTTATATTTTTAGGCCCCAAGCCCACGTTTAGGTCTAACTCACTTAATAAATAGGCTTAAAAATGGTTTAGGACTTTAAATAATTAAAAATCAATTTAGGCCCATTAGGTTAATTAAATTTTAGGCCCACTTAGTTAATTAAAAACTTGTTTAGACTTAGCTTAGCCCACTTAAATTCATTTCTTTTAAAATAAATAGACATAAGCCCACATTTCACTTAAAATAAAACCAAGTTAGACTTAGGCCCACTAATTTAATTTTCCTTTAAAATTGAATAAACTTATGCCCGTATCTTAGACAAACTAAAATAAATAGATCTAGACTCACTAATTAATAAAAATGTAAGTCCGCCTTTAGTCCATTTCACTTGTAAATAAAATATTTAGATTTAGCTAACTTATAAAATAAAATTAACATAGTTTAGACATAGGGACATTGCCTTTTTTATGCATTTTTACTTGTAATTTTATTGACTTGTTGCCTTTAAAGTTAAATGGATGTTAATTAGGGTTTAATAAAATTGCATGTAATTAGAGGATGAAATAATCATTTATAAAATTATTTTAAATGAACACGAGACTAAGAGAAGTTAGTATGTATCCAGAATCTCCTGGTTATGGTGCTAGCTTTCTTTTAGGGAATTGAGTACCACCTTTTCAATTTGTCCCAGTTATTACCCTCGGTGGTGACTCCTCATCTCCACGTCATGTCTTTGTGGCAGTGGTTAGTGTGTTCTCTAAGGTCCTAAGCCTAAATAGTGTCACGGTTGCTAAAATCTTGAACATGCGCTTAACCCCGCTGTACATAAAGAGGGATTAGGGATTACAACTTTTGGTGTAAATAAATATAAAAATACTAAAAATAAACAAAAAATAAACTAATTAATTATACAAATTAATACTCTAAAAATGATAAATCAAGCAAACATCTAGTGATTAAAAATCACCAAATAGTTTTTGCAACACATACAAGTTAATTCCATACAATGGTAATAATAATATTTACAAATCATCAACACATAATAGTCACAAAAATAAATGAACAAAAACTCATAAAATGATCCATTAATAACACAAAAAAAAAAAAGAAAATAACATGGAAACAATATTGATCAACATAGGAATCATGCATAATCTCAAGAAATATCACAAATTAAACACAAAAATCATGTCAAACATGCAAAATACGAACGAAAAATCAAGGCATAATTAGGCAAGATTCTGCCTCTTCAAAGAGGCGTCGCCTCCTGATCAGAAGATAATGACTCCATCACCTCATCGTAAAGGGGCGACACCTCTTCGACAGAAGCAGAAACACTCTACATTTTTTATATTTTAAGAAACATGACGATCATGCAAATAAACAAGAAATAAACACAAATATACCAATATTAACAATCAATATTCAATATCTCATGCAACCATGCTCCTCTATAAGTTTAAAATAAGTAATATAACTAAAAAACACACAAAATAACAAAAAATCAAAGCTTTTAATGAAGATAAAAACTCAAAGCTTAAAAATAGAGAGACTCACTGACTTGGATGTGCTTGATGCTTCTAACTAAACCTTCAGAGCTTGGTTGATGGATGAATGGCTTTGAATGTGAAAAAGTCCTTTTCTCTTCTCAAGAATCAAGTACTTTAAGTTTCCAAATCTTCTCCCTTCTTCTTCCTCCTTTCTTCCTTGCTTTTTTCTTTTCTTTTCCCTTTTTCTCTCTATTTTTTTCCAAACGTTTTTTCCAACAACTAGCCAACCTCCCTCCTTTAACAACCGGCCCCCACACTCCCTTTTAAAGCCCCTTCTATTTTCTCCTTTTTCAAATTCCTAAAAACCCATTCTCACACCGATGCTTGGGGTGAAAAGGCAACGCCTATTCGTTGAGGCGATCACCTCTTCACCTGAGCCAGATCAAGGCCTGTGGATCAAGAGGCAATGGGCTTGGGCTTAATGTTTAAGTTTGGACATAGTTTTTATGGGCTTGGCTTAGTGTTTGGGCTTAAACATGGTTTTTGTGGGTTTTCAAAGTCGATTTTAGAGAAGTTTTGGCTCCCCTTGCATTCAAAACTCGAACTTTCTCATCATTAAACTTTCGTTGCAGACTGATCAAACTGACAATATTCACAATTGTTTTGTAGAATATAAAATTAAATTGTTTAAAATACACAAATTAAATAACTATATACAATTAATTTAAATTAAAACTGCCTTCAAAAATAATAAATAGGTAAAAAAATTATAAAAAATATGAAAAAAAAAAAAGGGGGAAAACGCTGATTTTGGAAGATGCAAACAAGGACCAAAAGTTGGGACAAAATTCGAAGATGGAAAAACGAAAGTGAAAGAAGAAAGATGAGTGGGCCGCAAATGATAGAAAGCTGATCAAAGAGGACGATGGGTGAAATTTCGTAAAAAAAAAAGCTGAATTTTTTTTTGTTGTATAAAATAACTGAAATTAATTAGCTCAAGTAGTAAATAATGGGCCATATGAAAGACACATTTGCGAAGGACACAACAACAACTGAAAAGAAAGGGACTAGACTAGGGCTCAGGCCCTGAAGAAAAAAAAAGGCAAGCAGAGAGCGTGAAGCGCCCACCGTGAGGCTCCAACGCACGACCACAAGGTTAAGAGCCTTGCGCTCTACCGACTGAGCTAGACGGGCTATTTATTCGTAGAGACGTGCGTTGTGTATATATTATATAGAATACGCAACTATGTACCATTCCACAGCAATCTATTTTCATGTACAGTAGCAGTATTACACTGTTGTTAACACAACAGCTCCACAAAGCATAAATGCCGGCTAGATTGTTCAAGGACATTGCATGGAGGCGTGGATGAAGACTCCAGAGGATACAATTCCAAAAACGTTGAAACAAATATGTAGATTTTTCTTTAACAATACATAAAATTAAAACATAGTAATAGAGTAGTAGTAGCAGTAGTTACAAAAGGAAACATGAATATATGCATTTTCTGTAATTGGATGTTGAGCAACAACTAAACCACAGCACTTAAAACTCACAAGACATGATACATCTTGAATCCACTCAAATTCATTAACAAAAACTCCAGATTCTGAAACTTCAACATGGAAAAGCTACATCCCCTCCTCATGCTACACAAGTCATCATAGTTAATGCCCACCTGGAATGCTAAACGACTTCTAGATTAACCAAACTAGCACATTGATGTCACCTTGAAAATTTTCCAAGAGATGTATCCTAACCACCTTGATTTAAGAACAGTGGTGCAGTTTACAGCTAGTTGGATTTAAGGTCTTGCTTTGGATCGTAGTATGAACCTCCATTCTGCCCACTGCCGTTTTTTAATCCCTCTTTCAACTGAATTAAACAAGAGCGGGATAATTTTATCAGAAACAAAAACGACTGAAGGCAGGAAGCATGTTCATAATTATTTAGTCGGTTTTAATCAAATTACTAGTTTCTTTTCACAAGTTAATATTGATACTAGACATAAGGTAAGCTCCAACATTGAACAAAGAGCAATGTAGGTTTTACCTTCTTAAGCACCTTCTTTTGACACCGATAGCCCTGATCAAAGAACATGGAGCACATTACAATTTAATCAGTTAAAATAACATCATAAGCATAGATCATTTAGTAAAAAGATGTTTCTTAGTACCTTGTCGGTTCCATAAATAAAGTCACAGTATGTGAACACTGAAGCAAAGTTACTGTGGCTTTGTTCCCCAACATAATGATGGTAATCATGGTAATCAGCACCACCATAAAACGGAATATATTTGGTCGGAGTCCAGGGGAAGTCATACCTGGTATACCAAGATATAGAATATTACTTGCTCTATGTTCCCCTAGAGTTGAAATATTAGTGCATATTATGTTTAGCAATGATATGAAACGTGTTGTGCTGCTGATAAACATTTAATGGATCAATAGAGGAAGAAATCACTATGCACAACAGGCATTGAGAAATCCCTGCCATAAGCAGCAGCAGCAAAAAGAACTGGTATTTTATTGCAACAATGCAACGTCTGAAACAAGTGCAACATTGCCATAACTAGATGAATTGAATATCAAAGAAACAACTAAATAAGTCCATTTACTTAACATGCCTCTATATCTTAGATAGTCTTACGATCCCAGCTTTAGACAGTAACTATTCCTGTTTCAGATATCTCAGAAATTATTTTCAGAGAGTGGATTTGGCACCTATTTACACTTAGCGTTCAACTCACCACCATCACTCATCATCTCATCACAAAGCAATACTCAACCTGAGCGGAGGTTTTCCTATTCTCATAGAAGTTAGTTCTTCCAATGCATCATTATAATTTAAAGCACCCCACCTATCATGTAGGAGATACCATCCGACCTCCTGTTCATTGGTAGATACTCTCTTTGAATAGAACTCTGGACTCCTAGGAGAAATTTTGTCCTATTTCAGTAATCAATTTATTTATTTATTTTTTTTTTCCATAGCATCATTCCAAATGCATACCATGTATTGAGAAACTGAATTCTGCAATCCGGCTTGTCAGGCCAGCAAGACCCTCTTTATTCTTCACTATCAAACAGATATAAATCAATAAAGACTCCAAATTTTTTCTTGTTATAACATCCAACGCAAAAGTTATGATGCTCAACCACCGTGGGATCATTTAGATCCACTCCCAGCTAAATGGCATGCCCTAAAGGAGCCACACTCAACATGACAAGATAGCCACAAAACTTGATCTCATTGGGTTGCGTAAAACAACCGCAGAAAAGCACCCACTAGTTGAAAATTTCTATCATTTAGATATATAGACATATATTTTGATCCATTAAACTGGATATGTAGAAAAAATTGCTGATTTAGTTTATAAATCAACAGTAATTTAGCAAAATAAACTATAACTAGTAAAGAAAGAGAAAAAAGAAAAAAAAAAGAACAAAACGTGGCATGTCAATCCCAGTCCTCATCAGTATATAGCCAGGCCACTGCTGAACAAACATCAAATCCTACATACTTTTACAAGAACTTCTATAATAAAAGAAAAAGCAACAAATGATTCTAAAGTTAGCATCATTTTGTCACAATCAACTAAAGAAGAAAAGGGTTCTCAACAAAGAATGGCATGCGTACCCGCTGTGTGTCTCAATCGCCTCAATCTGCCGTAAAGCAATCCATGACCAAAATGTGATCATATGCCCAGGAACCATTGCTGGCCCAAGGAAAGATGGTATTCCAAGAATCAAAATTTCAGCCCAGTGTGCATATGGAGCTGCAAAACCAATAGGAGCAGCATATTCATGGTGAACACGGTGAATTTTCTCATAGCCCCATTTTCCATGCAGAAACCTGTGGATCCAGTAATTGGTGTAATCTTCCACCACAAAATATACCAATAACTGTAGAAAAATTTCCCATCCTGAAGGTAATGGCAAGCTTGTTCTGATCCCAATCATCTGTAGATGCAAGAATCAGAACCACCACATCAGGAATCTACAACTACAGTAAACTTAGTATAAAATAAGGAAAATATGAGAAAATAATCCCAACAACCAACAATAAAAGGCAATAAAAAGTGCCATAGCTACAAAAAGTGCAGAGCCATTGGTTAATATTCAACAACAGCTGCATAAAGGTCAGAGAAAAGCAAAACTCACAAAAGATTTCACATCTCAATTAAGCTGATTGTACTTGGGCTAAAGATAGTGAAATAAACAACAAATTTCACTAATGTTCCACAAATCAAATTCCAGAAATCCCAAAATCTCTTCTTGCTTAGAGAAAATGAGAAATTTGAAATCTTGAAGCAAGTAAATCGTTATCACCGATGCAAAAACAAAACCAATGAATTCCACCAATTAATAAATCTAATCTCACCTCAATCATTAGCTACCTAATGTTAAATGAAGAAGTCCATGCATTTTCCAATTAATAAACAAAATCATTGAACATGGAAATGAAAACCAAAAATCCACAAATCTCATTCCAAAGAACCCATTACAAGAAAACCAAAAAATATTATTAAAAATTAAAACTTTAACAATACCCAAATAACAAAAATCCCATTAAATCTCAAAGGAACAAAAATTTTACCTTAACAGAAGGATAAGAAACCAATTGCAAAGGACCCACAATCAAAAAGAACATTTTCATAACATCCTTGTAACACTTGAGCATTTCAGACCAAGAAAGCTTAACTTTTGGCTGAATCTTATACTTATCAAACCCAGCAAAACTCATAAGCTCAAAAAAAACAACAGGGACAGGCACAACTGAGAAGATCACAAAAAGAAAGAGAATGTTATGGCAGTAGAGGAAGTAATCTGATTTGTTAGCTGAATAATTGAACCACAATGTCTCGGCATATGTAAGGTTCCGGCCAAGTGCGGCTGCAGCCTCATCAGGGGTGGCATACGGCAGCATTTTTGGCGGCGACTGTGAGGGATGGTGAAGGTGGAAGAGGGATGACGTGGAAATATAGGAGGAGGGGAGGGGTTAGTTAAAAAATATGCGGGAAGTTTTTAAAGGGAATTTTATTTACGATATTGTGAAAACAATGGAGGATTCTTTATATGTATGTGTATATTTATAAACTCAACACAACACAGCCCACTGTCTTTTTTAAGATTTTAGAGACGAGACACGACAAATTTATATCAGCTGTTCATGCACGCTTACACTTGGATTGGATCCCACCCCATTCTTTGCATTTGTGTATACATACATTAATTATTGAATGTGATATATTTAAATTATTTTTTAAAGAAAATATTTTTAATATTATGTTTAAATTAAAATTAATTTTTTAAAAAATTTGTTGTTATATCATAATTATTTTTTTATTTAAATTATAATATTCAGTTTATTCAACTTTAATTAAATTATTTGAAGTGGTTATTTACATTAGGTTTGCATTTAAAACATTATTTTAGTAAAAATATTCTTTTTACAATTCTGAAAAATAATTTTTTTTGCCAATTAATGTTAATGGAGATTTATATAATAAAGAGCATATATATAAATTTTTTATATATTAATTTTTATAATCATGAACTTTTATTGTAAATTTTAACAAATGATAATGAAAATATTTAAATTTATATATTTTTCTTGCTCATAAATTATAATATAAGAGTTAGTGAAGTAAAGGTTTAATAGTTGTCTATCTAATGGCATAGAAGGTGTAAAATTTGTATTGTATTTAGGGATGTAACCGAATTGAACTTTTAAAAATTCAGACTCAATTTGTTTTAAATTAATGAATTTGAGCTGAGTTCAAACTTTTAAAAGTTTGACTCAAGTTCGGTTCAAGTTTGTGTTTGTTAAGTTTGAACCGAATTCACGAGTCAAAAAAACTCAATAATGTATTTTTGTAATTAGACATTATATTATCTTTACTTAATATAAAATTTGTATTATATAATATTGACTTACTGAATTAAATGATATTTACTACATATTAATATTTAAATTAAATTATACCTATTTAATATCACCAAGTAATATAACAAACTTGTTAATAAACCTATAAATGAATTTATAAACGAGCCTATAAATAAGTTTATAAACAGTCTATAAACTAGTCGAACGAGCCTATCGTGAGTTTTAACAAGCCGAAATTAAGAAAGTTTATGCTCAGTTCGTTTAGTTTGCAAGCCTCAAAATGAAATTTGGACTTATCTCATTTAGTTTAACAAACAAACTTGAATAAACTTTTTGCGAGCTGAGCTATGAACAAATCACTAACCGTTTGACTCGATTACATCCCTAATTTGTGTTGTTAGTATTTTGTGAAATTAATTTTTCTAATGGCATCAAGAAATGAAGAGTGCTATAATCAAAGATTTGTAAATTAATTTTCACCTTATTTAAAAGAAAAAACTATCACATATTGTATAATTTAATAATACCTAGATCATGTAAAAATTATAATTTGAAAAATTAATTAGAGCATTTCTTTATTAATAATTGATATCATGTGTAAAAGAATCAATACAATTTGTATAAGTTATATATTATGGCATTAAATTATATTATTATTTTGTCAAGAATAAATTGTATATACTTAGAAAGTTTCTGCTCTTTTAAAGAAGGGAAACAAGGAAAAACTACAGCCATTCTTTTTAAATTTTATTTATTTTATCATAGCTTTTTACTTATATAAATAAATGAATTTTGTTTGATTTAGATTATAAATATTAATTAATTTAATTTTACCTTAATTAAGGGTAAAAATATAGAAAGCATATGCTTTAAAAGACATGAGAAGAGGTTACATTTGTTACTATATTTTACCGATTGGCATGGTGAAATTCTTCTGAATGACATGGAAAAATGGAAGAATTGAAGTATAATTTGATCATAGATATGTTTAATTTAACTATTTATAGTAATGAATAGTTGATAGTGATTGTAAATATATACTAAATATAAAATAATTAATAAAACTTTTATTAGCTATTGTTGTTAATAAGTCAAATAATGATTAAAGGTACTAATTACTCTATTCAAGTTGATAAATAATTTAAGTGATCCCTTTTTTTAAAAATTATTATAAATTATAAGTGTTTAAATCTTGTTGTGAATCTAAAAAAGTCTTATCGTGACTAACTTATAAAAGTAATCTTTATTTAGTTTTTAAAAAATTATCATAATATATAATTTATCAATATTTATAATAATTTAATTTAAAAAAAAATGGAAATTTTCTGCAAAAGGAATGAAGAAAAATTTGAATCACTCCCAGAAAATGACCTCAAAACCAGAAAGCAGAGTAAAAGGCTGGATAAGAACTACTTACTGTAACAATGTCTTATTCAGATAAATGCTTTATTGAGTCAGCTTTACTATTTCGAATTAATTTTTGACTCATTTTCAGTTCAAAGGCAATGATTGCTTCTTCCTTATTATTATCACACCCAAAAGAGCCTCTGTTCTGTTACTTAGATTAGATCCCTCCTGCTGCAAATTAATCCAGCTACAGTCACAGGCAAATAGAATTTTGTGATTTTTGGAGTTTTATTGACCGACAATAGAGATTTTGTCATTTTTATAAGGTAAATAAAGTTCAATTTTCAACTATTGTTCAAAAAATAAAAAAAACATGAAGTTCAAAAAATAATTGAACAGTAAAGTCCAATTATTGTTCAAAACAATTCAATTTTCAACTTTAGTACCCATTTGATGTGGATAGAACTATAAATAAATTGAACTGTTTACAAGTAATTTAGTATTTAATTTGATAAAAATTTCATTAGGTGATGGTATGATCAAATAAATCAGTTGAGTTTTCTCGTACCCTACATACTGAACATTGTAATAGTTAAACAAAATTAAATTTTAGTATTTTGCTAAACTTGGTTGATGCTTGACCAACTGAATGTTATCATCTTAGTAACAAAAACTAAGAAAAATGTTAAATTTGATTCATACTAAGGTTAATTATTAAATTATCATCTTATTAAACTCTTATTTTTTCTATTTTCAATACTCTAAAAATAAAAGAAACTCAAAATTCCAATCATTTTCTGGTAAATATGAATTTGTTCAACAAATATTTTATATATAAATATATAACTAAAAGCGATAATCAACCCACAAGTCCTATAAATTATCAGAAATTTCAATTAGATTTTAAAAAAATATTTTTTTTATTGAGTCCTATATACATTTAAAATGTTTCACTTTAATCTAATTCTGTTATCTTAAATGGAATGAACTGACATGATAATTAGATTTCATATAATGAACTGATGTGTGCGGCTAATTCATTAATGACACTGAACCCATAAGCCTTATAAGTTATCCAAAATTTCAATTAAGTTCAAAAAAAAAAATTAAGTGAAATTTTGATTAGATTAAAAACAAAATTTTTTATTTGATTTTTTGTTCATTTTTATAGAAAATTGTTAATTAATGATAAATTTATGTAACATAATTTTTTTAAACCATTAGTTTAATAATAAAAAATATATTTTGTAAATTTAAGGAGCAAATAATATAGGAAAAATGGTCTCATATATTCTCAACTATAGGCCGATTTTTTAAAAAATTCTATCTTTTAATTTGTATCAACTAGAACAGTTAATTTTTCTACTTTTTTCAATTTAATCTAACTTTCATTACCATTTGTAATTGTTGATGGAGAAAGGAGATCAAAACGGTTCCATTTTTCCTATCAAGACCAAAATATAAAAAAAATAAAAAAAAGATTAAAAAATGAATTGAATTGAACGAATAAGGGTCAAAATCAAATTGAACATAACCAAATTGGTTTCAGTTCTATCGGTTTGACTTCTTTTTTACAATTTTAAACCTGTTAGATTTATGCAATTTTATACTATTTTAATAATATTTAGGAGATCTATTATTACTGATTTTTTATATTTATTTTATTTATTAATTTTTTTAGAAAATCAACCAAATCAATTTTCTAAAATGAATTTAAATAATTCTAGTTTGAATTTTTTGATATTAAATAATTTTATTAAAATTATTAAATATTTAAAAACTTATATTGTTGATTTATTTTTAAATGTTAGTGATAAACCAATCAAAATGAACCATAAACACCCATATAGTTTAAAATATTTTGCAAATTCAGTTTGATTTGGTTTTATTATATTTTTTAATAAAAATAAAAAATAGGGTTTTATTGAAATTTTAAATAACTTATATAACTTATGAGTTTAGTATCATTGATAAGTTGACTGCGCACGTCAGTTTATTAAATGGAGTTTAATTATCACATCAGTTTATTCCGTTTGAAATAATAAAAGTGGATTGATGTGAAATATTTTAAATGATTTTAGAACTTAATAAAAAAAAAATTAGAACTTGGATGAAATTTGTGATAACTTATAAGGAACAGAATCCATGGTTTACAGCTAGGGTAAGGCAACTCCAAATCTAAACATATTTTTAAAAGGATTCAATAGGATGAAAAGAAGTTTTAAGAAAGAATGAAACTAAAAACACTTATAATGTTGGTGCGAAAGTTCCATCTTCTACAAGAACTCTCACTTTTCAGTTTTTACAGTCATTCGCATTAATCTTTAGTATCGCTTTGCCCACTTTTTAACGCCCCCCCAAAAAAAAAGGTGGGGTTCTATTTTTTGATTAATTTGTGTTCAATTAAATTCATTTCTAAATGTGTTATAATAATGCAAAATAACAATATAGGAGAATGCATCTTAAAATTATCACCAAAGAAATATATAATTTTTTTATCAATAATAATATAAACATCCGCAGGAACTCTCACTTTTCAGTTTTTATAATCACCAATATTAACCTTCACTATTGTTTTGCCCACCTTTTAATCAGCCCATATATATATAAAATGTTGAGTTTCAAGTCATTAAATTTAAAATTTGATAATTGTTCATCTTCATAATTCAGTATTTATAACTAAAAATTTATGTGTTGAGCTATTAAAATTTATAATAATTTTTTATAATAAATATTAAAAAATCTTATTTTATAATAAATATGTTTTATTTTATTTAAAACACTCTAATTTTATTACATGTAAAATATTATTTTTCATTTCCATAAAAATTTTTGTCTTTTATTCTAATAAAAACATTATTTTTCAACTATTTTTTATTTTTATTTTATTTTATTTATTCAATTATTATTATTTACAATTTGAATTGTAGATTCATGACTAATTCATTTCTAAATGTGATATAATAGTGCAAAATAACAATATAGGAGAATGCATCTTAAAATTATCAGCAAAAAAATGTATAGTTTTTTTTTTTAATCAAAAGTAATATAAACATTGATAAATTATATAATAGAATTTGTTTAGTAAAAACATATAATAGAATTTAATATATAGCTAATAATAACTTTTCTTATTTAAATAATATTTTAAATTTGAACCATAATATATATAATTACATTAAATAATTAGTCAAAAACTTTTATCGTTGTTGTCTAGATTATATTTAAACTAATCAAATTATTGATTTAGGTGGATATAATGTCTTGGGTGATGTTAGAAAGTGAACTGTTGAAGAAAAAAAAAGTGAGAAAGTTTGAATGAGAAATATAAGAAAGTTTGATGCAGTTGGAATGACCGTTAAGTTGCCATCAAGATTTTGCAATTCTCCATTTCAATCATCACTACTTCTCCTGCTGTTACTTTCACGTTTTGCCTCTTTAGTCCCACCAAAATTATATCATATTTTACAATTAGTTTCTTACATTTTTTTTAATCTTATTATAATTTATTATTCTTATCAACGAGAAGATATTCATTTCCTCACTCTTAATTTTTTTTTTTTGATAATAATTGTTAGTCATATACACATTGATTCATGCTCTTCTCAAGCATGCTTAATTAGTGCACCATTCAAGTTTTCATGATTAATTGATTTCGTTTTGAAATATGAAAATCCATAACTTATTTAAACATATATGTATATATTGAAGAATGATTAAAATGGAGAGAAAAAAATAAATAAACGATGTGATAAGCTAACAGAGGATTAATTTCACTTAAATTACATTTTCAATTTAAATATAGTATATGTAATCATATTAAATTAGTTGTTAAAAAAATTTGATTGTCCTTTATGATACTATTCGGGTCAAATTAAATTAATCATAACATAATGAACTAATTAATTTTTTTTGAAAGGAACTGATTAATTTAATTGACTAATAAAATCTTAACTCAATCACATTATGTTGTAACATTTTTAAAAAAATTTAAGTTTGAACCTAAATTTAAACACAATGATAAAAAATTGTAATAAATAAATTTGTTAAATATAAAATACAAAATTAATTAAATGTTTATAAAGATCGGTCTCTACATATTTTTAAATAATTAATTAGAATAAAAAATAAGAAAAATATACATGCAAAAGTTTTCAAAATTACATAAATGGATCAATAAACCAAGAGATGTGTGATGATCACATATGGATCTCCTTTTTGACTAAATGGTTAGTGTATTTTCACTTTTTTCCATAAAATAAATCATCTTTTTTACTATATAGTTATGGTCCATAAAGAAAAAAGCTTAGAAGAAAAGTATAAACTGGCCCCATTAATAAAAGATGAGATTGTGTTAATTATGGTTGAAAATTATATATTATTTTTTTATCATATTAACTATTATATTATTATTATTATTATTATTATTATTATTATTATTAATGCATATCTTTTTACTTAGAATATATTCTTGATTTTGAACACTTTAGAATTTGAACTCGCCCCTCCCTAACCAACTAGGGCGAATTATGATTAGAAATTGAAATTCAGATAAGAAGCATGGCATGATATATAAGTTGTCATCCTCGACCAAAAAAAAAAGATATATAAGTTGTCATCTTAGTAGTTTTTCTTTTCATCATTATTGCTTCTTCCATGCTAATTTCCATTTATAGGTTTTATGATGTTTTTACTATTTGTCATTGGATACCTTTTAAGCCTAATATTGAGTGTATTAATACCTAATACTAGATTAATCATAACACCCTCACTAAATAATTTCATATCTATAGTATAATTTAAAGCGAAGCTTGAAGGGTAATAAATGTTTGATGCTTTTATAGGTTGCTCTTATTTTAATTATTATATCTCAAATGATAATTAATTTGTAGTGTGCTTCTTTTAATTTGAATAAAAAATAATAATAGATAAGCATTTTTCTAAAAATAATACTTTATTCTATGATTTTAATGAAACATTTACAGAAGTGCCTTAAAAACTTAAGAATTTATGATATTTCAAAACTAACATATTTAATCTCAATAAAATTATATACCATGTATAATTAAAGGAACTAAATTATTAATATATGTTGGTTTAAATGATAAAAATTTAAAATTTTTTAAATATATTTCTACTTTAAATTTTATCTTCTAATAAAATTCATTTGATTCAATATTAAATAAAAAAATTATATAAGTAAAAGATATACTTTCAAAATTAATCCATAAATGTCCTAAAATTAAGTATTCAACCTATAATTTAAGTCTATTTTTTTTAATTAAACTACTTCAATTAGTTAAAAAAATGATAATAACAATTGATTATGGCTTTTTGAGTTGATTAAGAAGTGATAATTTTCATGACATCATGTGGGTAGCTAAAGAATGGAAAAGGTTAAAAAATCAATCTTGATCAATTACAAAGCTGCAGCAGAGGCTTTTTCTATTATCTTCTTCATTCTTTTCAGTAAAAAACATGATTGAATCACAGCAAAAAGTTATAAAAAGAATTGCAGATCAAATTAAAAGCTTAATCTTGTGGTGGGGTTTCTTCTCGATATTTTTACTTACACACTTTAATTCCTTTGCATGCAGTCGTTACACCCCACAATACACATACTTTGATCAATCAATGACTTTTCTGGTGATGATAGATAATGATGATGTGATGTATGCAAATCATTTGGCGTGTAGACTCTTTGTGGTTTCCACTGCTAACAAGTCAAGTTCCTCCCCTGCTGCATATGAGCCTATCTATCCATCTTATCTGCCTTAATGATATTCTTGACCAAACTGATGGAAAATTGACTGCCATGTGCCATATGAGCTTTTGGTCAAAATAAGATCATCGCCTGCCTTGAAGTTTAGATCAAATAGTGAAGATGGAGATCTCATGATTTGAAGATTATGAGATCAATTTCTAACAGAATTAAAGTTTTGGATTGAATATCTTTATTTATTTATTTATTTTATCGGATTCACTCATAATACGGAATAACAACAATTTTAATACAATACGTATAGATTAGCTCTTACAAACTAACACTAACACAACCATTATATCTATATATACCCAGCATGCATATATAAGAACCATTATGTTCAAGACTTTGATATTATCAATTAGTGCCTCCACTTAGACCATCTATCTAAGCTTCATTGCAAATTGAGTATCTTTACCTACATGCATTAGTGTGTACATAAAATAATAATAATAATTGTTGTTATAATTGACAACAGTTGTAGTTGTTAAAAAAAAATTTAATTAAAAGGTTCAATCCAACATTAATGTCTCTTTACTTAATCTGTAAAGAGGTTTCATATTTGAATATTTATTAAATTAAATTTTTCTATCTAATGCTATTTACTAAATATAAATAAAACTAATTGTATATCTAATATGACGGGAAATAATAATTAACATATTTATGATTTGTCATTTTCTAATATATTCTGATGTTGTCTTAGACAAATTTCTTCTAAAATAAAGAATCATGCCCACAACTTCTTATGTAGCCATTACTTTCAAATCTGGGGGTTGTTTCATTGATTTGAAAATGGTGTCTACCCTTCTTTTACTTCGTGGCTTGCACACAAGGGATTTGGTGGAGAAGTAAAAAAACTCATTGAGTCGTTTTCTATTTTGTAGAAGACTTTTTGGTTAACATGCTAACTATAATGCATCTTTTAGATGCATTTGGTGTTCCATAAGAAATGGATAATGATTATGGAGAAACATGCCTAATATGGGACTAAAATTTCATCAAAGATGTGCACATGGTAACTATTCACTTCCATGCTTTTCTCCAAGAGTGGCTTAGAACAGTCAAATGTGAGCCATGCCCGTGCTGGCTGCTTGCTCATGCAGTTAAACATGCCTTGCCAATTTGAAATCATGTGCAATAAGACTTTCTCATGCGAGTCTTGAAATGATGGTTAGATTATTTACATTTTCTTTTTCTTGACAATCATCCTTAAATTATAATAGAAACGTCAATAAACTCTAACTTTGTACGTTACATAAAAATTTTAATAAAAATTTCAATAGACATAAATTTGGATGAAAAATAACTCCCAATAGATTAATTTTCACCATTTAACAGCACAATAATATTAGACAAAAAATTCATTCCCAAAAGTTTTATATGTTATACATTAACCAACAACATGAAGGCACTAACCTAATGTTAAAAAAAAAAAACCAATATTAACAATAATTGTTTATATTAATTAATAAGTAGAAAGTTATTATCACTTAAATTAAATTTTAGATTTGAGTTTCGAGTTGTAATGCATGCAGTTGCTTATATTAATTGTTGAAAGATATTTATTTTCCTTGTAGTCAAACTCAGATTAAAACGGATTAATTAAAATTAAGTGGGTTTTGAATATCAGTAATTTAAGCAAAAACGAAAGCATTAATCTAAATTTAACGACTAGTCGTTTACTTAAGATTTGCTTAGATGCTGACAGTAAGAGACAAAACCTCAGGCCCTCAATGATTGGGCCTGCAGGTTTCCTAGCAACTAGTAACCGGGCTGCGCTCCATTCAATTAGTGGGCTACTTAATTTAACTACTTCTTCTTCTTCATCATCATCATCACAGTCATCTGCATTCTGCAGTAGTTCTTATTTTTTTAATCTCTGTAATGTAATTACTAGGAACCAAAGAGGTGTGAAGCTGGCGAAGTGGTGATAAATATTGAAAGACAAAAGGGTATGGTTTAGTTTTCATGCTCTTGGGTCTGATAAAGTTCTGTTCTTTTGCACAGATTTGCTTATGTGGTTTACTTAGCTTTAAAACCCATGTTTTAGTTCATTCATTACATGACTGTTCCTTCTGCCATATGTTTTGAGGGTTGTAAAGGTGGGAACTTTGGACTTCTCTTGCTGATTGGGCTCATCGTTTTGTTGGTCCTGTTGAATTTAACTTATGAAATGAATTCTGTATTTGCATTATTTTTAATGGTTATATGACTTGTTATGGTAATTTAAGACATCACGTTGGAGCTATAATCTTCAAATAAAGAGAAATTGAAGAAAATTGTGTTTTTTTTAACATATTAATGTATGGAATCTTGCTTTCATAACATCCATTTTGCATAGGCTTTCTCAATTTTCTTCTAAATTAAGTTGAAAGGAATGTGTTTTGTTTCTGTTGTAATTGTTAGGCGACTATTTGTACAATTGTGCTCTGTTCACGGACTTGGGAGAAGGCTACTTAGTGCTCGGTCTCAACATTGGCTACCATATTTAGTTTATGCCTATCCTTATAATTTTTTTTTCGGTGTTTTTCATTAAAAAATGTTTCCAACCTTTTGCAGGATTATTATGCTACTGATCATTGTGGTGCATTCTTGTATTTTGACCTTAGCTGGGGAGACAGACACATTGTTGTGGTTTCTCTTTGGAGCCAAAGGTATGAATCCAATTGCTTTTAGAACAGAAGGAAGAGCATGCCAAGAGATATTGATCGACTTTCAAGGGTAAAGATGCATGCTTGATTGATTATATAGTTATTCAAGATCTTTCAACCTTGTCCTTGGATGCTGGTTGCTAGACTAACAACAATATTGAATAACTGCCTGACAGCTAACCAGGCAAAACAAATCCATGCACAGATTATAGTCAACAGTCTTAATAAACTTGAGCCTCTCCTGGTTCGCCAAATCCTTCTCCCTCCTTGCAGTTTCTCTAGAAGTATTGCTCAATATGTCCAGAATATTCTTCATCATTTGCAAATCCCGGATGCCTTCTCATGGGGTTGCACAGTTCGATATTTCTCTCAGCAGGGTCAATTCAATGAGGCTTTATATCTCTACATTCAAATGGTTAGACGAGGACTTTGTCCGAGCTCATATGCCGTATCATCTGCTTTAAGATCATGTGCTAGGATTATGTATAGAATAGGAGGTATGTTCATTCACGCTCAAAGTTATAAATATGGATATCCTGGTTGCGTTTATGTACAAACGGCCCTTGTGGATTTGTATTCAAAACTGGGTGATATGAACACTGCATTGAAGGTTTTTGGTGACATGGTAGAGAAAAATGTGGTTTCTTGGAATTCCATTTTATCTGGTTATTTAAAACTCAGGAATTTGGTAGAGGCCAAGTGCTTATTTGATCTGATGCCAAGGAAAGATGTTGTGTCCTGGAATTCAATGGTATCAGGGTATGCAAATGTTGGAGATATGGAGCAGGCTCGCCTTTTATTTCAACAGATGCCAGAGAGAAATTATGCTTCTTGGAATGCAATGATCAGTGGGTATGTGGATTGCGGGAACATACAATCAGCACAGAGTCTTTTTGACGCAATGCCCCAAAGAAATAACATTTCCTGGATTACTATGATTGCTGGATATTCGAAGTGTGGAAATGTTGAATCTGCATGGGAACTATTTAATAGGATGACTAAAAAAGATCTCCTCTCATTCGATGCCATGATATCTTGCTTTGTGAAAAATAACCGGCCAAGGGAGGCCCTTCAATTGTTCAATGAGATGCTTAAAGCTGATGACAATGTTGAACCAGATGAAATGACCTTGGTAAGTGTTGTATCAGCTTGTTCGCAATTGGGTGATGTGAGGCTTGGGTCATGGATTGAATCATATATAAAGAATGTTGGGATGGGATTTGATCATCATTTGGTCACTGCATTTATTGACCTTTATGCTAAGTGTGGGAACATTGATAAAGCATATGAATTATTTCATGGTCTGAAGAAAAAGGATGTGGTTGCTTATAGCGCAATAATCTTGGGATGTGGAATAAATGGGAAAGTTGCTGATGCCGTAAAATTGTTTGCAGCAATGGTGAATGCGCAAATACAACCAAATTTAGTCACATTTACTGGACTACTAACTGCTTATAACCATGCTGGTTTGGTTGAAGAGGGCTACTGGTGCTTTAAATCCATGGAGGACCACCAACTTGTGCCTCTAGGCGATCACTATGCAATCATGGTTGATCTTTTGGGGAGGGCAGGAAGGCTACAAGAGGCCTATGAGCTGATAAAAAGTATGCCAATGCAGCCTCATGCTGAGGTTTGGGGGGCTTTGCTGCTTGCCTGTGAGGTACATAGCAATGTTGAGTTCGGAGAGATTGCAGCTCAGCATTGCTTTGAATTGGAACCTACTACAACTGGTTACTATTCTCTTCTTGCCAACATTTATGCCTCTGTTGGGAGGTGGGATGATGCCAGGAAAATGAGAAAGGCAATGAAGGATAAGAAATTGGCCAAAATACCAGGCTGTAGTTGGACAGAATCAACTTAAATAAACTCCATATTTGGGCTTCGGGCACAATCCAAGAGCTTGAATACAACAGACTTCAACCTGGTTTTGCTCATTAGATGTACAAAAATGATCCAGTTGTGTTGAGAGCGAGCATGCCTCTACCCAATGTAAAGTTTGGAGGATCAAAGTTATTTGGCTTCCGTGCACCATGTTTCTTGCTCCTGTGCTATTATTTCTCACAGGACCATTATCTGATGGCCAATGAATTTTAACATTTCTAGTTCTTTCTTTGAATCGAATAATAGCAGCATGCAAAATTGATGTCATCTACACTCCACGGTTGTTATCGTTGTGACAAGGCATCCCTTGAGTGAATCCTCTAGCTATGGTATCAAGACTATTCAACAGACTGGAAATTTGCCCTTAGAAAGTAGAGGAATTGGAAGCTGTCTGAACACTAACATACAATAAGATTAAAAGAAAAAACTAATTCATATCTTCTCAGCTTTGTTCTCGAGAGAGAAGCTTAAAGTGTAGCATGATAAAATTTAAGCTTCATTTGTTTGTCAAGTTCCTTGATGCACATGTCGTGAATATAACAATTAATGCATGTAACCATCATGCTAGAATTTTTGGGCCATTGCATTTTTGTGTTTATATATGTTTTTCTTCAAGCAGATTATACGTTCAACTGGAAGGAATGTCGCCAGGGCTGTCATTTCCGCAGTAATTCATGCCTAGAGATCAAGTTAGTTTTCATGGAGCTCTTTTTTTCTTTGTATTTTTCCTTTTCTTTTGTGAAAACAGCTAGTTTCAGTAGCTTAGAAGCAATTTCATTGCAGATTTTAATTCTAAATGATGCCTATTTGTTAGCTACAGCTTAGACCGTAGACATTTTAAGCCTATACAAAGCCTCTCTGTATTCATAGTCTTATCTTATACTACAAGAAACATAATTTTGTTTGAATTTTCCTTGCAAGGCTTAATGATTTGTCTGTGATCAATTTTAAAAAACGGCAAAAGAAAATTAATATAATGTGCGAAAATAAGTTCCCATAATTTGTGATTTACATAAAAATATTCATGAATAATCAAGGAATTGTTACTCATAATTTGCACTCACCGTCTCTAACATTTTAATTAAATTCTATTATTGTTCTAAATATTCAATTTGTTATCTAAAACTCTCAAAATTTTAATTTGATCCCGCTAAAATTCTTTTTATCTTTTTCCGGCCTAAGAAATTATTGGCGTGTTGATATATATCCGCGCACGTTAGTTTTATCATGTCAATATTTTACGTTATGTGAGTACAAAAGAATTTTAGTGAAACTGAAATTAAAATTTTGGAAATTTTAAGTGCGAAATTGAATATTTAAAATGTGGATAATATCTGATTAAAATGTTAGGGACCATAAATGTAAATTATCCACAAATTTGGTAATGCAATGAAAGTGTATTATTTAGCTGTGATGATTTTTCTTTCATTCTGTACCACTTATACCTAAGACTATTTCTCATAAATTTATTAGCTTCATTCCATGGGATTTAATGTCATTATTATTCAAAAAACTTTAAATTAAATGAGAATTAAGGTAATCAAGAGTTATTCTCAAGACTTGAACTTTCTGTATACATCTTTCCTACATTATGATCTAGCCGGCAGGCTCCACTACCCCATTTTCTAATTCTTCCCTTCGAAATGCCACAGCAGTTAATTCCAATCATTCATATACATATAAATGTCACTTTCCAGTGGAAGATAAAGACATTAATTTAACAAAATTATTGACAGACCATTCTATGATTTGGTGGTACTACTCCATCTTTATACCTTCTTTATAATTTAATTAAAATATGAGTTGAATTTGAAGGCAGTGTACTAATAACATCATCTCTTCACTTTCCAAAAAAAAAAACGGCATCATCTCTTCTATTTTATGATATCTTTATGTATTAGAGCATGCTTGAGAATTAATTAAATACATGGACATTAATTTCACTTGTTTATATATGCATACTAAATCCTTCTCTGAAATAAATTAAATTTTAATGTGGATTTGTTGATGCTATTTTTCTTTATTCATTTTTTTTTTCTATCTTTAAATTTTAAATGTAAATTCTCCCGTCTTGGATTTATTAAAGAAATCAATAAATGGGTTTTAATTGCCATGGAAGACTTGTCGAAGATCAAAGCTAAAGATTCCAAAGTTTTATAAAAACAAGTAAAGAATTGGAAAAGATCAGTCATAGTTTGTTTTCTTTGTTGCTGCGTCTTAAACAGAATATTAATTACTGTTTTTTTATACATAATATTAAGTACTTTGCTTCTTAATTGCTTTTCTTTTGTTATTTTTTACAAACAAATAGGTATAATAAGTTATCAAACACAAAGCTCAAGAAAAAAAATAAATTTATATGATCAATTAAATGTTAAAGATATTAAACATATATAGAACTTAAGAAAACGGAACTTTTGCTCTTAATCTGTAAGAATAGTAACTTATGAACTTTTTTTTTTTTCCTCAACAGCTATAATTTTTTTTGCCATTATAAATTGGAAGAAAGAAGAGTCAAATTCGATATAATAGCTTTCTAGGGTCAAATGTAATAGTAATCACTTAACTTCACACTTGTTACAGTTTACTAAATTTGAATTTTTTCATAATTTAATTTTAATTTTATTTAAAAAATGGTACTATTAAAAATTTTTAATCTTTTAAATTTCTATTTAAAATTATATTAATCCCTCAATTTTTTTATTCTTTTAATTTAGTTCAAAAATTATAAATGTTTAAAAGTTTATTTTCTCGTAAACTCTAATATCACCCGTAATAAATATGCACTTACTAAGTAAAATTAAAATAATTTCTAAAATTTTCTTTATTTCCTATAAATATATACAATATATAGACTTATTTGTAAAAAAAAAAATTAATATTAAATTAAAATAATAAATTATTAATTATTCAGATATTGCAAATTTTTTAAATGATTATTATAAAGTTAAATAAAAATTTAGTCTCTAAAAAATATAAATTAAAATTTGATAATTGAATTAAAAAAAAAAAAAAAGCCGTACCCTCCTGAAGTTTGGTATCTAAGTCCGCAAAGGCTTGACAGTAAAGATCAAGGCAAAGCAGGCGAACACTTGTACTATGGAGGAGAGGAAAAAACTCGGCATTTTCATTAGACGCTATAGACTACAATATATAATTTTTAAATAATGCAGAAATAAAAACGACAAAAAAAAAAAAAAAAAAACAACTGTATATCTCCAGCAAGTGGCTTTTAGCCATAGAATTTTATATATATATATATATATATATATATATATATATATATATATATATATATATATTTTAACGAAGAGTTAATTAAAATAAAATTAAAAAGTTTAATAATATATATGAGCTAATAGGAAGTGGTGCTTAACTCAAATTTCAATGCACTTTAATATATAATTACTTTTATTTTATTTTTATCTATATTAAATAAAAATATTTTTTATCATTTAATAATGGTTATTAATAAAAGTATATATATTAGTTACAATTAATCAAATAGTAATTTATTTTCAATGAATTTTGAAGTGCAGGGTTGATTATTATAAAATGCACCATTAAATAGAGTTGTTGTTTTAAATTTTAGTTTTAATTTTATAATAAAACAAAAATTTAAAATAACAATGGTAAATATATTTTATAAGGAACCTATCTGACAAAAAATTATTGTGTATGTATATATTATTTTTCATTTTATTAAGATTCAAGAACAAAAGAAGATTTTACGGTTACTATATTTTTGAAATGCTATAATTTTACTTTGCTTTTATTATTATATAATAAGATTACTTTTTATTATTCATCGAACATTATTTAAAAAATGAGTTTTATTTTATTTTCAACAAAAGTAACCAGAATGCACCCAAAAAAATCAACCTCTCAAAAAAAGAATAAAAAATCAAAAGTCACAATAAAAAGAAATGTGTATATCTAATATTAAAATTAAAGGTAAAAGGTCACCAACAGCAGAAAAAATAAAATAAAAAGTCACCAATAGTATGGCGTCGTTAAAAGGGAAAACATAATAGAAAACAGGTATTATATCTGGAATTACATGTAATTGTATAATTTGAATTTAAACTTTATCTTTAATTTTGCTCAATTAACATCTCAACTTCTTTATATCTATTATATAAATACTTATTTATATTATTGGTAAAACATATTAAATGACACATTAATAAATAAATAGTGGTAAAATGGCAAATTTATATAATAATATGGAATAAAATGGTAACTTCATATAAGTAGAGGTGATTATATAATAGGTTATAGAAATTACGAAGTTAATCTAGCAAAATTAAAAGTATGAAGTAAAGTGACAAGTAAACGTGGTTAGAGATATATATTAAAGTCGCCAATAGTCTGGTGTCGTTAAAGAGAAAAAATAAAAAAGAGCAAGGACGACCGAGCAGTTAGAATAAAGTAAAGACAGGAGCAGAAGCAACTATTCATCAACTCAACTACCTTCCAATACCTTCCAACGTCCCTGTCCGTGGCTCCCTCCTTCTCACTGTTGCACCTTTTTCAACTGCATAAAAAAAATATAAAGACATTAATTAGCATCAAGAACTAAAAATCTCAGTCCTTCGATCATCTTTTAGTATATACAAGAAATACATGCCCGGCAGGAATAGTCTCCGGCGAAGAGTCCCGGCGTCCGGTAGCCGGAAAGTCAGGCCCCCACATCCATCGCCTTCTCCAAGTAGGAGGACCCCCCCAACACCCTCTAAGCGATCTGGTAAGCGACCTTCTAAACCCATTAAGATTTTAAAGCGATGCTCATCGGAGCCGATGCTATGGAGGAGTGATGGTGAAAGTGAAGATCAGCCGAATAAGAGTTTCTTGTGGTGTGAGAGTGATGGTGGTGATGGTTTTCTGCCTCGGCCCCAGACTTGCACGGATGTTTTTGCTGCTTCTTCCAATTCTTTGATGGCTTTTTCTCCTCAGAATTTGGAGGTATATATATATGTATATATAAATATGTATGCTTTTGTTTTGGTGACATGGGTTTGTTTTATTTTTTAGTGAAATTTGAAATCTTTGTCGATTTTTAAGAAAAATCTTGAAATGGGTCGATCCAATTTCATTCCTTGATAGAAAAGAAAAAGTGTTTTTTTGGGGCAGTTTTTATATATTATATGGTCATTTCTATTTCTATTTTGATTTATGTTTCTTAGAAAAGAATGGAAGACGGGAATTTAATGTGTTTCTTTTTGTCTAATGATTCATGAATGGTTATGTTATGATGAGTTGAATCATTATCAATGTGGAAAAGGTTTTAACGTTGGCCCCATCATGCTAATAATGCTTCAATATAATAAATGAGTTCAACCACTGGTGATGTACAAGTAATTTGATTATATGTTTGATTCATTCATGTTGGGGTTTGGAGTGCAGGGCTACAAGAAAGATGCAAAGGTGGTGGTTAATGTAACAGTTGAAGGAAGTCCAGGACCAGTTAGGACAATGGTTAGATTGGGATCTAGTGTTGAGGATACAATTAAGCTTGTTGTAGACAGATATTGTGAAGAAGGGAGGACACCTAAGCTTGATAGGGATGAATCATTCTCTTATGAATTGCACCACTCTTACTTCAGCCTTCAAAGTAAGCCAAGATCTTAACTTTATCTTTTCATTGGTAGTAAAGTAAAGATCTTTTGCATTTTACTGAATGTTCCTTGTCGCTCTCAACTATTCATGCACCAAATCAGTTCGATGATTGTTTTAGTTCTTTCAATAAATTTATACATGTTCATGACCCTGTTTTTTAATTGATAATGTCCTTGAAAGATTCAAATTTGAGAGAGATATAAATTTTAGTTGTTGTTCTGAGAACAATTTTGTCAAGTTCTTTTACAATTCTGCATTTTGGAAATTTTGCTTAATGCTTATGCTGCAGGCTAATTTCCAATTGAAGTGGTAAAAAAAATTGATGTTATCATTTTTAGAAGCTGTGGCTAATCTACATATGATAGTAATGTAATGCACAATATTGCATACAGAATGCTGTGGTGTGGCCTTGCATTGCACAAAGTTTTTTTGTTGGATGTGCTCGACATGGTAGCTAATTATGGTTTACCTTCTTCCCAATAGGTTTAGACAAATCAGATCTGATCGGTGATATTGGTAGCCGAAGCTTCTATCTCAGAAGAAGCAGCAGTAATCGTAGCAGTAATGGAGCAGCGTCTCCTTCGACTTCAGGACATGCTCTAGCGAGGGAAAACCCTCCACCCCCTGCATTCTTACTTTCAACTTTCATTGCTAAAAAGCTCAGCAAAATCGCAAGAAGATCACAAAGGCTTTGGAAGGTCTTGGTTTGCTGGAAATGATCAAGATCCTGCCAGTGCAAGAGAGTGCAGCAACGTATTATTTGCTAAACTCTCAAACAAAGAATCCTGTTTTCTTTCATTTGTCCCCCTCATTCCATACCCTTTTTTTTTTTTTTTTTCACAAATTGCTTAATTATTATACTCCATAGCTGAAAAATGTAAATATAAAGTTGTGCCTGTCACAAATTGCTTGAAATTACTGTACAGATAGATACTTGAGTTCAAAGGGGTCATTGATTCAAAAGAAAACATCGTAGTTAAGGTTTTTAGTTCTCACAACATCAAATATTTTATACTATAGTCACCAAGCTAGTCTTTCGTTAGTGGAATTCAAAGTGCCGCTTGATGATGTAAATGCATGACTTTTATGTCTTCAAATGCAAAACGTTAGTTGAAATTATACTTTTAAATTATTTTTTAAAAATTAATCTAATATTTTATAAAATAAAATTATAAATTATTTTTTATTTAAATCAGTGGTATCAAAGAGCACTAATATTTAAAATACTTTTAAAAAAAAATAAAATAGTTAAGTAGTAATTTTTTTAAAAAAACAACATAAACTGTAAAATTTATATTATATTATCATGAAAAAGACTACCATCCTATTATGCAATTACTTTTTATTTGAAAAAACTTTAAAAGGATCAAATTCCAAAAATTAGAAAGAGAGTATTAGTATTTCGAGCCTTGTTCTTTTGTTTCCATAGAAATATATATATATTTTTTAAAAGAAAGGATATTATTTCCATAGAAATATTAAAGTTACAAAAAAAGATTAAATAATATTTTATTGCTAAATTTTTTATTAAAAAAATTGTTAGATCTATTGTGCTGTTGGTTAGGGAATATGCTTTTATGTGCCACAAAATCATGTAGAAAAGTAAGCACGGTCGGCAAATGTTACAAATCATGGTAGGTCACCGTCAGACGGCTAGCCAATTGTCAATTAATAAGCATGGACGCAAATTAAGCGCATGGACGCAAATTAAGCGCACATATATATATACAGTATATTTGACTACTAAATTCCAAAATTGAAAATACCTATATATATATATATATATATATATATCTGTTGTGAAACTGAAGTTCCCACATCGCTCGCATATGGGATTGTGTGCATGCTTATAAGCAGGACCTGAAACCTTTACTTATAGACGCGTTTTAAAGCCGTGAGGTTCTGAAGTATCAAAACAGACAATATCTACAAGCTGTTTATAACACGTTATCAGCACAATGCTCGCGATGGGAGGGTGTATTGTGAACATGAAGTTCCCACATCGCTCGTACACGGGATTGTGTGAGTGCTTATAAGTAGGGCCTGAAGCCTTTACTTGTAGACGCGTTTTAAAACCGTGAGGTCCTGAAGTATCAAAACGGACAATATCTACAAGCTGTTTATAACACGTTATCAGCACGATACTCGCGATGGGAGGATGTGTTGTGAACCTGAAGTTCCCACATCGCTCGCACACGGGATTGTGTGCGTGCTTATAAGCAGGGCCTGAAGCCTTTACTTGTAAACGCATTTTAAAACCGTGAGGTCCTGAAGTACCAAAGCGGATAATATCTACAAGCTGTTTATAACAATATATATATATATTTTGAACAATCTAGCTGCTTTTATTATATATATATATATTTCTTTCAATGTTGCTCTTTCATTGAAAATAACATTTTAGGCCAAGCTCCAAGTTTTAGGTTGGGCCTGCTTGAGGAGGCCTATTAAAATTGTTGGCAGATTAAGATCTTGGACTTCTTTAAATGGGCATTTTCTTAATAGCAACTTGGAATTTTTTTAGAAATACCCAAAATAGGAAAAGATTTTCAAAAGTATAATTGAATCTTTTTTTTTTAAGAGAATACGGTATTTGACAATATTTGTTTTTAAAATATGATGGTTATTATTATGTATTAGAAACAATAGAAATAACTGAAATAATTGAAAATAATTGAAACAATCAAAATAATAAAATAATATAATAAATAACGTTTTAGATTTTTTTAAGCTAAATTGATGGAAACAAAAACATAACAACAGAAAACAATCAAAAACACTGAAAACAACTGCTATAACAACCAAATAAAATAATAAATAATGTTTTAAATCATTTCAAACCAATTCAATGGAAATAAAATTAGAATAAAAACTCAATCAAAATAAAATAAGAAGAAAAAGATAACTTAAAAATAACCCAAGTATTAACAATAAAAAATAATGAAAATTAATATCTACTTGTTACGATTCACTTGTAAGACAGTGATTGTCAATATAAAAAAATTAGAAAAGTGAAAATTTTATAAGTTGTAAGAAAAAAATTTAATTAAAAAGTTTATGAATTTACATGCAAAAGATCTTGATTAATCTATGGTTAATGAGGTTAATTTTAGATTTGAAAGAATAAATAAAGAGAATATAAAGAAGAAGAAAACGGAGAAATGGAGAAGAAAGGATAGCAATAAAAAAAAATTAAAAAATATAAGAATGAATATATTTATACTGATAATCCTTAATTTCATTGTGTTTCGGTTCATTTTGATTTTATTATTATTATTAATAGTTTAGTTAGATGATTTAAATATCAATAAAAATAATTTTTTAAAACTGATTTTAACATTGATGATGTAAAACTCTCATGAGCTATTTGAAATATTTAATTTTTTTTTTTTTAAAGAAAATGTTACTTTCTACTATTGTTCATGTGATTGGCCGATGAATACAACAAAGATTGCACGAAACTTCAGTCCCAAAACAAAGGCATAAATCCTTAGAAGTGAAGTGTTGATGGATGAGACATCTCAAGAGTATATGGTGGCCATTTGTTGTGTATCTTTTAAGATAGCAATGTTGTTTCTGCAATTAGGCAACTTCCAATTTCCATATATGAAAAATAGCATAGAGGGCGGATATGGACATTTTCACTACTGCTTAGCAACAGCAGCGGTATACGAAATTATTTATGGATTCCAAGTTTCTTTCATGTCTTTATGTCCATTTACTCTTTTCACCACCCACCAAATCTTTTGGCATACCAATTCATTTTCAATGCAATACGAATAATTGAGCTTCTAATATTTCAAAAAATAAAGGAAAAAAAAACCATCAAGAATTTAATCAATTTATCGATAATTTAGTGGTATAGCTCCCTTTAAAATACTAATAGATTAAAAGATTTAATTTTTACCTGTCTTTTCTAAATTAAAAAATGAATTCTTTTCAAAATTTAATGAAATATAGAATTTTAAATTTTATTATCATCTAATTATATAAAACTAATTTTGTCTGATTTTGTAAATGAAAAACTATTTCCTACTATATATATATATATAATCTCACCATTTTATACAATAAAAAAAATTAACATATTTTATGCTACAAAAGAAATATGGCAATCACATGCCTACTGAATTTTTATCAAATTATTGAGGAAATAAATCTAAATTCATATTAATTTCCTTCTCCATACACTGTAAATTGTTACAAACTTATAAATTTGATAGGATTTTTCTATTTTTTTTCTTTTTCATTAATATATAGTGTGTATTGGACATCTAATATTTGATGCTCTATCCAAAAAACTAAAAAATAAAAATTATGTGCAAATGGGACAAATTTAATAAACTAAAAAATGTAGGCCATTCTCGAAATAAACCACCTTCGAGGAAGTTTCTTCATGCTTGTAAGTCCAAAATCGAGCCATAAACATGAAATGACCATGACGCAACGGAACTGAAACACCCAAACACTTCCTTACAACAACCGAACCAAATCAAACCCACAGCTCAAAAACCTCATTCTCTGCAACCATTATCTTACCAACTCAGAATTCTACAGCTTTCTCGAATCATATTATATATATGTAAAGAAATTCGATTACATATGACTGCTCGAGCTCCCATCACCTTCCGCCACATTGTGACAGGGCCACTTCGTTCCACGCCCGTCGACAGGTCATTACAAACTTTCCCACCAGAGAGATACTCCGACCTCGTTCGCCGTCGTGGTGGGCGGCTACTGATTCCTGCAAAGTTTAGTTCACGGCAAGGAACGACTGCGGAGGAGAACAGTACTCATGGGTCATCGCCGCAGAAGAATAGGCTGACGAAGTTGCTGCTGAATGTGAATATAGATAGGAGTTTAGGGCCAATTCAGGTGATTATGGCGTCGGATAATACAGTTAAAGATTTGATAAAGGCAGCTGTTGATATTTACGTGAAGGACAAAAGAAGGCCTCTTTTGAACTATACGAATCCTAATTGCTTTCGACTTCACTACTCGCAGTTCAGCTTGGAAAGTAAGTATAGATCTTGACATACTTTGAATCATTTGATGCATTTTTCCTTTCCTTTGTATAACGTTCTTGTCGCAACTAGAAACAGAAAATTACAAAAATTAAAAATCCCAACAATAACCCCTAAAAGTAGATGGCTCATTGTATTAGAAGTAAAAAAGGAAAGAGAAATTTTTCTATAAGAACTAAACAATTATTTTCTATGAACTAGAGTGATAATTTATTACGGATTACAGTACACAGTAGCACATATATCATTGTCTTTTTCCTTTTTATGTTACTTAATGATGTGACTCGAAATGTTCATGACATGAATTAATTTGGGGTGTTGGTGGGTGGGTGCAGGCTTGAAGCCAGATGAGAAGTTGATAAACTTGGGATCCAGGAATTTTTTCTTGTGCTTGAAGTCTACAAACTCTATGGATTCTTCATCGTGCTCAGAGGAAGCTCAAATAGCACCAAATAAATTTGGGTTTCCGTTTGTTAGGTTGATGGATTTTTTGCTATAGTTCCTTTGATTTCAATTTGTGATGTAGCCCAGTCCATGAAACCATGTTCACCGGCTTATGTACTCGGTATGATTTGGGTATTGTAACTGGTTCATAAAATGATTCTTCGCATGCTATGTTAAAAAAATAGTTAGTAAAAATGATTAATTTTTAATATTATAAAAAAAGTAGTGAGAATTCGAATTTTACCATTTTTAACAAAATATTTACACTTTTTAACATTTAAAATTGATTCATATAATGATTCTAGTTCGCATTTCATAACATTTTTATTGTTCACTGGTTAATTTCAACATAAAAAATGAAAGAGAAGGATGGAAGTCGAAATCTTACTATTTTCAACAAGCTATTCACATATTTTAACACAAGCTATTCAATATAGGCTTCCACATAGCATGTTTGTATGTATAAAATAATTAGTACCATAGTTTGTTTTTTGGGCCAATGTGGGTGAGGGGGTGGGGTGGGCGGAATAGGAGTCCTCAAGTGCCCATTGGGCTAAAGTATCAATTTGCTCTCTAACTTTATACGCAACTGTCAATTAGTTTAGAAATTAATTTTTAAGCAACGCTAAACTGTTAGAATCACAGCAATTATATCATTTTACGTGGATAACGAGGGAAGTGTAATTTCAATAGAATATTTTTTGATAGAATTTTGAATAAAAGATCATTTATTGGTAATAAATGTAAAAATAAAAATTGGTTTATCCTATACACACTAATTAAGAAGACAGTCAAGTATAAAAATAAAAGAAGGAGAAAAAAAATATACTAAAATAAAATTTAAAATATTAAATAATAATTATAATTGTATTTTTTCTTTTTTACTCTTCAACAGCCGTAAAAAACAATAAGATGCTCTTTTCTTATTCCTAGTCTGATTGTGTTGTTACTCATCTATTATTATTTTTTTTTAATCAATGTTGGTACTCATCTATTTAACATAGTTTTTGTCTCGGGAACAATTAATTATATATATATATTACTAAATAAGATGCTGTTACATATGGAAATGCAAACTGGAAAACATGAATTCAGCTAGTCAAAATTTAGAATAAAAGAGCATTTTATTTACTAAATATATTTTTTATTTTTTATGGTGTTTCGTATTCCTCACCTGAAAACTCACCCCCTTCAATCATCCATTTCTTTTCCTCCACCAAATATCACAATTAGAAGTCTATTTTCTCAAAGTTGGCTTTGAGTTTTTTCTTTGGTTTTGATGTTGAACGAAGAGAATTGGATTTATTTATGTATTTTTCAAATCTTGACATGAGTTTGTTTTTGTAATTTTGTGATATAAAAATATTATTCTATTATATTATCAAAATAGTTATTTTTTGATATTATATTATCAGTTAATAGAATTATTAACGGTGTTAATCATTTATTATAATTATTTTTTTTGTCAAAAAAGTCTTTAATATTGATAAAAATAATTATACAAGGATCTTGAACTCAACTCGATAACCTATTAGAGTAGTTTGAGCTCTACTTAAAAATAATTGAGTCGATTTTAAATTTTTTTCGAGTAGCGATTCGACTTAACTCGATTACCCCTATTTATATATATTGGTATATAATAAAAATAATAGTTATTATAATATTATTTACCTCATCAATTTTAAATAGCATCACTAATATTATATTATAATCCAGAATTACTCTTTCTCATATATTACCTCTTTTTTTTTAATCTCTTTTATCTTCTTTTTCTTTTTTTTATTCTTCTTGTTTTTTTTAACAATGTCACATTATCATCTGTGTTCTCTAAAAATTTTAATCTAAATAAAGTTTTTTTGAGTTTAATCATTTGTTTTTTTAATTGAATTTATTTTTTTGAATTTAACTAAATAATTTTTTTTAATTTTATGGAGGTTATATGTCTTCCAAATTGAAGGAGAGCTATATATATATATACACTCGCACACATATATATATTACAACAAAAATTTTCAATTTGTTTTGGGGGTGATGGCCCCCTTAGTCTCCTTAGTAGTTCTCATAGAATACTATATAAACACTAATAAATAATCACGTATTTTATATGTAAATATAAATTTATTTGACTCGTAATTTATAATAAATAAATAATTAAACATATTATTATTATTAAATAAAAATTTTAAAAATAATAAAAATATTATTTATTTATATAACAATTAAATATTAACTTAATATAGTTACAATTATTTTTTTTATTTAAATAATTATATAATATTATTTTAATATTTTTTATAATTAATTTTTCTCAACTTTAGAATTGATTTCATATCAAAAATTTATAATGATTATAATTAATCAAAAGATAATAAAAAATTATTATTAATTTGTTAATAAAAAAATTAAAATAATAAAAATTATATTTTATTTATATAATAATTTAAATATTACAACCCATTCAATTGATAATTTATTACAATTTAATAAATTTTTTATTCAAAGTTTGAAATTAAAAAATAAATTGCATCTATTTAACTTTTAAATTATGAGGAAATATTGCTCATGTATATAATTAAATGATTATGGACGCAGTTTAAAATTCACTACAAGAAATTGTGGAATTAGGGACGTTTTGTTACAAAAATCGTCTCTAAAAATTTATATTTTGAGACATTTTATCAAAATCGTCTTCAAAAGTGCATAAAAGTTCCCTCCCCAACAAAAAAATTCTCATCACACTAAAATTATCTCTAAAAGTGATCATGATATTTTATTAATGTCGCGCAATTATATAATTTTATGATGATATAACCTAGGCCGACTTTAGAGGCATCACAATATACAGTGAATTTATTTTCTCCATTAGGCAAAGCCAAAACCAAAATTGGAGCTGTGATCAGCTTTTCCTTCAGCAACTAAAAACTGTTCTCACAAGTATCTGACCACTCAAACTTCACATTCTTTTGAGTCAAGCGAGTCATAGGAGCTGCAATTCTAGAAAAATTATGCACAAATCTCCTATAATACATAGCTAAACCTAGAAAAATAATCTCAATGACTGTCGTCGGTCTAGGCCACTCAGATACTACCTCTATCTTCTGTGGATCAACCTGGATACCATCTTTAAACATCACATATCTAAGGAATGCAACACTCTCTAACCAAAAATCACACTTCGAGAATTTAACATAAAGTTGATGTTCTCTCAGTGTCTATAGTATAGTCCTCAAGTGATATACATGCTCCTCCATACTCTTCAAATACACTAGTATATCATCAATGAAGACTACCATAAACTTATCCATAAATGGTCTAAATACCTTGTTCATCAGATCCATGAAAGCAGCTGGTGCATTAGTCAACCCAAATGACATCACTAGAAACTCATAGTGGCCATACTGAGTTCGGAATGCCATTTTTGGAACCTCGGCTTCATTGATCTACAACTGATGATAACTCGACCTCAAGTTAATCTTAGAAAAGAGCTATGCACCCTGAAACTAATCAAACAAATCATCTATCCTTAGGACATGATACTTATTCTTCACTGTCACCTTATTCAGCTCTCTGTAGTCTATGCACAGTCTTAGGGTACCATCCTGCTTCCTCACAAATAGGACTGGTGCACCCCAAAGAAAAACACTGGGTTTGATAAAATTCTTATCTAGCAATTCTTACAATTACTCCTTCAATTCTTTCAACTCTGTAGGAGCCATTCTGTAGGGTGGCATCAAAATAGGAGTAGTGCCTAGAACCACATCTATGTAGAATTTGATCTCTTTGTGAGGTGGTAAACCTGGTAACTCCTCAAGAAAAATATCAGGAAACTCACAGGCAATAAGAACATCTACAAGAGATAACTTCTCCACTAAAGTATCTCTAACTAAAGCCAAATATCCCTGAAAACCCTTGCTCAAAACCTTCCTAATCGTAATAGCAGAGATGAGATTCTGAGGTGCATAATTCTTATCATCCATAAACTTAAATTCTTCTTCATTCAAAATTTAAAAAATCACCTCTTTACTCCGATAATCGATAATGGTATAGTGCTGAGACAACCAATCGATTCCAAGGATCATAACAAAATTCATCCTCAAAATCACGTCAAATCAACTACACCCAGAAGGAAATGAATCCGTGAATAACTCTCTAAATTTTAGTTCTAAGCTCGGATGCTAATATATATTGAATTTAATCCTGTAACTTACAGTTCCACTAGACTCCACTTATATAGTATCACTTTTATAGCATGACATGACAAATTGAAGAGTTCACGAGTATTCTTCTCAACTAACCGCTCTTCTCTTATTTTATGCAATACTGTCACGTGTAACTATCCCTCCTTGAAGGTGGATGGAAGTATCTTAGAAATCACTCTTTAAACTCTAACCATGTGCTGCAATCATAACTGACAATTTCACCATCAAAGAGTACAAAAGTGTTGCGTCCGCATTAAACATCTTCTGATTTCTTCATCAAAGCATATTTAAAACAATTGTCATGCTTGGTTAAATGTTGTACAACCCTCATTAACCTTGGCTATCTCAACCATAATTACTGTAAGTTCAAGTTCAAAGACTACCTGTATCTCGTACAATAACTATTATGGCCTTCGAGTTATAGCTGCCCCTATAATAGATAAGTGTAGTAAGAGCTAAAATTGGAATCATAACTTCAACTTGAAAGGACTGTTTAGCAATATATATTGTCTCTATGGTAGAAGTAGTTCGCATTCACCTTGCTAAAAAGATGTGAAAATCAATAAGATTCAAAATATGGAATATACGCAAAGTTGACATATCCTGAGTTCTCTGCTGAAATAGAGGTTGCATCTGTTGTACGACCTAAGGTATCGGTACTGTACCCTATGGAACTCCTAGTGCATGGGCAGCATTATCAAAATCTTGAGCCACAAGCTCCTTATTCTGTTGTTCCCGCTGTTTTCGATGATCATCTAGCCCTCTAGATTCACCTCTACCCCTATGCCAAACTGACTGCACAAGGGGTAGAACCTTATCCTTAAAATACTCTCCATCATCGATCTCATCAACCGATGGAGCGATACGCGCTCACCACAAACAAAAAAGAACAAAAGAAAAATAGACAATCACAGATAGTAAATAGACAATAAACAAACACCCTAATAGTTGTGCGGAATTTTAAAAAGCAACGAAGACTTTTCAAAGACATAGTCGAACCTAATTTATTGCAGTAGTTTCAAGGAAAACACATCTTTACTAACCTAGGTCCACGACACTAAACCTAGACTCTGATACCAACTTTATCATGACCCAAACTGGGAGTTATGACCGGTGCTAAGGAACGGGAATTCCTTCGAATCCGGAACTTGTAGCAAGCCTTAGAAAATAAAAGCATGTAATAAATAAATAAAAATATATCAGAATTTAAAACTTACATCAATATAAAAATAAATACTTAATGTCATATCATAAAATAAAATATTTCATATAATATTCAGAGAAAGGTATTTGACATTAAAACCACATTCTACAAATACAAAGCACTACTACTGCAGTTTTCTAGAATACAATAAAAGTCAGATAAATAATTTATATAATCTAGCCAAGGCTGAAGAAGTCCAGTGTAGGGGTCTACTACTAAGGTCTGAAGACGAGGAATCTCCTGAAAAAAATATTAAGGGGAGTCAGACCTCACTAAGTGAATTATTATAATATATATACATGCAATCTAAAACATATACAGTCATACATCAGTATATATATATACATATACATAGGCATTTCACACAAATGCTAAAATCCACTTTTATATATATTGAAATGTAGAAAACATTTATTTAGGTGAAGGATTAAATAGAACCCTAAAACAATCGTAACCTTAAACAAATATCTCACTATCCATGCAAGCTTACTTAATTCCAAATAAATTATCTTATTCCATTTTCGACAATAGACTAGCCCCGAGACACTAAGTCAACCAAGCTCCAGCAGTCTCACTATCATTGTGATTGGCCCTGAGACACTAGGTCAACCGAGCTCCAGCAACCACACTATTCACTCACATCAAATCTCAAATAAACAATAAAATCCTCCTCAAATAATTTTTACAATACAGACCTAAAGTCTAACGAACCGGTACATACACAATCCTAGTGTAGCCCACTAGGTAGCACGTTCTATTGATATTTTCGAATAAAATTGTATATTTATGGAAAATAAATAAATGCATAATTAAACATAAATAACATTCATAACAAAAAAATATACCATATATATACTAGAAATATACTGAAAATATACTAAATATATTTCAAGTATATATATGCGACATATAACCACAATCAACCATAAATATACCAAAAATATATGACACATATATACCAATTATATACTAAAAACAAATTAAGCATATATGTCACATATATATCAAATATACTAAAAATATACCAAAAGTATACCAAAAATATACTTATTCATTTAATAAAATAATTCATGTTTAAACTCATTAAAATATGAAAACTTATAATCATGCATCTACATGCAATGTACATATAAAATAATAACTCATATATTTGCACTCCACAAGACAGACTTGAGGGGTCTGGTCTGATAGGCCTCGGTCTTGGTGCAGCTAGAAAATAAATAATAATAATAATAATCAGAATAATTTCTAACTTATACTTCTAAGAATTCTAAAGGAGACTTGATCTAAGAATTCATAATCCAGACAAACACAGAAATTGAGGATCGACCCGATGTCACGTTTTACGAGAATTCTACCAAAAATTTGACAGAACCTTCTCTGTAAAACGAACATCTCTCTACTAAAAAGTAGAGCCGATCCTATAAGAAAAACACACTTCTATAGCACAAATGCTCACTGCCTTAGGTTGGGACCCCGAACTACAAAATTCCCAATCGAGGTTCACAATTCACAATAAAAATAAATATTAAATAATAATATATTAAAATCCTTAAAAAAAATCCACAAAAATAATTAAAATGTCACAATATAATTTATTTAAACACCAAAACACTAAATATCATTATTTTCACAATAATTAAATAAAAACTCAAATAATAATATAATATTAATAAAAATCTAATTTTTTTCAATAATTCCACAAATAATAGTAAAATTCACTTTTAATTACTCAAATAGATTAATCATATAATAAAAGTAATTAAAAATCAATTCAATCACTAAAATAGTATATAGTATATTATTCAAATATAATTTTTAAAAATTAGTATTAATTAGTTAAAAATAGTAAATAATTTATAAAAATAATTTTAATACCCTATATAATTCTAAAACCATCTAAAACACATTATTTAACTATAATTTCCACAAAAATACACAATTAACTTATATGTACAAAATTCAAATAATACTAATAATATTCTAAAAAATTATATAAATTCACTAAAAATTATTTTAATAATTCTAAAATTATTAACTTAAATAAATAACACTAAATAACTCAAATTTTGATTAAAAATAATTAATTAACATAATTATCAAAAATTCTATATTTTAATATTAAAATAATAAAAAATACCCATAATTCAAATTAATTAAAAAAAATAAACCAAAAATATATTTAGGAAGATTAAGTTGCATATAACAACATTTATTAAGGGAATTCTCAAGAATCAAACAAGAACAAACTTAAAAAAAATAAAACCTAAAATGGACATAATCTAAAATTAAAAAAACTCATAATCCGGACATCGTAAAGTTGAAACGACTTGAAAATCGAGACGTACACGTCGAGAGGAGTTTAACGAGCCCAAGAACTTGAGCTAAAACCACCAAAAGAAATTTCAGTGCTACAATAACTCTTCTTGGTCCCATGTGAATTTCGGCGACTCTGAAGCTTCAGACGATGTCAAGAAGTTGAGAGGAGGAAGATGGCAAGCTCAGGTGGTGGTGGCTGATGAAGCTTGGTGGTGCTGCAATGGCGGGACAGTGAAGGAGAAGAAGAAGAAAGAAAAGAAAAGACAAGGAAGAAGAAAGAGTCGTTGACTCGTGGGATGCTTTTTGACTAACTTTTTCTTTTGTTATATATATATACACACAACACAAGTATATTCACACACAACATATGCATATATAATAAAATAATATCAATTAATAATATGCTAATAATAATAATAACAATAAAGATTCATGCATGAAATAATAACAATTAATAGTAATACTAATGATAATAAAAATAACATTAGTATTAATAATAACAAGTAATAGAAATTCCACATAAAATAAATTATTTTAAATAAATAAATCTTTAAAATAAAATAAATGAAAAATATACACAATTAATAATAATATATAAATAAAATTTAAAATTTTATTAACACTGTATATTTCAAAATAATTTTATATTATTTGAAATACAGAATCATTACAGTTATTCTGCTACTTTGGTGAGTCTCAGGGTTGTTTGCATACTATAGCTGAATATTATGGTCGTATTGAAGGGGAGTGTGGTGTTATTGATGTAGCAGCAGACTATTCTGGAGGGGTAGTGAGGTACCGTTTCAACCTGTCTTCCATCAAAACAGGACAGCCTGATGTTCACGTTCCAATCTTAAGCATAATATGCGATAAAAATGCACAACGCTGGGTAATTGTGATGGCAGTCGGTGATACTCCAGTGGCTTGTAATCTTTCTGATGGAACTCACTACAGACTTTGTGATCCAGTTGCAAATTATTATTACAAGCTCTTTCAGTACTTCGAGAACCTTATCTGTATATGATCTCATCTACTTGGTGGTGTAACTCTTATTTTTATCTATTGTTACATTAATTTGATATATAACTAAAATTTGTTCCTCCTTTATCTGTTATCTTCAATCTCCACCATAACGCCCTCCTTATTTGGTTTCAGGCATCTGGAGTCTCCTTGCACTAGATGCAGGAGAACTCAAAAGCATAATTCTCATGTGTCGAAAGAGAAGAACGAATTGAAGATGTTTCTTCAGAGTTCCCAAAAAATTGAAGATGTTTACATATCAAAAGAGAAGAATGAAATGAAGATGCCTCTTTGTGAGATGCCAAAACTGTATGTTAAAGAACTCTTTAAGTAGGTATGTGCTGGTGTTTTATATCCTTCAGTGGACAAGAAGTGAACTTTTATGAGTTTTGTTTATGCAGTTGTTTGGTCTATGACAGGATGTGCAATCTAAATGCTAAATTCATCGCTAAGGAATTGATGTTATATTATTGCCTCAAAAGCATCTATAGCAGAGCTTTGATTTCCACCTGCCAATGCATACTTTATAGAAGCTCTTCTAACATGTTCTCAAACAATGTACAAGTCCTTATCTCCATTTATGCTAAAACTTAAAATCCTTGCTCAGCTCAACTATTGATTATCTCTCACGGCTTCAAAAGAACATATTCATAGATAAGAACCACATTCCCATTGAAGCTTTGCAGCCTATTTGTTATTATTATTCCATTTCTAATTATTTTATAATCTCATATAACGACTATAATATACAATTAATTGTGCCCATGAAATTTGGTGGCAATTGAGTGCAATTGTAAATTTGGTGATAATTGAGTGCAACAGTAGACTATTTATTGTCACAATTGAAAGTCTGCACTTTTAACACCATATTGTGCCATTGATTTTTTTTAGATCATTTATAATTTGCATTATATATATATATATATACTAGAAAAATTACCTGCGCTTTGCAGCGGAATACATGTAAAATTAAACTTTACACATAAAAAAAATTCATGTATTAATATTTACATCATTTTATTTAAAAATGAACTTATTCTTAATTAAGAATAAAAATTTTCTTTAATTATAAATTTATGTGCCGATAAATATTTGATCCAATGGTTAAAAATTTTATACGTCAATTATTAAATTTTAAATTTGAGTTCTTATTTTTTCTTTTCCAATATAATTAAAAAAATATAAATTTAAAGACTAAAATTTAATTATTTTAATATATACATTCGGGGAATAAATTTTGTTGAGAATTAATATATGCATTTAACTTTTATAAAAATAAGTACTCAAATGTGGACATAACAAAGTAATTGTGTAAATCTCTTTTATCGATATATTTTTTTAAAATTTGAAAATAAAAAATTATTAGTGATATTACTTTACAATTGTCTTAATACTTATATTTTTAAATTTTTTTCATTATTATTATCATAGGATTAGTATATAAATATTAAAAATTTAAAAAAATTATTTAAAAGTTACATGTTAATTATATTTCAGCCAAAGCTTTTATACAAACAAAAAGCAACTAAAATAATTTTGTTATAAAATTTTAGAATAATATGTATTTATAATTTAAATAAAGAAATCTTTTATTACTATTTGAAAATTATTTCATTTGAATTTGGGACCATAAATGTAAAAGATAAATTGTCTCTTTAAAACATCAAAATTTGGGCAATATACATGAGTCATTCAGTTAGAACTGGAAGGAAAATACAAAAAAAACTTCAGCACGATATGGCTTTGAAGATGATTTTTTTGCTAAAAGGGTGAATGATTTTAAATGATTAACAATTTTGTTGGCTTAAATTATGTAGATTTGTACATCATGAAACAAATTCGAACAACATTGAATCATTACCACCTCTAATCTATTAATTACTCTTAACTCACTCTATTTTTCTCTTATTGAATTCTGTGCATGCGCTCACATAGTCCTAAACCGAACGGTTGATGTGAATTGCGATCAATTTTCCATAGTTTAAACGGACGACATTGTTTCCCATGCACGATTGTAAAATTAAAGAATTGTGAATTTTACTGTTTTATGAACAGTAAACATGTGTCCATATTTATAATTTATATATTAGTATAATTATAGATTTAAAATAAAAAAATAATCTAACAATTTTAAAAGTCAAAAATAACAAAAAACCAATAATTAGTAAAAAAATCACTTGTTAAAAATAAAAACAAATCAAATTTATGGCAGTAAATAAATTGCGTAAGGCTTGTAAATATAAATGGCGAAGTAAAATGTTCAAAACAACATTTAAAACATCAAAATGTGCAACCGTCTAAGCAAAAAATGGTCAAAAAATAATCAAAACAGACGAGCAAAATGACAACATTTCAAGTTTCATAAAATGCATAAATAGTAAAAAAAAAAAAGAAAAATAGCGCCATTTTGTTTGGTGCAGGTTGCATAGATTTTAGCGATGGTAAAATTAAAATATCATTAAAATCAAAGATTGGTTGTAACATTATTGATAAACAGTGATATCAGGTGTCCAACTTTATAGTACTCCATAACTACATCACATTAGGAGTATATATATAGATACACAGAAACCGATCCAAGCCTGTAAGAAATTACAATTAAATTTATACATTTAAATTCAAGAAAATTACATATAAGAAATTCAGGGAGAAACTAAAAATTTTCTTTGCTAACCAGCAAGAGAAATGAAAAACTATAATCATCACTGTATAAAAATCATTGAATCTCGTCTAATCAATGAGATATTAGATGGCCTATTATTACTAGTGCATAGCAAGTTCAGTTCTGCCTTCTTTCCTCAGCTCAACTTCAACAATCTTTTCAAAAAACAGAGTTACCAAGTAGATATCACACAGAAGTGATAATCACGCAAGTTGGATAACAACCATTCACTGATTTAAGAAAAGATTGCTGATTTGCAACACATATTTAAGAAATGGAACAAAACACATTCACTGATTTGCTAAGCCAGCTATGAACTCAAGTCTGAACACGTATTACTCCCAAGTCCCAAGAGAGTGCTGCCACCCTCGTACGTGCATTGCATATGAAATAGACTTAGGGACAGCGAAGGATAACATGAATACGGTGCGGTTTTACCGGTCAGATTCATAACAGTTTGTGCGGTGGCAATTTTGTAAATTAAGTGAAATTGAGGGTTGCTTTTTTAGTTAGATGAACAGTAAAATTTGTATCAACTTTTTAGTGATATGTTATTCTACCCTGTAAAGTACTGGCACTTTAAATAGAATGGAATATCTGTGTTCTATATTTTTTGGACAATGACACGCGTTCTATAGGTGTTTTATTATTTTTTTAAATTTTTAGTACACGGAAAGGATACATATAAGACATAGGAAGGATATGGTATGACACTGTTAGAACACAGCGAGATTAAATTTGAAATTACAAAATATGATAGGGACTATTTAATTTTTTTTTTGAATTATTTATTTTACTTAAAACAAGACTTTAAACACTAAAACAATTAAAAAAATTAGAAACCTAACCTTTTTATTTCTCTACTCTTTCTTTGAACGTCAAAAACTAAAACTAAGCATCATATCTTATGTTGCCCATATCTCTAGCCAAGAAAAAAAATTCCAAAACTAAGCAAGTAAGCATCATTCAAGTAAGTAATTTTAAATTATCTTGCTACTTGTATTGAGAATTGGGTTGGTCAAAATTTTAACCTAAAATTTAGTTGGTTTTACATGTCAATATTTGTTGTCCACCAAGTATTTGATAATTTATTTTCAGTATAATACATTCTTAATTTCTTTTTTCCTTCTATCAAATAATATTATAATCATACTTTTCATCATTTTATATACAAAATTGAGCTACATGAATTAATTTATGCATAAATATAGTGCTTAACTTGTTTATTTCCCATTTTTTTTATTTAAGCTTGATATGTTAAAGCTAAACTAAATTTTTTTTTTTCTTATCTTTTAGATATTAATTTCACAATGAGTGCAAGTGGAAATCATATTGGAGGAAAACAATGATCTTCACGATAAACCATTTTGGAGTTTGTAACAAAGTTAAAAAGTAAAAGCAATGGTGGAGGTAATGTATCCTTCACATGTAACTTTTGCTAGACAAATTTTAAAGGCTCATATTCTAAGGTCAAAGCTCATCTACTAAGGATTAAAGGTTAGGGGATTAAAGGTTGTAACAAAGTGAAATTTGAAGACATTAGAGGTATGGAAAAAGTAGTAAATGAAGTTTCTGCAGATGTGAGAAGGTCATTACCAAAAGATGTCCCATTACTAAGTTCTACTACTAGTCAATCTCAATTAGCTTTGTCAATGGTTTCTAGCATTAGGTCCTTTAGACAATAAGGTTATGAACTAAGAAAAAGGAAGGTAGTAGAAAATTCAACATTGGAATTTCAAATGTAAAAAAGAGAGGAGTTGAAAGAGGAAATTGCTAAGATGTTCTACTCTACTTGTTTGCCATTTTATTTAGCTAGAAATCCTCACTACATTAGAGCTTTTACCTTGTGAAAGCAAACTAGATGGTTTTGTTCCTCCGGGTTACAACATGTTAAGGACAACCATTCTTTAAGAGGAGAAAGAAACATTGAGAGGTTGTTGCAACCAATCAAGAGTACATTGAAAGATAAGGGAGTTAGTATTGTTAATGATGGTTGGACTGATTCTCAAAAAAGGCCATTGATAAATTTTATTGCAAAATCCGAAGGTGGACTAATGTTTTTAAAAGATGTAAACTATGAAGGTGAATATAAAGACAAGTTTTTCATTGCAAACTTAATTAAAGATACCATTTTCGAGGTAGATTCTCAAAATGTGGTTCAAGTAATTACAGATAATGCTCCTATATATAGAGTAGCAGGTTTACTTGTTAAAGCTTAATTTCCTCATATATTTTGGACACCTTGTATTGTCCATACACTTAATCTTGCTTTAAAAATATTTGAGTTGCAAAACATAATGAAGCTAATGAAATCATATATGAAGAATGTCATTGGATAAAAGATGTTGGAGATGCTTCAATGATCAAGAACTTCATTATGAACCACTCAATGAGACTTGCTATTTTTAATCAATTTATGAAGTTGTGATTTCTTACAATTGCAGAAACACGTTTTGCATCAACCATTATCATGCTTAGGAGGTTCAAGATTATCAAGAATGGTCTTCTAAATATGGTCATTAGTGACAATTGGTTTGCATATAGGGATGATGATGTTGGAAAAGCAAGATTTGTAAAAAAAAATATGCTAGATGAAATTTGGTGGGAAAAAGTTAATTATATCCTCTATTTTACTGAACCTATTTATGAAATGCTAAGGGTTTTAGATACTGATAAATTTTCTCTTCACTTAGTGTATAAGATGTGGAATACAATGATTAGTAAGGTAAGAGAGGTTGTTTATATACATGAAGAGAAACAAGACAATGAAGATGATACGGAACCTTCAAGAATAAGCTTGAGAACCCCTTTATGTATTCGAACCCCCGAAGCATTAACTTGAAAACCCTAATAGTCAATTCAGCAACAACCTCTAAGAATGGTTAAAAATCAAATTACTTAGATGATCAAAGAATTAGAATAAAGAAAACTCGTTTCTAAATTCCAATTTCACTCCACAAGAAGATGATCAATCTACTTGAATGTTCCTTAAAGCATGTATTCTACACAAGAATACAAAGATAAAAGCAAAACAGCCTTTAGGTTTTAAAACTTCAATTCTGAATAATAAAATTGGTCCAAGGCATATATATATAGCCTTTACAAGGTTTTCCTTAGTGAGTAAGGAAAACTAATAACCCAAATCACAAAAAAAGGAAATTAATCTAATCAGACCTCAAATAGGAATTTTGACATACTTCCTATTTTAAGAATAATTAAACTAACTAAAACTAATGGGCTTTTAAAATAACAAATTCGTCCAACCCTTATTTAACATAATTAAACCTATTAATAACTTAGACTTGAATTAAGTTGTATTGAACTTGAGCTGCACTTGGCACAAAGCTTTGGTGTCCTTGTAAACTTTCACTAGCTAAGTTCACAAAGCCTTGTTGATGATGGATTAAGGCTTCTTGAAGCTTCTTAGATTGAGACCTTGTTATAGGTCTTTGAGGCATGCTGATTGGACTCAAAACCTCTTGAACTTGATCCTTGCTTTCTTGACCATGCTCATCTTCATCATGTTGAATTCTTTGAACTTGGTGTGTTGGCTGCTCCATAACATTTCTCCTCTCCTCAAAAGGATTCATCCTCGAATCTAAAGCATCACCTATATCAAAAGGACTCAAATCAGCCACATTGAATGAAGCACTAACATTATACTCACCAGGTAGGTCCACTTTGTATGCGTTGTCATTAATCCTTTTGAGTATTTGAAAAGGACCATCTCCTTTTGGGTTTAGCTTAGACGTCCTTTGAAGTGGAAACCTTTCTTTACCAAAATGCACCCAAACCCAATCTCTAGGCTGAAAAATCATTGGCTTCCTTCCCTTGTTCACACGTGAAGCTACTTTAGCATTTTGCTTCTCAATCCTCTCCTTAACTTGCTTATGTAACTTCTTCACCAAATCAGCCTTAGAATTAGCATTAACACTCACAAAATTGTTAGGTGGCAGTGGCAATAAATCAATAGGAGTAAGTGGATTAAATCCATAAACAATCTTAAATGGAGAGCAATTAGTAGTGCTATGAATAGCCCTATTGTAAGCAAACTCCACAAATGGTAAACAATCCTCCCACATCCTAATGTTCTTTTCTATGATTGCCCTAAGCAAAGTAATCAAAGTCCTATTAACTACTTCAGTTTGCCCATCGGTTTGAGGGTGACAAGTAGTTAAAAATAATAGCTTAGTTCCTAACTTTCCCCATAACACACGCCAAAAATGACTCAAAAACTTAACATCCTTATTACTAACAATGCTCCTAGGTGTGCCATGTAAACACACAACTTCTTTGAAAAACAAATCAGCAATTAACTTAGCATCATCAGTTTTATGACATGGTATTAAATGAGCCATTTTACTAAATCTATCAATCACAACAAAGATACTATCATGACCTTTCCTAGTTCTAGGCAATCCAAGCACAAAATCCATAGACAAATCAGTCCAAGGTTCACTAGGAATGGGTAATGGTGTGTATAACCCATGCGGTTTCAACCTAGGCTTAGCCTCTCTACATGTAATGCAATGCTCACAAACTTTATACACATCATGTTTCATACCGGGCCAAAAGAAATGTTCTAATAGCATATCATAGGTCTTATTTACCCCAAAATGCCCCATTAAGCCTCCTCCATATGCCTCCTTAATTAATAATTCCCTTATAGAACACTTAGGAATGCACAATCTATTTCTTTTAAACAAGAAACCATCAAACAAGTAAAAATCATCCGAAACAACCCCATTGTCATAAGATGCATATATATCACCAAAATCATCATCATGTGGATATAACTCCTTTATAAACTCAAAACCTAATAATTTAGCAGTAAGAGAGTTAAGTAAGGTGTACCTTCTAGATAATGCATCAGCAACCACATTCTCTTTACCTTGCTTGTACTTAATCACATATGGAAATGTTTCTATGAACTCCTCCCATTTGGCATGCCTATGGTTCAGCTTATCTTGACCCTTCAAATGCTTTAAACTTTCATGGTCAGTGTGTATCACAAACTCCCTAGGCAACAAATAATGTTGCCATGTTTGCAAAGCTCGAACCAATGCATATAATTCCTTGTCATAAGTTGGATATTTCAAGGTTGCCCCACTTAACTTTTCACTAAAATACATTAGTGGTCTTTGATCCTGCATCAAAACAGCTCCAATCCCTATGCCACTAGCATCACATTCAATCTCAAAAGTTTTATCAAAGTTAGGTAAAGCAAGTAAAGGTGCATTACACAATTTTGCCTTAAGTTCATTAAATGCATGTTCTTGTGCATCACCCCAAACAAATCCAACATTTTTCTTAACTAATTCATTCAAAGGTGCGACTATAGTGCCGAAATCTTTAATTAATCTCCTATGGAAACTAGCAAGCCCATGAAAACTTCTCACCTTACTAGCATTTTTAGGTTTTGGCCACTCTTTAATAGCCCTAACCTTCTCCTCATCAACCTCTATGCCTTGACTAGATACAACAAAACCAAGAAAATTAACCTTATTCATGCAAAAACTACACTTTTTAAGGTTTGCATATAACTTTTCTTGTCTAAGTGTTTCTAGTACAATTCGCACATGCATAACATGATCATCTAAACACTTAGAGTAAATCAGAATATCATCAAAGTAAACAACAACAAATTTACCTAAGTAATTTCGCAACACATGGTTCATCACTCGCATGAATGTGCTAGGTGCATTAGTAAGACCAAAGGGCATAATAAGCCATTCATACAACCCATACTTAGTCTTAAAAGCTGTTTTCCATTCATCACCAACATTCATTCGAATTTGATAATAACCAGATTTCAAGTCTATTTTAGTGAACAAACAAGAACCATATAACTCATCAAGCATATCATCTAATCTAGGAATAGGATGATGATACTTTACAGTGATTTTATTGATGGCTCTGCAATCCACACACATCCTCCATGTTCCATCCTTCTTTGGCACAAGAATGACAGGAACCGAACAAGGACTAAGACTTTCCCTCACATACCCTTTAGCTAGCAACTCCTCCACTTGTGTTTGGATCTCCTTTATTTCTCTTGGATTTGCTCTATATGCTGGACGATTGGGTATGGCTGCCCCAGGAATGAAGTCAATTTGATGTTCTATGCCTCTAATTGGGGGTAATCCACTAGGCATCTCTTTGGGAAACACATCTTCAAATTCCTACAAAAGATCAATAAACACACTAGGCAAAGATGGGTTAAGTTCATTAGTTACCAAATAAGCCCTTTGTACAAAAGTACAAATATAGGCCGATTAGCATATAAGGCCTGTCTAACCTCACTTGTCCTAGCTATTAAACTCAAATTCTTTTCTTTTTTCTCTCTAGGCTGAATCTCTTCTTTTATTTTTCCTTCTTTCTTTTCACTCTCTAAAGAATTTTTCTTACTCTCTTTTTCTTTCTTTTCAGCCTCCACTCTTATTCTTTCCATTTTACATTGGTCTTTACACACCTCCTTTGAAGAAAGCGGTGTTAATATGATCTAGCACCCATCCTTGGTAAAGTGATACCGATTGAGGTACCCATCATGCTTGGTCTTTCTATCAAATTGCCATGGTCTACCAAGCAAAATATCTCCAGCATGCATAGGAACTACATCACACAATTGCTCATCATGATATTGACCAATTGAAAAGGAAATAATAGATTTTTTATTTACCTTGACCTCTCCACAATCATTAAGCCATTGAAGTTTGTATGGCCATGGGTGTGGTATAGTAGACAGCCCCAATCTACTAATTAAGAATGAGCTCACTGCATTGGTGCAACTCCCTCTATCAACAATCATAAGACATGCCTTGCCTAGCACATGACACCTTGTATGGAATAAGTTGTCTCGTTGCTCTTCAATGCAATCTTCCTTTATTTGAGTACTAAGAGCACGCCTTGTAACTAGCATGTCACCTTTGATTGGCTCCTCTATACTTCCATCACTACAACTTTCCAATTCAGGCATCTCATCCTCATCACTTTCATTATTTCCCTCTTCTTCATCAGTCATAATTTCCCCATTCCTTATGGTCATAGTTCTCTTATTAGGGCAATCTTTGCTCACATGACCTACTCCTTGACACTTCCAACACTTAATGTCTCTATTTCTCCCTTTAGGCTCATCGATTTTGATTTTGTCCTTAGAGACCGAATCTGCCTTCCCTTTAGCAACCTCATGAGCAACCTTATTCCCACCCTATAATCACTCTTTCCATCCTTTTTCCAATTAAAATTAGAACTAGAATAGGATTTGGAATTGTACCTTGTAGCCCCTCTTCCTTGGAGTTGCCTTTCTATCTTGACGGCCATGTGCACCATCTCTTCTAAATCTTCATATTTGTGTAAATCTACTCGGTCAGATATGTCTTTGTTTAGACCAACCAAGAATCGTGCCATAGTGATCTCCACATCTTCATCTATATCAGCCCTAGTCATGAGCATCTCCATCTCTTTATGGTAATCATCCACACTCTTACTACCTTGTTTAAGAACTTAAAGTTTTTGTACAAGTTCCCTATGATAGTGTTTTGGCACAAATCACTTCCTCATTACAACCTTGAGCTCAGGCCAATTATCAATTGGGTACTCCAAATTCCTTCGCCTATTAATCACTAAATGGTCCCACCAAGCAATAGCATAATCAGAAAATTGAGTAACTGCCAATTTTACCTTCTTTTCCTCGCTAAATTGATGGTAATCAAATATAAGCTCCAATTGCTTCTCCCATTGTAAATAGGACTCCGGATCTGATTTACCTTGAAAGTTAGGTATCTTATGTTTGATGCTTTCCAAATTTCGATCTACATCATCTTCATTGCCTCGGTTTCTTCCATTGTATGGAACCGGTTGTAACCTTCCTCTTCCTCTACCTCGGCCTTGTCTACCTCCACCTCTTGGTACTACTTCTGCATAGGCCTCATCTTCATCCTCATTGTCAACATTGCCTTCTACTTCCTCATTATGGTTTGGTGTTGTTGCCCTTTCAACCGCTCCTAGCCTTGTATCCATGCGTTTTAATCTCTCCATTATAGTCTCAAAATTTGTATTCATACGTGCAAATTGCCTTTGTTGAGCCTCACGTAGCAAAGTTTCATCAACTTTACCCTTACCTTTATTTTCACCTTGGTTTGACATTGCTGTAAAAGAATGTTAGAAATAAAAAAAAATAATTTAAAATCCTCACAAGCACTCCCTCACGTGTTTGCACTCAAATGATGGGGGTGGTCACTCGTGTTTAACTCAATTTGATGTTTCACTCGTCTTCCTCTCACCACTCAAGCTAATTCTTTTATGTTCTTAGGTGAATCACACTTTTAGAATAAATCAATTAGATTGAAGCAATATTCAAGTAGAACTTTCAAAAGTGAAATTTTCAAAACAAGTTTGAGGTAATTCGGTTAAAAAAAAAACAATTCAGAAGAAATAAAATAGGAAAACTCAAAAAGATGCAAAAGACATGTGAAAGAAATACAAAGATCTTCTAGAATAGAAAAGAAAACGAATTTAGAAGTTATTTTAAGGAGAAAAGTCAAATCTGCCTCAATAAGTAATATTCCTTAATGAGCAAGTATTGTAAAGATATGCAAAATCCTTAATAGACAAGTAATACAAGATATGACAAGATCTAGTTAGATATGTCAATTATAAACCACATAGGATTAGGAAACCTAAATCAGACCTGATGAGGATATTAATCACTCAAACAATATTCCTTAATGAGCAAGGAATGGAAGGAAATGCAAATCAGACCTGATTAGGATATAAATCACTCAAGAATCTCAATTCTTCCTTTTCTAATAACTTTCTTTTTTTTTTTTCACGAATTTTTTTTTAAAAAAAAACTTTCAACTATGAACACAAATCTAAATTTCAGAATGCAAAATAATTGACTGACCTAAAGGAAAAAAAAAGATCAAGACTAACAAATAAGAACAAAGAACAAAACACAAGAATGAAGAACAAAAAAAAAAGAACGATTTTAAAAGAATAAGAAAAACATAAGAAATCAGGATTAAGAATAAAAATTATAAAAGATAAAACCTGATCTAGAGCCAAAGCTCTGATACCAAATGATACGGAACCTCCAAGAATAAGCTTGAGAACCCCTTTATGTATTCGAACCCCCGAAGCATTAACTTGAAAACCCCAATAGTCAATTCAGCAACAACCCTTAAGAATGGTTAGAAATCAGATTACTTAGATGATCAAAGAATTAGAATAAAGAAAACTCGTTTCTAAATTCCAATTTTGAAACACTCCACAAGAAGATGATCAATCTACTTGAATGTTCCTTAAAGTATGTATTCTACACAAGAATGCAAAGATAAAAGCAAAATAGCCTTTAGGTTTTAAAACTTCAATTCTGAATAATAAAATTCATCCAAGGCATATATATATAGCCTTTACAAGGTTTTCCTTAGTGAGTAAGGAAAACTAATAACCCTAATCACAAAAAAAGGAAATTAATCTAATCAGACCTCAAATAGGAATTTTGACATACTTCCTATTTTAAGAATAATTAAACTAACTAAAACTAATGGGCTTTTAAAATAACAAATTCGTCCAACCCTTATTTAACATAATTAAACCTATTAATAACTTGGACTTGAATTAAGTTGTATTGAACTTGAGCTGCACTTGGCACAAAGCTTTGGTGTCCTTATAAACTTTCACTAGATAAGTTCACAAAGCCTTGTAGATGATGGATTAAGGCTTCTTGAAGCTTCTTAGATTGAGACCTTGTTATAGGTCTTTGAGGCATGCTGATTGGACTCAAAACCTCTTGAACTTGATCCTTGCCTTATTGACCATGCTCATCTTCATCATGTTGAATTCTTTGAACTTGGTGTGTTGGCTGCTCCATAACAGAAGAGTATACATTTTGGAAGGTGATTAATAAGATTTTGCATGATATGTGGAACAAAAGTAATGCACCTCTTTATTGTTTGGATTATTCTTTGAATACAAGGTACACTATCAATATTTTATTATTTTATTTTCTAGAAAAAAAATCATATTACAATTATTTTGCATATTATAAAATATGTACTTTTTTAATAATTATTTTGTGATTGTTATATTATAGGTATTATAGCTCGAAGTGGCTTAATGGTAGAGTAAATCGCATAGAACTTCATAAAGATAAAGAGATTTCAAATGAAAGAGCTAAGTGCCTAAAAAGATACTTTTTAAACCCCGATGATCGTAGAGTGGTGAATATTGAGTTTGCTAAACTTTCTACAATTATGGATAAATTTGGTGAACATGATTCTTTATATGATAGGGATGTCATGGATCCAAAGATTTGATGGGTTTTGCATGGTTTTTCTATACCTAAGCAATTTTTGGCTTTAAAGTTACATTGCCAACCTTGTTCCTCTTTATGTTGTGAAAGAAATTGGAGTATATACTTCTATATTCATTCCTTTAAGAGAAATAAAATGGCTCCATAACGTGTTGAAGATTTGGTTTTTGTGCATACTAATATTCAACTTCTTTCTAGGAAAAGCAAAAAATATCATGAGGGAGAGAGTAAAATGTGGGATGTAGGAGGTAATTCTTTTGATTCTCTTGATGATCTTGGAATACTTGAAATTGTTAACCTCTCGCTTGATGAACCAGAATTAGAAACAATTATTTTTTCAAATGAAGATGAAGAATTGAAAAAAGGAGAAGATAATATGGAAGTGGGATTGGTTTGATTGTATAAGAATGCTTTTGTTTTTTTTTTTAATCACTTTTTGTACATGCCATGTATATGGTATTGGTAGCTAGATTATTGGCCGAATGATTATGACCAATTCTTAAATCATTTGGAGCCTCTCTTTGTAATAGTAGCTCTATTTTTTGTACAGGTTATGTATATTGGCTACTTTTTATGTATGCCTTATATATGATAATGATATATAATTAACAAAATGATTATAGTAAGTGTCTAAATTTCATGGAACTTCTGTTTTATTACACTAGCTTCCTTTTTTTTTTAATAAATCATCTTTATATATATATATATATATATATATATATATATATATATATAACGAGTTCCGCCCGTGTCATGTCCTAAATTTTAAAAATTACCGTATTGCCATGTCTGTGTCATATCGTATCCGTATCCTGTGTCCGTGTCTGTGCTTTTTAGATTCTACCACTTGGTATCCTAAAAAATTACCACTCCAACTCCAAGTTTCACTTTGTTGTCATCATTTCTTTTCTTCCGTTTGTTTTCTTTACACTATGTTTGGAATGGGAGGAAATGGAGGAAAGAAATTGGAACGAAAATATGTTATTTTCCTTCTCTTATTTTCCTCTTTTGTGTTTGGATTTGAAGGAAAATGATATAGGGAAGAAGGAAAGTTATGATACGTTTTTTTATTAGGAAGATAAAATATTTTTTTAAAAAATTAAGTATATAATATATTTACTATTATGCTTATATACTAAAATTGTAAGTGAAGAGACAAATTGAACAATAAGGGTAAAATTATAAAATGAAAATAAACAGTAAAATTTTTCTCTCTTTTTTTCCCATTTTCTCTCTAATTTGGAGAGTAAGGTGGAGAGGAAATAAAGCCAACTTTCCTTTCTCCCTACATTTTCCTCCCTCGTTCCAAACAAAAAAAAGTGGTTTTCCTCTCCCATTTTCCTCCCCCATTTTATATCCTCCCCCCTTTCCTCCCATTCCAAACATAGTATTAGATTATTGTCCTTTCACCTCTTCTATTTGTATTTATTTCTTTTTTTAGAAATATCTTCCATTTTTAGTTTTGCCATACCTTCCACTTCCCTTCACTTTTTTTTATTCCTTAAAAAGGTTAATTTCTTAGCCACATTCAACCACAAATTTCTCCATGTCATTTCCATTTCTTTTCTTCTATTTGTTTTCTTCTTGCTCCAATAATTGGAGCAGATTTGAATTTTATAGAGTGTGATGTGCTTCAAATGAAGGATGGTGAGCCAATTGTTTTTGCTCAAGTAAGTTCAATATATTTTTTTTGAACAACCATTTGTTAGTATGTTAGTATGTGAGGTTAGATGGGGTGGAGTGGGGTTGAACCTCTCACATCCACAAGTGAGTTCAATATGTTAATCCTCCTTTCTTATGGCATTTGTTCATCATTAACTTGAGAGCCATGTAATTTGTTTGGATTGTACACCGTATTCCAAATAGTTTACTGGTAATGCATATGTTTAGCATCTTTGTAAGTTCACTATTACTATGCACTTTCTGGCTTAAGGTTGCCGGAATTCAATGTAATTTATGTCATGGCGGGAAAACTAAAAAAAATTAGAATAAGGTTAATGTTTAATTGTATTACTGTTACATTGTCTTTTATGGCTATCAAAAATATAACTCATAAAAAAGAGAAGATAATTTAGCAAAATGGAGCATAGAGATATTGTTATAGAGTAGTTGTTTAGCTCTGAAAGTTATGAGGATTCATGGAATGGAGAAGAACACTCTCTTAATGTTGTTATGGATGATGTGATGAGAACAAAGGTGAAGTTGGGGAAGTCAATTCTCATCATATTGAAAATCTAAATTTCAATGAACTTAATGTAAAGGTAGTCCTCAACTGGGTATGGCTTTTCCAACTTTAGATAAACTGTTCAAAGCTTACCAAGAGCCTGCTAGGCTAAGAGAATTTTCGGTTGCTAAAAAATGTGCTCACAAGGGTAGTGATTATGTAAAAAGATATCAAACAATTAGTTATGATAAAGGCAAAAAGTTAGAGTTAGGATAAAATCAAAGAGATCAGGATGCTCATTTCATTTTAATGCAGTGGGTTATTAGTTTAATAAAACATGATAATAAACATGATCTAAATCCTTTAGCAACTAGGTTTATGATTGCCCATAGGAGGTTAGCTCCTACACTTCAAAGAACAATTGTCGCTTATGACATTGCAGGACTTAGGCCTTGTAGAAGCATTGGACTATTACAGATGCAAGTTGGTGATCTAGATAATTTAGGATGCTTGGCAAGGGATTGCAGGAATTTTATAGCTAGGTAGAGGAGGTTAAGGCTTGGTGAAGGAGATGCAAAAGCTATTAGAAAACTTTTTATATCAATACAGTAAAAATATAGAGATTTTTTTCATTTGATAGATGTTGATGATAAAGGCCTTTGGAGAAATGTGTTGCGGATTCATTCTAAAGGTAAAACTACTTATTAAGATTTTCGTGATGTTATATCTTTTAACATAACTTACTTGTCAATAAATATATGATGCCTTTTGCTACATTTATTAGTGCGAACCATTATGGTCAATTGATATTGATGGGGTGTGCTTTAGTGTCAAATGAGAGTATTGAATCATTTAAATGGCTTTTTTCTTTGTGGCTCACTACAATGGGCAATATTTATCATCATGCCATTTTTACTGATTAATGTGAGAGCATTAAGATTGTTGTAAGAGAACTTATGCCAAATATTATTTACTGTTTGTGTATATGACATTTAATGTGTAAGGTACTAGAAAAGTTTAAACATGTTAACAAATTTGGTAATTGCTGTAGTGAATTTAAAGGTATGGTGTATGATAGCCTCAGTATTCCGTTGCTAAAATAGCAATAAGACGGAATACTATTTTGTCGCTAATTTATTCAATTTTTTTACCACATTTTAAACTATTTATATTCTTTTTAAAATTTTGGTTTGATTCAACAATAGTATGATAAATTGTTCATTTAATTCATTTTATTTTTAAAAACATTCTAATTTACATACTAACATTATTTTTCTCAAATTTTTATAATTACCTTTTTCTTACTATTAATAAATCTTTTAAAATTCAATTTAAAAATATCTTATATTGAATTTATTATACAACATTTGATAGGCCACATTTATATTTTAAAAATATTTTTATTTTAATAATATATTAATTTAATTTTAATATTTTTACAACATTTGATAGGCTAGTATTCAATTCATTTATTTTGGTAAAATTAATAGATTAAATTCTCAAAAAATAAAAAATAAAAATAGCGACGAAATTCAAAATCCGTTGCTAAATGAGTGACAAAAATTGTATTCCGTCATCAATTTAGTGACAAAATGTAAATTCCGTCCCCAATTTATTCAATATTTTTTTTTATCAATTTTTAAACTCTTTAAACTAGTATGATAAATTGTTCATTTTATTTTTAAAAATATTCAAATTTACATATTAATATTAATTTTCTCAAATTTTTATAATTATCTTTTTCTTTTAATTAATGAAATTTTTATAAAACATTAATGTTAAATAAACATAATTTTAATTATAATTCATAAATACATTCATTTCATATTAGACATATACAACTTAAATTATTAAGTAAATATAATTTTAATTATAATTTGTCATAAATTTATGAGTAAACTCATTAAATATTAAATTATATAATTTAAAGTATTCAATATAATTAAAAATTACACGATTTTAATAGAAAACAATATAATTTTAAAATAAAACTATCAAAACTATGTAGTATTATCCCAAAACTAAGTGATGTCGGATTAGTGAAGATTGCTGTTAGGTGTGGGGGAGATTGGAGAAGATAAGCTTGAAATGGTGCATGCAGATATCTGATTTGGGTGTTGATCTTTTGTGCAAGAAATGTGTTGGACTGAAGTTTCTTATCTAAAGGTTTGTGCTTTCGTTTCCTTTTTGTATACTTTATGAAAGAGTTTGTTTTTTGGAGTTTTGCATTGCTTCATTTGCTGAAATTTGAAAAATAAATAGAATGATAAATGTGCTTTTTTTTTTTATGTTCGGTTGTTGTATAAAATAGAAAGAATAAAAAGGAAAGAACAAATTGTGATTTTACCTATTTTTGGAGGCAAAGCAACTTCAAATGGAACTTAGGCTATGTGAATTTAGACACATTTTAATCAACAATATATGTGTGGACGCTTGAAATGAAATTTGATTGTTGATGTTTTAAGATAGAATGATTATAGGAAACAAATGAATCGCTTTGTTCAATTGCTTCTTTGCCAAAGTCGGAAGATTTGGCTATGGTGGGGTGTGCTTCAGTGGATGATGTGGGATCTCAACTTCTTAAAATGCATGTCCTTTGCTGAGGTATGCTATTTTGCATATTGTGGGAGGAAATTAGAGCCATCTAGATGTCTACTAATTATGTGAGTTACCTATAAGCTATAGTTTATTGACTGCAGGAAATTGATGTATCAACATGCGATTGTTTGAGTTCCTCTAGTTCGATTCCTATAGAGGACACAATGGACTGAGACTGATCTGTGCTGGTGATTGCATTTCAGTAAGTAAGTTTTGGCAATTTGGTGGACGTTTTGATATAATTACATTTTGTTGTGGTTGGACTTACTTTGATCTTTGGCTTGTTTTGGAGGAATTTTCACCTGCACTTCTCCACTACATTAAGGAGTTGAAGGACTTGACTACAATTATAATTAATGGGGTTCGAGTTTTAGACAATATTTTTCAGACCCTAAGCAGCTATTATAGTTCTTTGTCAGAAATTGGATTGAGCAGATGCACTGGGGTGACAAATATGGGCTGCAAGTATTATGTTAATAACAAGTCTATTCAGAAATTTCTCTCTATCATATTCCTTTATTTACCATTTGTGGCTCAATCATTTTTTTTAATAGGACCGATGGAGCTTGCTGCTGTGGATGTCTCAATTGCTATTTTTAATCAAGTATCAAAGATAGTAATATTCCCACTTGTTAATGTTACAACTTCTTTCATTGATGAGGAAGATGCTACTGGAAAATCAGATATAGATGTTTAGGAAAATGCATCACTTAAAGATGGTTTTGCTATCAACAAGGAAATGGAAGAGCTGTTACCTAAAGCTGGTATGTTCCTCTTATTTTTGTGCTTCTAGATATTGAAGAGCTGCACCTTTATGAAGGGTTAACATGTTGATATAGCACCAATACATACATCACACCTGTATGAAGATATGCACCTTTTTCTGTTCCATCCATGGTTTGGTTATTGATTATATACTAGTAGCAGTAGTTTTTAAGTATGTTTAAATGCATATTTTAAGATTGTTTTAGTCATTTTTAGTGGAGTTGGTTTATTTTTTTATGTTTTAATTTGTTTTTTTTAAGAATAGAGATGTCATTGCAAATTTGGATAAAAGAAGAAATTATGGAGACTAGACATATAATTATGGAAGAAAACATACTAAGAACTTAGGAAGAAGAACATGGGGCTAAAGTTAAAAAGAGTACACAATGAAGTGAGAAAAGAAATAAATAGACAAGGAAATATTTAGAAGGAGGAGTAGAATGTAGAGAAGACAAGAAAAAATAATAATAATACTAATAAAAGAAAGAGAAGAAGTAGAGCCGGAGATAGTCAAAGGAGGACACGAAGAAGCACAAGAGGATCAGGAGACAAAATTAAGTGGGAAGAAAAAGAGCAATGATAGAAGGAGACAAACAATTATGGAGAAAATATATATATATATATATATATATATATAAAAGGGGAATAAACAATGATGAAAGTATGGGAAGAAGGGAAAGAGTGGAAGATATATAAAAGAGAAGAAATTAATTGAGCGAGAGCTGAAGACACACGCAGAAACATAAAGTAGTAGGATGCGAAGGAGCAGAAAGAGATTGTTGGGAAAAGAACTGAAATAAAAGAGTTTTATTTTCTTGTCCTCATTATTTTCTCCTTAGTTCTTGAATATATTTCTTTATTGAATTTTCAGAATATTATGGTTATGATGTCTAGCTAAATTTGTTTATATTGGGAATTGTTAAACTTATTTTAATTTAAGTTGATTCATATATTAGTTTTTCTTTTAAATTGCATTAAGCATTCATTAAGCTTAATTGTTTATGATTTGGCCTTTTATAAGTGATTTTTAATTTAGGTTAATTATTTAGAAATATTAATCTTAATAGGAATATGAATGCTTGTTGATTTGATTTAAGTATAGAGATAGCTTATTATTTTAATTTCAATTGGATGTGCTTCATGATTTATTTACTAAATTTGATTAGGTTTTAATTTAATGAAAATTAGTTAAAGCCTTTTCAATTGATAGAAATAAATTAAGTAATTTTTACTTGAGAAAGATTAATTACTACTTTTAATACTCCAAGAATTGCAATAGAAAGAAGACTAATATCTTGTGATTGACTTAATTAAAATATAATGATTCAATCCCTAACATTATTCTCTCATTTGTTTGTTAAAATTTATATTAATTGATTTTATTATTTAGTTTCATTTTGGCTATTAAAATTTAGCAATTATAATTCACTTAATATTTGATTCTTAAACAAGTTAAACATAAAATTAATAATTGGATAAATATTCAATCCTCGTGGGATTGACTTGTACATATTCTATCTTACTTGACAAACTCATGTGCTTGCAAGAATCAATTAAGTTTTTGACACTGTTGTCAGGGATTGAATAAGTTTAACAATATAATTGGTTTTGTTTTACTTGATGTAAGCTATTTCTATTTTAAATTTGGATATTTATTTATTTATTTGTTTTCTATTATTATTATTTTTTATTTTAATTAATTGTTTTAGTGTATGCATAATACTCAAAGAACATGGATAAACCCTTTCATTTTTATTTCAGAACTTACATGGTTTGAAATAAAGAATAGGAGGCATTCTCAAGAGGAATCAAGAACCATGGTAGAAGAAAGAACACTCTTGGATTTTGCCATGTCAGGTTTAGATGGTACAAGTCAAAGTTTTGCAAGGCCAATAATCAACGCCAATAATTTTGAGATTAAACCAGCCTTCCTTCAAATGGTCTAGTCAAGTGTTCAATTTTATAGCTTGGCAAATAAAAACCACAATGCTCACATTGTTAATTTTTTAGAAATCTGTGATGCTTTTAAATATAATGGGGTATTGGATGATGCAATTTGCTTGAGGCTCTTTCAATTCACATTGAAGGATAGAGCTAAAGCATGGTTAAACTCACAACCACCAGCTTCAATCATAACATGGGATCTATTAGCAAAAGCTTTTCTAGCAAAATATTTTCCATCTTCAAAGACAATAAAGATTATTAAAGATATCACCACCTTTTAATAATTAGACATGGAATCCTTAAGTGATGAGTGGGAGAGATTCAAAGAGGTTTTAAAAAGCTATCCTCATTATGGTTTGCTAAGGGATATGCTCATAAGAACTTTCTATAATGGTGTTACCCGATCCACTAAAGACACCATTGATGTAGCAGATGGAGGTTCTTTGATATGAAAAACAGGTGAGGCTACATTTGCACTTCTGGAAGAGATGGCAAATAATAACTATCTTTGGTCATTAGAGCGTTAAATCCTACCAAGGCAAGGAGGCAGAATTGGGGTAAACACATTGATAGCCCTTCAAGCTCAGATTGCTGCATTGACAAAATAACTAAACAACCTCACTAATAAAAATAATCTAGCCCCTTCATGTGAAAGTTGTAATTTGTTAGGTTACTCTAATAATGAATTTGGTATTTTTGATACAGTTATGGTGGGAGATGGATACCGAGAGCAAGTAAATTTTGTTGGCAATTAATTTCAAAGGAGGCAAGCCAATAATCCCTACTCCAACACTTATAATCCAGGGTGGAGAAATCACCTAATTTTTTATAGAGTAATAACAATAATGTGGCTGCACCAAACTTCCCCCACAATAATAACAACTTGTAAAGACAACAAGCACCAATAGGATTTCAGCATCCACTATAAGATAAGATGGTATTTATGGAGAATAAACTAGATAAATTTTTAGATGCCATTGCAAATAAGTTGTCTAGGCATGAGGAGAACTAAAAGAGAATGGAACCTAAAGTTCGATCAAATTGCAAAGAATCACTCTTCTTCAATTCACAACATTAAAGTACAACTTAGACAACTTACTAATGCCATGGGAACAATAACATAAGGAAATCTTCCAAGTACTACAGAGTCAAATCCTAAGGAATTGAAAGCTATCACTTTAAGGAGTGGCAAAAAAGTGAAAACACAGGTTGAAATTTCCAAGGGGGATGAGAAGAAAGATTAAGAGCAGTATGTTATGGTAGAAGATGAGGCAAAAGAGGATTGCAAAGCAGAGCAAAAGTAGATTCCCAAATCTACACCATCCTTTCTTATGCTAAAGCTACCATTCCCTCAGAGGTTTAAGAAGTAAAGGAATAAGGAGAAATCACTAAATTTTTAGAAATTTTTAAGAAGTTGCAAATTAATATTCCTTTTACTGAAGCACTTGTATAGATGCCGAACTATGCCAAATTTTTGAAAGACTTGATTATAAAGAAACGCAGATGGGATGATCATGAGACAGTACCTGTAACAGAGACATGCATTTCGATTATCTTAAGTAAAATTCCTGCTAAATTGAAGGATCCAATGATTTTTACTATTCCTTGCATTATTCGCACTAGTGAATTTCCTATATGTCTTTATGATTTAGGAGCTAGTATTAATCTGTTGCCTCTTTTTATTTTCAGGAACTTAGGATTTGGAGATGTGAAGCCCACTAACATGCCACTACAGTTGGCAGATGTCAGCGCCCAAACCGGGGAGTCATGACCGGCGCTAGGGAACGAGAATTCTTTTGAATCCGGATCCCGTACTAAGCCTTAAAAATAAAAACGCATGCAATAAATAAATAAAAATACAACAGAATTAAAACTTTAATTGATATAAAATAAATACTCAAATGTTATATCATAAAATAATAATATTCATACTGATACAATAACACTACTACTATAGTTTTCTAGAATACTATAAAAGTTCAGAAAAATAAATTACATAATCTATCCGGGGTTGAAGAAGTTTGGCTTAGAGGTATACTACTGAGGTTTGACGATGAGGAATCTCCTGAAAAAAATTGAGGGGAATCAAACCTCATTAAGTGAATTATTATAATATATATACATGTACCTCCTAATGTCAAATGCAATCAAACATCAATATATATATAAATATATACAGACATTTCACACAGATGCTAAAATCCACTTATATATATATAAATGCAGAAATCATTTATTTAGGTGAAGGATCAAATAGAACCTTAAAACATTTGTAACCTCAAACAAAATATTATACTAGCCACACAGGCTCACTTAATTCCAAAGTAGTTCTTTTATCCCATTTTAGACAGTAGATTGGCCCTAAGATACTAAGTCAACCGAGCTCCCGCAGTCTCACTATTAGTGTGATTGGCCCCGAGACATTAGGTCAACTGAGCTCCCGCAATCACACTACTCAATCACATCAATTCTCAATAATCAATCAATCAAATGTCACCTCGAGTGATTTAATAACTCAACCTTAAAATCTATTGCACCGGTACGTACACGGTCTTAGTGCAGTCCACTAGGTAGCATGTTCTATTGATATCCTTTGAATAAAATTGTATATTTATGGAAAATAAATAAATGCATAATTAAACATAAATGGCATTCATAACAGAAAATATACCATTTATATACTAGAAATATACCAAAAATATACTAAATATATTTCAAGTATATATACTACATATAATTCAAAATCAACCATAAATATACAAAAAATATACTAAATGTATATTGAAAGTTGTCACGACCCAAAACAGGGGCCATGACCGGCGCTAGGGAACGAGAATTCTTTCGAATCCGGAACCTGTAGCAAGCCTAAAAATAAAATAAACATGCAATAGTAACAATATCAAACTTGCAGCGGAAAAAGAAATCATAAATATAATAGTAACATTTCCATCAACTGGATTTAAGTTAAATCTCATCTCATATATATAAAATCTTTCAATACAAATCCAGTTTCAATATAATACATCTCTTTAAATAAAATGCATGAAATCCCATATTTTAATTCATAACTACTGCAGTGTCTAGATTATAAAAATAAGACTCAAGTAAATAATTTACACAAAGAAGCCGGGGCGGAAGAAATCCGGCGTATCGACCTGCTACTGAGGTCTGAAAATGTTGACTCTCCTAAAAAATAGTCAACGGAGGGGAGTCAGACCTCACTTAGTGAATTACTATAATATATATACATGCATACTAAATGACAATGCATACAGTCAACGGTATATAGCTAATATATATATATACAGGCAAATACACACAGATGCAATAAAATCATTTTTATATATATATTTATTGAAAATCATTTTTTATGAAGGATCATATAGAACCTTAGAATATCGCAACCTCGGAAATAGTGTTAGACAACACTCTAGCCATACAGGCTCACTTATTCCAAATATATCCACTTAATCCATTTGGACAGTAGACTGGCCCCGAGACACTAAGTCAACCGAGCTCCAGCAGTCTGACTGCCAGTGTGATTGGCCCCGAGACACTTGGTCAACCGAGCTCCAGCAATCACACCTCCAAACCATATCTCACATATCAATTAATCATAACCAATCAATATCCACAAATAGGTTAGTAGTATAGCCTAAATGCTATAAGCGCACTGGTACGTACTCGGTCCTAGTGCTGCCCACTAGGTAGCACGTTCTATTGATATCCTTCATTAATAATATAAATCATTCATTCACAAAAATAAATGATGCATGAAGTTCAATAAAATATCAACATAAACCATATATATACCGGAAATATACCAAAAGTAAACCAGGTATATTTCGAGTATATATATGTCAAATGAATTCAATCAAATTATAAATTAAGTTGGAAATATATTTAAAAACATTTTAAATATATTTTATTTACAAAACATGCATATAATTTAATAAATACCAAAAATAAACCAAAAATATACTTAAATACAAATCACATTATTTATGCATTTTAATCAAAATAAAATATATATTTCTAAATCATGCACCCTAAGCATATATATATAGTATAGTAACTCACCTAGTGCGCTCCACGAGACGGGTCCGACGGGCCTGGTCCACTAGCCCTCGGTCTCGGCGTAACTAAACAAGCAATAAATAATCGACATCAGAATAAACCTAACAGAAATCCTAAAATTCGATCTAGAGTATTAAACACAGAATCGATATCAGGGTTCGATCGGATATCACGTTTTACGAGAATTCTATCAAAAATCCGAGAGAACCTCCCCTGTAAAACGGACATCTCTCTACTCAGAAGAGTAGAGCCGACCCTGCAAAGAAACACACTTCGAAAAATAGGCTCAACACAAATCCACAACCCCTCGGTCGGACTCCAAACTACAGTCTACCGACCGGGGTTCACAAACACAGAACAATTTCAAAAATACCAAAAATACCCTTACAATATAGAAATTCATTTTATAAGTAGAAATTACATAATTAACTTTAAAACACAATAAAAACCGATAAAAACTCATTTTATTAGAAAAACCGTATATTATATATATAATTGAAAATAATTCACGAAAAATAGTTTTAATTAGTTAAAAATACCAAATAATTTGTAGAAATCATTTTTATACCTTAAATAACTATTAAAACCAATTAAATTACATTTTTAGCCAATTTATAGTAAAATTACCAAAATACCCCTATATATATAAATATACTAAAATTACTTCAAAAATTCACCAAAAATTATACAATTATCCAAAATTAATTTTCTCAACATATTTATCAATAATATCAATAATTAAACTCAATTATCCAATTAATTTCAATTAAAAACATAATTAACCCTAATTTTCCAAAATCACATAAACTTCAATAATTCAAAATAAATACTTAGAAATTCATAAAAATTCCAAATAAATTCCTATAATTCATTTCAACACTTAATTTAACCATAAACCCCAATTTAATAATTTAAATAATTAATTTCCGAAAATTAGAAAATAATATTAAAATATTCAAAAACACCCAAAAATCCAAAAAATCTCCAAAAATTCTACAAAAATTCATACATGTAGATTAAGCTACTAGGATCAACATTTGTGAAGGGAGTTTTCATGAATCAATCAATTCGAAGCTCAAAAAAATCAAAAACCCTAATGTGACCGAAATTGAAAATTCGAAACCTGATCAATTCTAGACCATTTAAGCTCAAACCAAAGCTAGAATCACTCTCACCGGAGCTCAAGGAGAAGAAAGAGACCGGCGGTGTTGAAAACGGTGGCCGAAAATGGAAGAAACGGCAAAGGGAAGAAGTTTCGGCCAAAAGGGAAAACGGGGGCTAACTGGCACTTGGGAAGGAGCTGGGGGCGGCGGAGTGGCTGGCTGAGGAAGGTGGAGCTCCTGGCGGCACACCGACGGCCGGAAATCGGAAGTTACAGGCGGTGGGGGGTGGTGGTCGGGCGCACGGGGAAGAAGGAAGAAGAAAAAGAAAAAGAAAAAGAAAAAATAAAATAAAATAATTTTAATAATTTAATAATAAATAAAATAATTAAATAACAATAAATTAATAAACAAATAATAAAATATTAGGGTAATATATTAAACCCTAATTAAATAAATGTACACACACATAGGCTTTATTTAGTAATTTAAAAATACGTATGAGTTCATGCAAGTCCGAAAATATATTTAAAATAATTAATAATAAATTATTTACGTAAAAATTTCCCCGAAAATGCAAGTCCCGGGAAAATTTTACGTAAAGCACTGTAAATAAAATACAGTATTTAAAATAGGTTTTAAATACACATCAACTCGTAAAAATATCGTATATATATTCAAAATTTATTAACACTGCATATCCCGGTACAGTAAAAAAATATTTAAAAACACGGGATATTACAGTCTTCCCCCCTTACAAGAATTTGTCCCCGAATTCCAGAAAACAGGATCAAGAAGGAAAGAGATACGGGTAAGAAGCTCGCATCTCAGCTTCAGTCTCCCACGTATGCTCCTCAACTCTATCTCTACGCCACAGAACCTTGACCATCGGAATCTGCTTCGATCGCAACTGTCGAACTTGAAAATCAACAATCGCCACAGGTTCTTCCACAAACATCAAATCTTCACTCACTTCTACACTGTCTGGCTGCAACACGTGTGAAGGGTCTGAGATATACTTCCTCAACATCGAGATATGAAATACTGGATGCACCTGTGACATACTCGGAGGCAAATCCAACCGATATGCAACAGTGTCAATTCTATCCAGAATCTCAAACGGTCTAATATATCTCGGTGCTAACTTACCCTTCCTGCCAAATCTCATCACACCCTTCATCGGAGATACCTTCAGAAAACAAAATCTCTAACCTGAAACTCCACATCTCTGCTCCTAGGATCCGCATAACTCTTCTGCCTGCTAACTACGGTCTCTAATCTTCGCTTAATCAAGGAAACTTTCTCTGCAGCATCCTGAACCATCTCAGGTCCAGTCAAAGCTCTCTTACCAATCTCATCCCAACTCAAAGGGGATCTACACTTCCTTCCATACAATGCCTCGTACGGTGCCATGCCAATACTGCTATGGTAGCTGTTATTATATGTAAACTCAACAAGCGACAAATGATCATCCCAGCTACCTCCCAAATCCAAGACACAATCCTTAACATATCTTCCAATGTCTGGATCGTCCTTTCAGACTGGCCATCTGTCTAAGGATGAAAAGCAGTACTAAAATCCAACCTAGTGCCCATCGTTTCCTGCAACTTCTGCCAAAAATGAGAAGTAAACACCGAACCTCTATCTGACACAATGGACACAGGTACTCCATGAAGGCACACAATATGCTTCACATACAACTTCGCCAATCTAGCAACTGAATAGGTGGCTTTCATAGGCAAGAAATGTGCAGACTTCGTCAATCTATCTATAATCACCCAGATGGAATCGTATTCATCCTTCAAACGAGGTAAACCGACCACAAAATCCATAGCTATCCGTTCCCACTTCCACTCGGGAATAGGAAGAAGCTGAAGCTTCCCAGAAGGCTTCTGATGTTCGGCTTTCACTTGCTGACACGTCAAGCACTTAGCAACATAATCAGCGACATCTTTCCTCAATTCGTCCCACCAGTATAAATCTCTGATACTGTGGTACATCTTAGTAATGCCCGGATGAACGCTGTAAGCTGTAGAGTGTGCTTCCTCTAAAATCTCCTCTCTCAAGTCATCCACATCAGGAACACACAATCTACCACTGATCCACAACACACCATCATCATTAAGTGTGAAATCAGTGAACTTCCCTGCTCTGACATTCTTTGCAAGCTCTTCCAGAATAGGATCTCGGCTCTGAGCTGCTTTAATCCTATCCCTCAGTACAGATCGTACTTTAAACTGAGCTAGCAGTCCACCTGATCTACTGATCTTCATCATCAGACCTTGATCCACCATCAGATGCAACTCCTGGATCAATGGTCTCCTCCCAACACTGATATGAGCAAGACTGCCTGAGGACTTCCTACTCAAGGCATCTGCTACCACATTAGCTTTACTCGGATGATATAAGATCTCGCAATCATAATCCTTCAATAGTTCCAACCATCTCCTCTGCCTCAAATTCAGATCTCTCTGTTGAAAAATGTACTTAAGGCTCTTGTGATCAGTAAATATCTCACAAGTCACCCCGTACAAATAATGTCTCCAGATCTTCAAAGCAAAGATCACTGCAGCCATCTCAAGATCATGTGTAGGATAGTTCTGCTCATGCTTCTTCAACTGCCTCGAAGCATAGGCTATCACCCTTCCATTCTGCATCAATACACAACCAAGACCAATTCTAGAGGCATAACAGTAAACTGTGAACTTGTCCACACTATTAGGCAAAGCTAATACTGGCGCTGTGGTCAACTTCTCCTTTAACAACTGAAAACTATTCTCACAAGCTTCTGACCACTCGAATCTAATATTCTTCTGAGTTAAGCGAGTCATAGGGGCTGCAATCCTGGAAAAATCCTGCACAAACCGCCTATAATACCTGGCTAAACCCAGAAAACTCCGAATCTCTATGGCAGAAGTAGGTCTAGGCCATTCAGATACTGCCTCAACCTTCTGTGGATCAACCTGAATACCTTTTTTAGACACTACGTGTCCAAGAAAAGAAACACTCTCCATCCGAAAATCACACTTCGAGAATTTAGCATAAAGCTGATGATCTCTCAATGTCTGTAGTACAATCCTCAAATGATATACATGCTCCTCCATACTCCTTATATATACCAGTATATCATCAATGAAGACTACTACAAACTGATCCACATATGGCCTGAATACCCTATTCATCAGGTCCATAAAAGCTGCTGATGCATTAGTTAAACCGAAAGACATCACCAGAAACTCATAATGGCCATATCGAGTGCGAAATGCTGTCTTAGGAATATCGGCTTCACTAATCCGCAACTGATGATAACCCGACCTCAAGTCGACCTTAGAAAAGAACTGTGCACCCTGTAGCTGATCAAACAAGTCATCTATCCTCGGAAGAGTATACTTGTTCTTCACTGTCACCTTATTCAACTCTCTGTAGTCAATGCATAGTCTTAGGGTACCATCCTTCTTCTTCACAAACAAGACTGGTGCACCCCAAGGAGAAACACTGGGTCTAATAAAACCTTTATCCAACAACTCTTGCAACTGCTCCTTCAACTCTTTCAACTCTGCAGGAGCCATACGATAGGGTGGCATAGATATAGGAGTAGTACCTGGAACCACATCTATACAGAACTCAATCTCTCTGTGAGGTGGTAAACCTGGCAACTCCTCGGGAAAAACATCAGGAAACTCACAAGCAATAGGAACATTTATGAGTGACAACTTCTCCACTGACGTATCCCTGACCAATGCCAAATATCCCTGACAACCTTTCCTCAACAACTTCCTAGCCGTAATAACAGAAATAAGATTCTGAGGTGCTGAGCTCCTATCACCCACAAACTTAAACTCTTCTTCATCAGGAATTCTAAAAGTCACCTCTTTATTTCTGCAATCTACCATGACAAAGTGCTGAGATAACCAATCCATTCCCAAAATAACATCAAACTCCATCACATCCAACAAAATCAAATCAGCGGGTAATTCTCTATCTCCCACGAGAACTGGACAACCAGAAAGAACAATATCGGTGTCCAAAGAATCGCTCAGAGGAGTGGCAACAGATAAAGGAAAAGCCATCCTCGAAGCTTGCCAACAAGATTTAGAAGCAAAAACAGGAGAAACAAATGAATGCGTGGCACCCAGATCAAATAAAACCCAAGCATCCAGGTAACAAACAGAAACAATACCTGCCACGACTGCATTAGATGCCTGAGCATCCTGCGGAGTAAGATGGAAAACTCTGGCCTGACCTCGACCTCCCTGCTGACTAGTAGAAGCCTGGCCAACACCTTTGGCACTTCCTCTAGTACCTCTACCACGACTCTGCTGTGGAACAAACTAAGTAGAACTCTGATGCTGGGCTAGTGGTAACTGAAATGGCACGGGTGCAGCACTAGCAATCGACTGCTGTAGGAATCATGAAATCTGTGGCTACTGATAACTGGAATAAGGACACGATCTGGCAAAATGTCCTGTCTGCCCGCATCTGAAACATGTCAATGGTGTCAGATAACACCGTCCTTGATGGACTCTACCACACGTCTGACAAACACTGGCCGCTGATCCAGAACTACGATCACTGCTGCTGCTCGAAGCACCTGACCCGAATCTAAACGATCTATGCTGACCTCCACGGCCGTGTCTACTGCTCCGATGCACTCGCTGCTGCTGTCTCTGACTCTGCTGAGTCGGACCTCGCTGCTGACTACTCGAACCAACATGAAAACTCGAATACAGAGTAGCCTGCAATCCACTCGACTAAACTCCTAGCTGGTAAGAATCAGGCATCGCTCCCTGCCTAACTAGCCTCAGCTCAATCTCCTTAGCTAACTCGATCACAGACTCAAGAGTAAGGCTTGCTGTAGGCATACCAGCAAAAGCAGAACCCAAACCAGTAACGTACGTAGTAACCGTGAAATACTGATCTCGCATCAGATCCTCTGCATATCTAGGGTATACTCCTCTACAGATCTATCTCCACGAGAAATACTAGTCAGACGAAGATGATAGCTCAAACGAAGGGGCTCTGGACAGAATCTCCTCATAAATCGCTCTCTGAACTGAGCCTAGGTCATCGTCATCGTATAGGGCTGGATCATCTGAATGAACCAATCTAGAGCTGGTCTCTCAACAGATAACTCAACGATCATGATCCGCTGATACTCGGTATGAGCAGTCCGAGTCCTAGTCTCAATCGCATGCAGGAAATCTAACGGATCGAAAGTACCATCGAAAGCAATCCTGCCAACTCGGGCATAGAACAAAGCTGCCTCAGGGTCAGACATACCCTGCTGATAGGCAGGCTGAACAGGCTGAACAACAGGAGGAATAGGAACATCAAACTCAGGCTCAACAGGCTCCTCGTCCTGTAACTCTCTCTGCTTACGGTGACCTGCCGCTCCTCGAGGTCTACCTCTGCCACGACCTCAACGTCTAACTGGCTGCTCAGGAGGTAAAACCTCATCCTGAAAAGACTCATCATCCTCGGCCTCAACGACCGGTGGAGCGACACGCGCTCGCCTCCTTATACTGAAAAGACAAACGGAAAGATTCAGACAAAACAGACGATGGAGGAATAACGCTGAAAACTAAGCAAGGAATACTTATCAAGACATACTCGAACCTAATTCACTGCAGTAGTTCAACGAAAAACACAACTTTAAAACTAAGGCCACGACTCACATAACTAAGCCCTGACACAGAACTCCGCTTTGATACCAACTTTGTCACGACCCAAAACAGGGGCCATGACCGGCGCTAAGGAATGAGAATTCTTTCAAATCCGGAACCCATAGCAAGCCTAAAAATAAAATAAACATGCAATAGTAACAATATCAAACTTGCAGCGGAAAAAGAAATCATAAATATAATAGTAACATTTCCATCAACTGGATTTAAGTTAAATCTCATCTCATATATATAAAATCTTTCAATACAAATCCAGTTTCAATATAATACATCTCTTTAAATAAAATGCATGAAATCCCACATTTTAATTCACAACTACTGTAGTGTCTAGATTATAAAAATAAGACTCAAGTAAATAATTTACACAAAGAAGCCGGGGCGGAAGAAATCCGGCGTATCGACCTGCTACTGAGGTCTGAAAATGTTGACTCTCCTAAAAAATAGTCAACGGAGGGGAGTCAAACCTCACTTAGTGAATTACTATAATATATATACATGCATACTAAATGACAATGCATACAGTCAACGGTATATAGCTAATATATATATATACAGGAAAATACACACAGATGCAATAAAATCATTTTTATATATATATTTATTGAAAATCATTTTTTATGAAGGATCATATAGAACCTTAGAATATCGCAACCTCGGAAATAGTGTTAGACAACACTCTAGCCATACAGGCTCACTTATTCCAAATATATCCACTTAATCCATTTGGACAGTAGACTGGCCCCGAGACACTAAGTCAACCGAGCTCCAGCAGTCTGACTGCCAGTGTGATTGGCCCCGAGACACTTGGTCAACCGAGCTCCAGCAATCACACCTCCAAACCATATCTCACATATCAATTAATCATAACCAATCAATATCCACAAATAGGTTAGTAGTATAGCCTAAATGCTATAAGCGCACCGGTACGTACTCGGTCCTAGTGCTGCCCACTAGGTAGCACGTTCTATTGATATCCTTCATTAATAATATAAATCATTCATTCACAAAAATAAATGATGCATGAAGTTCAATAAAATATCAACATAAACCATATATATACCGGAAATATACCAAAAGTAAACCAGGTATATTTCGAGTATATATATGTCAAATGAATTCAATCAAATTATAAATTAAGTTGGAAATATATTTAAAAATATTTTAAATATATTTTATTTACAAAACATGCATACAATTTAATAAATACCAAAAATAAACCAAAAATATACTTAAATACAAATCACATTATTTATGCATTTTAATCAAAATAAAATATATATTTCTAAATCATGCATCCTAAGCATATATATATAGTATAGTAACTCACCTAGTGCGCTCCATGAGACGGGTCCGACGGGCCTGGTCCACTAGCCCTCGGTCTCGGCGTAACTAAACAAGCAATAAATAACCGACATCAGAATAAACCTAACAGAAATCCTAAAATTCGATCTAGAGTATTAAACACAGAATCGATATCAGGGTTCGATCGGATATCACGTTTTACGAGAATTCTACCGAAAATCCGATAGAACCTCCCCTGTAAAACGGACATCTCTCTACTCAAAAGAGTAGAGCCGACCCTGCAAAGAAACACACTTTGAAAAATAGGCTCAACACAAATCCACAACCCCTCGGTCGGACTCTAAACTACAGTCTACCGACCGGGGTTCACAAACACAGAACAATTCCGAAAATACCAAAAATACCCTTACAACATAGAAATTCATTTTATAAGTAGAAATTACATAATTAACTTTAAAACACAATAAAAACCGATAAAAACTCATTTTATTAGAAAAACCGTATATTATATATATAATTGAAAATAATTCACGAAAAATAGTTTTAATTAGTTAAAAATACCAAATAATTTGTAGAAATCATTTTTATACCTTAAATAACTATTAAAACCAATTAAATTACATTTTTATCCAATTTATAGTAAAATTACCAAAATACCCCTATATATATAAATATACTAAAATTACTTCAAAAATTCACCAAAAATTATACAATTATCCAAAATTAATTTTCTCAACATATTTATCAATAATATCAATAATTAAACTCAATTATCCAATTAATTTCAATTAAAAACATAATTAACCCTAATTTCCCAAAATCACATAAACTTCAATAATTCAAAATAAATACTTAGAAATTCATAAAAATTCCAAATAAATTCCTATAATTCATTTCAACACTTAATTTAACCATAAACCCCAATTTAATAATTTAAATAATTAATTTCCGAAAATTAGAAAATAATATTAAAATATTCAAAAATACCCAAAAATCCAAAAAATCTCCAAAAATTCCACAAAAATTCATACATGTAGATTAAGCTACTAGGATCAACATTTGTGAAGGGAGTTTTCATGAATCAATCAATTCGAAGCTCAAAAAAATCAAAAACCCTAATGTGACCGAAATTGAAAATTCGAAACCTAACCAATTCTAGACCATTTAAGCTTAAACCAAAGCTAGAATCACACTCACCGGAGCTCAAGGAGAAGAAAGAGACCGGCGGTGTTGAAAACGGTGGCCGAAAATGGAAGAAACGGCAAAGGGAAGAAGTTTCGGCCAAAAGGGAAAACGGGGGCTAACTGGCACTGGGGAAGGAGCTGGGGGCGGCGGAGTGGCTGGCTGAGGAAGGTGGAGCTCCTGGCGGCACACCGACGGTCGGAAATCGGAAGTTACAGGCAGTGGGGGGTGGTGGTCGGGCGCACGGGGAAGAAGGAAGAAGAAAAAGAAAAAGAAAAAGAAAAAGAAAAAATAAAATAAAATAATAAAAAAATAATTTTAATAATTTAATAATAAATAAAATAATTAAATAACAATAAATTAATAAAAAAATAATAAAATATTAGGGTAATATATTAAACCCTAATTAAATAAATGTACACACACATAGGCTTTATTTAGTAATTTAAAAATACGCATGAGTTCATGCAAGTCCGAAAATATATTTAAAATAATTAATAATAAATTATTTACGTAAAAATTTCCCCGAAAATGCAAGTCCTGGGAAAATTTTGCGTAAAACACTGTAAATAAAATACAGTATTTAAAATAGGTTTTAAATACACATCAACTCGTAAAAATATCGTATATATATTCAAAATTTATTAACACTGCATATCCCGGTACAGTATAAAAATATTTAAAAACATGGGATATTACAAAAGTATAACAAGCATATGCTTATTCATTTAATAAAATAATTCATATAAAAACATAATAAAAACATGGATTCTCAAAAGCATGTATTCTATATGCAATGTATATATAGATTAATAATTCATAAGTTTGCGCTCCATGAGACTGACTCGATGGGCCTGGTCCGATAGGCCTCGGTCTCGGCGCAGCTAGAAAATAAATAATAAAAAAATTAGAATATATTCTAACTTATACTTCTAAGAATTCTAAAGACAGACTCGATCTAGAAATTAAAACTCGGTTAAACACAGAAATTTAGGATTGACCCGATGTCACGTTTTACGAAAATTCTATCAAAAAATCTGCAGAATCTCCTCTGTGAAACGGATATCTCTCTACAAAAGTAGAGCCGATCCTATAAGGAAAAATACACTTCTAACAACACAATAGCTCAACACCTCGGGTTGGGACCCCGAATTATATAATTCCCAACCAAGGTTCATAATTTAAAACAAAATAAATATTAAATAATAAATATATTAAAAATCACTAAATTCCAAAAATATCAATAAAATACCAAAATGTAATATATTTAAACATTAAATCACTAAATATAATTATTTTCATGATAATTAAATAAAAATCTCAAATAATAATATAATATTAATAAAAATCCAAATTTTCAATTACTTAGCATAAAATAGTAAAATTCACTATTAATTATTCAAATAGTTTAAATATATTATAAAAGTAGTTAAAAACTCATTTAATCACTAAAATAGTAAATAATTTATTTTTTGAATATAATTTTCAAAAATTAGTATTAATAGTTAAAAATAATAAATAATTCATAAAAATTATTTTAATACCTTATATTGTTTAAAAATCATTTAAACATATTAACTATATTTTCAACAAAACTACACAATTAACCTGTAATTTTCAAAATCACATAATACTAATATATACTCAAAAATTATATAAAATTACCAAAAATATTTTCTAAATTATAACATTAATAACTTAAATTAATAACACTAATTTAACCAAATTTCCATCCAAAATAATTATTTAACATAATTAACAAAAATTTAATTTTTTAATATTAAAATAATAAAAAATACCCATTATTCAAATTAATTAAAAAAACAAACTAAAAATATATTTGAGTAGATTGAGCTACCCACAAACACATTCTCAAAGAGAAAATTCATGGATCAAAGTCAACAATAAAATAAAAAGTCAAAACCCTAAAACACATAAACTAAAAACTTGCTAGAATTCAAAATCAAAGAAGATTGAGCTTAAATGGAGCTTAAAAATGGACTCACCGGTCCAAGAGAAGTCAATCAACATCGGAATGAGGAGCTGAAGTGACCGGAGTCTTCATTGGAAAGAATGGCAACTTCTCAGTCTCTACTGCTGTCCAAGCACTCCAGCGAGCTTCAGGCGACGCTCATGTGACATTGAAAATGAGAGGAAGAAGAAGAGATAGTGGTGGTGGCTACTGGCATCCGGCTTGGTGGTGGGAGGCGCTGGAAGTTTGGTTTGCACAGTGAAGAAGAAAGAAAGAAAAAAATACAATGAAAAGAAAAAAAAAAAGAAGAGTTGGGGAAGAAAGAGTTGTTGACCCGTGGATAATGCTTTTTGACTATTATATATATATATACCACTTATCAAGTACACCTTCACATGTATGTGTATATATATATATATATATATATATATATATATACACATATCACACCCAACACATGCATTAATAATAAAATAATATCAATTAATAGTAATAATAACAATAACAATAAAAATAATGCACATGCATGATACACATGCATGCTAGTGATAATGAAAATAATAATAATAATAATAATAATAATAATAATAATAATAACGATAATAGTATTTTTAATATCTTTAATAATTTTAAATAATAAAATTTCCAAATAAATTATTTTATGTAAATAAACTTTTAAAAAATAAAATAAATGAAGAATATATACAATTAATAATAATATATAAATAAAATTTAAAATTTTATTAACACTGCATATCCCAAAGTATATTTATAATATTTAAAATATAGGGTCATTACAATCTTCCCTCCTTATAAGAATTCGTCCTCGAATTCAAATAAAAGAACAAATACAAGAATTATCGAGGAAAGAGATAAGGATAAGCAACTCGCATCTCAGCTTCTGTCTCCCAAGTATGCTCCTCCAAATTGTTGCTTCGCCATAACACTTTGACTATCAGAATTTGCTTCGAACACAACTATCGAACTTAATGGTCTGCTATCGCGACTGGTTTCTCCTCAAACGTCAGGTCTTCGTTTACTTCCACACTATCAGGCTATAACACGTGTGAAGGGTTTGAAATATACTTCCTCAGCATCAAGATGTGGAATACTGGATGCACTTGAGATAAATTCGGAGGCAAAGCCAACTGATATGCAACATGCCCACTCTCTCCAGAATCTCAAACGGTCCAATATATCTTGGTGCTAATTTCCCTTCTTAACAAATCTCATCACACCCTTCATCAGAGACATTTTTAGAAACACATAATCTCCAACCTAAAACTTAACTTCTCTATGTCTCGGATCCGCATAGCTCTTCTGTCTGGTAGTTGCAGTCTCTAATCTCCTTCTAATAACAGTAACCTTCTCTGCTGCATCTTGAATCATCTCAGGTCCAGTCAACACTCTCTCTCCAATCTCATCCCAACTCAGAGGGGATCTACACTTCCTTCTGTACAAAGCATCATTTGGTGCCATCCCAATACTGCTATGGTAGCTATTATTATATGTAAACTCCATAAGCGGTACATGATCATCCCAGCTACCTCCAAGATCCAACACACACATCCTCAACATATCTTCAAGTGTGTAGATCGTCCTCTCAGACTGACCATCTGTCTGAGGGTGAAAAGTAGTACTGAAATCAAGCCTGGTGCCCATTGCTTCCTATAACTTCTACCAAAATTGAGAGGTAAAAACTGAACCTTTATCAGACACAATGGACACAGGTACTCTATGAAGGCACACTATATGCTTAACATACAGCTTCACCAACTTAGTTACAAAATAAGTGGCTTTAATAGGAAGGAAATGAGCAGACTTGGTCAACCTGTCCACAATCACCCAGATGGAATCATATCCATCCTTAGAATGAGGTAACCCAACCACAAAATCCATAGCAATTCTCTCTTATTTCTACTCAGGAATAAGAAGTGGCTGAAGTTTCCTAAAAGGCTTCTGATATTCACCTACTGACAAGTCAAGTACTTAGAAACATAATTAGCTACATCCTTCTTCAGTCCATCCTACCAGTACAAGTCTCTGATACTATGGTACATCGTAGTGACACTTGTATGTACACTATAGGTTGTAGAATGTGCTTCCTCAAGGATCTCCTCTCTCAAATTACCCGCATTAGGAATGCACAACCTACCATTAATGCACAACCTACCATTGATCCATAAAACACTATCATCATTAAGAGTGAAATCAGTGAACTTCCTTACATGAATATTCTCTACAAGCTCTACTAGAATAGGATCTCAGCCCTGAGCTGCCTTAATCCTATCTCTTAGCACTGATCAGACTCTAAACTGAGCTAACCATCCACCTAATATGCTTATCTTCATCATCAGACCTTGATCCATAAACTAATGCAACTCTTGGATTAACAGTCTCCTCTCCACACTGATGTGAGCAAGATTACGTGAGGACTTCCTACTCAAGGCATCTGCTACCACATTAGCCTTGCTTGGATGATAAAGAATCTCACAATCATAGTCCTTAAGGAGTTCTAACCATCTCCTCTGCCTCAGATTCATATCTCTCTATTGAAAAATGTACTTAAGGCTCTTGTGATCAGTAAAAATCTCACAAGTCACCCCGTACAAATAATGTCTCTAAATCTTAAGAGCAAAGATCACTGTAACCATCTCTAGGTCATGAGTAAGATAATTCTGTTCATGCTTCTTCAACTACCTCGAAGCATAAGCTATCACCCTACCATTCTGCATCAACATACAACTTAGGTCGACTTTAGAGGCATCACAATAAATAGTGAACTTATCTACTTTATTAGGAAAAGCCAAAATTGGAGTTATGGTCAACTTCTCCTTCAACAATTAAAATCTGTTCTCACAAGCATCTAACCACACAAACTTCACATTCTTCTGAGTTAAGCGAGTCATAGGAGTTGCAATTCTAGAAAAATCTTGCACAAATCTTTTATAATACCTAGCCAAACCCAGAAAACTTTGAATCTCTATGATTGTCGTCGGTTTGGCCACTCAGACACTGCCTCTATCTTCTGTGGATCAAGATGAATACCATCTTTAAACACTATATGTCCAAGAAATGCAACACTCTCTAACCAGAAATCACACTTTGAGAATTTAGCATAAAACTAATGTTCTCTTAGTGTTTGCAGGATAATCCATAAGTGATATACGTACTCCTCCATACTCTTCGAATACACTAGTATATCATCAATGAAGACTCCTATAAACTAATCCATAAACAGTTTGAATACTCTATTCATAAGGTCTATAAAAGAAGCTGGTGCATTAGTCAACCCAAATGACATCACTTGAAACTTATAGTGGCCATATCGAGTGCGGAATGCCATTTTAGGAACATTGGCCTCACTGGATCCGCAATTGATGATAACCTGACCTTAAGTCAATTTTAGAAAAGAACTGTGCACCCTTAAGCTGATAAAATAGATCATCTATCCTCGAAAGAGGATACTTATTCTTCACTATCACCTTAATAGGCCATATGGTGTGATTGAAGACATGTTGGTAAAGGTAGACAAGTTTATATTTCTTATTGACTTTGTTGTTTTAGATTTTAAGTTAGATAGAACTTGTCCTTTAATTTTGGGAAGACCTTTTTTAAACACTGGTAAACCTTTGATTGATGTGCATGAGGGTAAGTTAACTCTAAGGATAGGAGATGGGAAAGCTGATTTTTTCATGTCAAAACTAATGAAATACCATTTAAAGAATGAAACTTGCATGAAAATTATTGCTATTGATGAGTATGTAATAGAGGTGAATTTTTCTTTACATTGGAGTGAGGATAATGAGCAAAAAGATGTGAAGTTAGAGAGTGAAAAAGAAGAAGAGGACACTTTTACAAAACCTAAACTTTTTGTGAGAAGTGATAATCCCACACCTCCTTCTATTGAAAAATCACAAAAAATAGAAGCTAAGCCTTTACCCAACCATTTAAAGTATGCTTTTTTGAGTGATAACAACACATTACCCATTATCATTTCAAATAAATTGACCATTGAACAAGAGAAAAGGGTAGAGTTCAAGCTTTAGGGTGGCAAATCTTTGACATAAAGGGAATTAGTCCCTCTATTGTCATGTATAGAATTCATATGGAGGAGGGGTGTAGACCTACAGTTGAAAGACAAAGAAGACTTAACCTAAATATGAAGGAAGCTGTAAAAAAAGATATTGTTAAACTTTTGGATGCAAGTATCATTTATCTTGTTTTTGATAATGAATGGGTGAGTCCAATTCAGTGTGTGACAAAAAAAAGTGGAATGATAATAGTAGAGAATGAAGAGGGTGAGTTGATCTCAAAGAGGGTAGTAGATGGGTGGCGAGTGTGCATTGACTATGGAAAGTTGAATAACACCACTAGAAAATATTACTTCCCCCTTCCTTTTATTAACCAAATGTTAGAAAGAATTGTAGGTCATGCTTTTTATTGTTTTCTTAATGGATATTCTGGGTATAACCAAAGTTTTATTTTTCTTGAAGATCAAGATAAAACAACTTTTACATGTCCTTATGCCACTTTTGCTTTTTGGTGAATGCCATTTGGATTATATAATACGCTTACTACTTTTTAGAGGTGTACGATGGCAATATTCTTTGATTTGGTGGAGGATATCATAAAGGTTTTCATGGATGATTTTTCCATTTTTGGTGATTCTTTTGATTTGTGTCTAGCTAACCTTGACAAGGTGCTTAAGCGTTATGAGGAGACTAATCTAGTGCTTAATTGGGAAAAATGACATTTTATGGTGGATGAAGGTATAGTCTTGGGGCACAAAATTTTTAGCAAGGGAATTGAAGTAGATAGAGCCAAAATAGAAATAATTGAGAAACTACCACCTCCAATAACAATTAAGGGAGTTAGAGGTTTTTGTCACGACCCAAACCAAGAGTCATAACCAGCGTTAGGGAACAAAAATTCTTTCGAATCCGGAACTCATAGCAAGCCTTAAAATAAAAACACAAGCAATAATAAATAAAATACACTAGAATTAAAATTTTAATCAATATAAAATAAATACTCAAATCTCATTTCATAAAATAAAAATATTCATACAATATTCAGAGATAGGTCTTAAAACCAAAATATTATACTACTGATACAATACACCACTACTGCAGTTTTTTAGAGTACAATAAAAGTTTAGGTAAATAAATTACATAGTCTAGCTGAGGCTGAAGAAGACCGACGTAAAGTACTACTAGTGAGGTCTGAAGAAGATGAAGATCCGATAAAAAAAAATATTAAGGGGAGCCAGACCTCATTGAGTGAATTATTATAATATATATACATGCAACCTAAATTCATGTACATTCAAGCATCAATATATATATATATATATATATACACACACACACACACACACATTTCACACAGATGCTGACATTCATTTTTTATATATAATAAAAGCATAAAATTATTTTAGTTGAAGGACCGGAGCAAAACCCTAATAGTTCACAACCTCAATCATAATAATCAATAGCCAACAGGCTTATCCAAAACTCCAAGTATTCCTTTATCCAACTTAAGGTAGTAGACTGACCCTGAGTACACTAGGTCAATCGAGGTTCCGCAATCTCACTACCGGCATGACTGGCCCAGAGTACACTAGGTCAACTAAGGATCTATAGTTAGCCTATCAAATAACCAACATCCCAATAAAAATTATCAAATTCTCAACCTAATTCTATTATATTGTTGCGCAACAGTCCTACCGTAGCCTATTAGGTAGCACGTTCTACTGCTATCCTTCAAATCATTCTTATAATTATTAAAAATAATAAAATGCATGATATAAACATGATAGCATTCATTTAAAGAGGAATATACCAATTATATATCGAAAGTATACCAAAATTATACTGAAAATATACTAAATATATATGCCACAAATATACCCAAATAAACCGTGAATATACCAAAAATATAGTAGGTATTTATTAAAAATTACAACATGCATAAATATTGCATATATATTGAAATGTACCAAAAATATACTAAATCATTTAATGACATAAATCATGTTTAAACATATAATGAAAATGTGAAAATCCTTATTCATGCATCCTATATGCAATGCATATATAGAATAATAATTCGCAAGTTTGTGCTCCTCGAAATTGGTTTGACGGGTCTGGTCCTATAGGTCTTGGTCTTGGTCTTGGCGTAGCTAGAAAAATAAATAATAATAAAATCAAAATAAATTCCTAACGTATACTTCTAATAATTCTAAGAAAGACTCAATTTAAGAATTAAAATTCAATCAAACACACAAAACTCAGAATCGACCCGATGTCACGTTTTATGAGAATTCTACCGAAAATTCAATAGAGTCTCCTCTGTAAAATGGATATTTCTCTACTGAACAGTAGAGTTGATTCTACAAGAAAATGCACTACTAAATTCACAAGGCTCAACACCTCGGTTGGGACTCCAAACTACAGAAATTCCCAACCAAGGTTCACAATTCGCCACAAAACAATATTAAATAATAAATAAAATAAAAATCATTAAATTCCACAAATATCCATAAAATACCAAAATATAATATATTTAAACATAAAAAACACTAAATATAATTATTTCCACATTAATTAAATGAAATCTTAAATGAATTAAATAATATTAATAAAAATCCAATTTTACGATTATTCGAAGTAAAATAGTAAAATTCACATTTAATTACTCAAATAGTTTAAAGATATAATAAAAATAGTTAAAAACCCATTTAATCATAAAAATAGTAAATAATTTATTATTTGAATATATTATCGGAAATTAGTATTAATTAGTTAAAAATAGTAAATAATTCGTAACAATTATTTTAATACTGTTTATTATTCCAAAATTATTTAAAACATGTTATTTAACTATAATTTCAATAAAAACACATAATTTGCCTATAAATTCAAAATTCACATAATACCTAAATATTTACAAACAATTACTCAAAACAACTAAAAATCGTTTTAATATTAATTATTATCCCAAAATTACTTAAAACACACTAATTAACAATAATATCAATTAAAATACAAAATTCACCAATTTATATTAATTTTTCCAAAAATTAATTTTTTGCATAAACCTTTAAAAATTCGTAGTAAATAATCGGGATAGAATTTTAATAAACTTCCTTTGCAAACTATATTCTAAATAATCCATACTATTTATTAAAAATACAAAATTTTTTCGGTGAGGGTCATTGGAACAATTACTCTCTAAAAAACCAAAACCCAAATAATTCTAAAAATTCTAAAAATTAAACAAAATATATATATCTAAGTGGCTCAAACTTCCCACATTAATATTTACAAAGACATTAAGCATGGTTCATACAAATTCAAGCTAAAAAAATTCTAAAGCAAAAATAGACATAAACTTAAATCTAGATAAAACTCATAATTGAAGAAGTTTAAGCTTGAACCAAGCTTAGAAACGAGTTCCTTGAAGCTCAAGGAGTCTAGAGAAACCAAAATTGTGAGCTTTGGTGGTTAGACAAGCTACTGGCGATCATGGAAGATTCCTACTGCAACTTTGGTTTTTGGAGGTTCTCGGCATCGATCAGGTGAGCTGAAGGTGGTAGGGAGGTGGAGGGAAGGAGGGGAGGCGATGGTGGTAGCTATGGCGGCTCTAGCGGGGTGAGGGTGCTCTGCTAACTTACAAGAAGCACAGGGAAGAAAAAGGTGAAAAGAATGGGAAAGAAAGAAGAAAAGAAAGAGAGATGAGGAAGGTGAGTTGGCCCATTTTTGATTTAATGTGCTGCTGTCTTATATATATATATATATATATATATATATATATATATATATATATATATACACAACACATGCACATTTATAGTTATGACAATAATAATAATAATATTTTTAAATAATAAAACTTCCAAAATAATATTTTACGTAAATAAAAAATTTAGAATAAAATAAATAAATAATATGCATAAATAATGATAATAAATAAATAAAATTTAAAATTTTATTAACATTGCATATCTCAAAATAATATTTGATAATTTAAAATAAAGGTTCATTACAGTTTTTTAGGACATACCAGTTTTTACAGGTGTTTTGTTAAAGGGTTTTCACGTATTGCTAAACCTCTCACTAATTTTCTGATTAAAGATGCTCCTGTTATGTTTGATGATGCTTGTATAAGTGCTTTTAACAGGATAAAAGAGGCACTAGTTTTAGCTCCCATCATTACACTTCCAGATTAGTGTCTACCTTTTGAAATCATGTGTGATGCTAGCGACCATATAGTTGGAGCTATGTTGGGATGAAGGAAGGACAAGAGATTACATGTCATCTATTATGCTAGTCGGACAATAGCAGATGCATAATTGAACTATATTACAATACAGAAGGAAATGTTGGTTGTTGTCTATGCTGTAGACAAGTTTCGTGCATACTTTATTGGCTCTAAGGTGATCATATACACTGACCATTCAGCCATTAGAAACCCTATTGCCAAGAAAGATGCCAAGCCTTAACTTATTCGATTGGTGCTATTACTACAAGAATTTGATTTGGAGAATAAAGATAAAAAAGGATAAGAAAATGTAGTTGTAGACCACTTGTCCAGATTGGAGAAACATGAAAATGACATCAAGCAACCATTTATTGATGATAGTTTCCCTCATGAGTTTATTTTAGCTTTGCAACACTTTGTTACTCTTTAGTTTACTAACTTTACTAATTATTTGGTAGGTGGTGTTTTTCCTGATGGCCTTTCTTATTAGCAAAAAAAGAGGTTTTTACATGAAGCCAAACAATATTTATGGAAGGAGCCTTTCCTTTATAAAATTGGGGGAGATGGGTTGATTAGGAACTATATTCCTAATTTAGAGGTGTATGATGTTCTTTCTCAGTGTCATGACTCAATTTATGGAGGTCACTATAGTGCAACAAAGACAACTGCTAAAGTGTTAGAGTGTGGATTCTTTTTCCCGACTCTATTTAGAGATGCTAGAGACTATGTGCTTCATTGTGATAAATGTTAATGCACAGGCAACATTTCCTAGAGTCAAGAGATGCCACTTTCATTAATCTAAAAAGTTAAAATTTGTAATGTGTAAGGCTTGGATTTCATAGGGCCTTTTCCATCTTTTTATGGGAATCAGTTCATAATTATTGGAGTTAATTATGTGTCTAAATGGGTAGAAGTAGTTGCTTCACTAACTAATGATGCCAAGGTTGTGATAAAATTCCTTAAGAAGTTGATGGGGTTCATCGAGCCATTATTAGTGATGAAGGCTCACAGTTTTGCAATAAACAATTTGAGTCTCTACTTAAGAAATATGGAGTACTTCATAGGGTGGCAACTTCATATCACCCCTGATAAGTGGACAAGTAGAGTGACCAATTGTGAGCTTAAAAAGATACTAAAGAAGATAGTTGAAACTTCAAGAAAAGATTGGGCCAAAAAGTTAGATGATGCATTATGGGCATATCGTACAACATTCAAGGCACCTATTGGTCTCTCACTATATAGGTTAATTTTTAGGAAAGGCTGTCACCTTTTGGTTGAGTTAGAGCATCGGGCTTTTTAGCCAATCAAATTGTTAAATTTTGATATGAAAGTTGTGGGTGAGAAGAGACTGCTGCAACTAAATGAGATTGATGAGAGAAGGTTTCAAGCCTATGAAAATGCTAAATTGTCTGAAGAAAGAACTAAAAAGTGGCATGATGCGCACATTCTCAAGAAGACTTTTAATGTTGGTAATTATGTGTTATTATTTAACTCTCGCTTACATTTGTTTCCAGGTAAACTAAAATTGAGATGGAGTGGACCTTTTTGAGTAACTCAAGTTCATTCTCATGGTGCATTAGAGTTGCAAAACACTAAAGGGGGGACATTTAAAGTCAATTGACATAGTTGCAAGATTTATCATAGAGGACTAATGTCCAAGGAGAAGGAGACTCTCTTCCTTCATCAACCCCAATGAAAAATTCTGGTTTTGGTCATGCTAAAGACCTAAAAATTAGCATTTTATTATGCTTGTTATTTTCTTTCATCATTTTATTTTATTCATTGTTATTCTTTTATTTCCTCATTTTTTATTATTACTAATCTTTGTCTCATGAATTGCAGTTTTTCTTTAAAAAAATAATAATAAAAACAAAAATAAAAAAATTATTTTGGTCATTACTTTATATTTTCTTCTTTCATTTCATTTTATTTTATTCATTGGAAATTTTTGTCTTGTGAATTTAAGTTGTTAAGCACACTTAAAAATTTTCAAATTTTGGTACTTTGGATTTTTGTAGGTATAGTGGTGAATTGAAGTGCAAATTTGTTGAAGTCAATTTAGTCATGCTCAAAATGCTTATGCAACAACCAACTTCTTCCTTTCCCCACTTTCACATTTTCTTTCTCCTTCCTTTCTTTCTCTTTCCTTTCCCCTCTTTTCAAATCTCTCCTTCTCCATCATTATTTTCTTTTTAAATTGCTTCTTGTAATTTCCAATCCTCTCAATTTCATTCTTGTCTTTTGCATTACCTATTCTCCATTTTATTTTCTTGTCTTTTGCATTACCCATTCTCCATTTTATTTTCTTCCAATAATTTCTTTTATTGTCATTTTCTCTATTTTACAATGCCGAGAACTAAGAATGCAGCCAAGAGAGATAGGATTACCATGGAAGGCATGAGCAAGGGAAAGAATGTGATTGAAGATAATGAGGTATGTGATCTTGCCCAAGAATATTGTGCTGCATTTCTAATCAAAACTCATGAGGAGGGCAATAAGTATGTCATTCTTACCTCTAGGAAAATTTCCACTTGCAAATATTTTGAGAATGAAATTTTGTCTTAATTAGGCAGCAAGAATGATATATATAGATTATATGGTAGATTAGGGTGGTCTAAATTTGTTTTTACACCATTTCACACCTATAGAGAAATCACACTTGAGTTCTTTACCACTTTGCATTTGATTAAAGAGAGTGATAAGCATTTAGGTTTTAGATTGTTTGGTAAAGATTATCATTTCAATTATGAAATCATGCATCAATTGTTTAGTTTTCTTATGAATGACATTTATCACCCCCCTAAAACTTGTGATCTTAAGGCTTTTTAGTATCAAATTTCAAGGGAGGATGATTTTAAAGGTGCACATATTACACCTAATGGGTTAATTACCAATCATCGATATTTAATCATTCATAAATTTATATGTTATGCAATTTTTGGGAAAATTGAGGGAAATAAAGTGTTGAATCATGACTTATTTATTTTATGGTTCATGCATACTAAAACCAAAGTCTCTACCACATATTTTATATTTCATAGTTTGTGGAGTATTGTGAACTCATCTCATGCTGTAATTTCCATAGGTCACATTATAACCGATCTCACATTACATTTTGGTGCTTTTAATCCGTCCACCACTAATATGTTTCTTGTAGAAGCGGGCCCATTACACCATTATCTTTTATCTTGAGTTGAGATTATTATAGGTCAAGATGAGTTACGAGCACCAAATACTTGTAAATACTACTATTTACGACTTACTATAGAAGATCGTGCATCGATTCCTATTCCAGAGGTTGACACATTGAAGATGAAGATAATTCTACAAATGACAACAATGATTGGCAAATAGTCTTCGAAAAGTTGGAAGTCATGGTGTCACACATGTACCCTAATTCTAAGTACATTTGCATTCATTATATGTTGCATTTACATATATATTGAGTAAATTTAAGTAAAAGTTAGTGCATATATATATATATATATATATATATATATATATATATATATATATATATATATATATATAGTTAAGGTAGTGTTGTGGGTTGAGCCATGAATTATACTTGATTAAAGAGTGAGAATTTTTGAATTTTAGTGACATTCAAAATAAATAAAATATTGAGAATAATAAGGATATGAGATTAAATTGAAGTAAAGGATAAGAATTTTAATATTAGCAAAAGATGAGAACACAAATTGAAATAATGATTGGCTTTGATTGAAACATTTGGAAGTTTGAGGTTTTATAGGTAACAAAACCATTTCATTAAGTGTCTAAATGGATATTTTAAATGATGATTTATCCAAATTGGGGCTGCATCCTAACCAATTTGTGGCTTAGGTGTAGCCAATAAAAATTAAAAAAAAAAAAGAAGATCACTTAAAAAAAAAGAGAGAGAGGGGAGAACTAGAAAACTACTTGATTATTCTAGGAAGCTGATTTTTTCAAGTTGAAACAAGAGGTGTAAAGAAATTACAAGCCATTAATCATCTTTCCAAAAGCTTTATTGATTGACTGGTAAGTAATTTTAAGTATTTTGGTTGATTTAATCTAGGATTCTTAAATTGCAGATTTCGGGTTCTTAACATATAGTTTATCAGTCTCTGTAATTTGATCATATCTTGATCTATAGAACTCCAAATTAAGTTTTATTTGATGATCTGGAATCTTGGAAGAGTTATCTAAATTTTTTTTCTTGAGCTTGGTCTAATTTAGTCTCTATGATAGCGAAATTAGAGGAAATATTTAAGTACTTAATCTGTTGTGTAAATTGACATAGTTGTATTTAGATGCTTATATCTCGCTCTATAGTTGTCCAATTGATGTAAAATTTTTATATCATATTATATACATATATATATAAGATTGATTAAAATTTTAGGTTAAAATTCCTTTTCTATAAGTCCCAGAAATTTTTCAAATTCAGCTCTAAAAGCAGTGATTTTGTTTATGCGAATCAGGTTTATAGAGTTTATGTGTTAAATACTTTTCTTATATCTTGAGCTAGAAAACTCAAAATTTAGTTTAGTTTAATTTTGAGAAACTGAAAAGAGTTATCTAAAAATTTGTAGTTTTGATCTAGAGCTGATTATGACTGAATAGTAGTCTAACATACTTGTCCTTTTTTTTGCTCAATTTGTTTGAGTAATTGAACTGCTTGCAATACGACCTTTATAATTATATTTTGGGTTATTGGATGGAAGTGAAATTTTTATTTTAGATACTAGACACAAATAGCTAAATCTGGTTAAAATTTAAGGTTAAAATTCTTCTCCTATAGGTCAGAAATTTTTTTTATAATATAGGCCTGAAAACAGCTCTAGTAAAGTTAATAAGGCTAGTTTGTAGAGTTAAGTTAATTTGCATATTTTGCATATAGTTTGGAGGGTGCATGGTTAGGTCATTATATGAGATTGTTATATTGATGATTTATAAATGAAATTACTTGTACTAAGTACTGGAAAAGGCAAAGGAAGTACAGGTGCAAACTAATCAAATTCGGTAAAACCGGATTTGTGTGTTTATAGGTTGTTTCATGAGTAGATGTTCAAGCCCTTAAACTGTTTTTATAACAATAAGATAATGATATTTTTAGTGATTTTTATGAATATGAAATGATGTATAAGAATGGTTTCAATTTAGCTTGGTTACTTCTTGGATTATTTGAAGTATTAAGGATTTAAAACGATAATGTTTTCTATTTCACAAGCTAAATATGTTGCTACTTTGTGCTTTTTTTACAATATGATTTGAGATTTATTTTTAGATACTTTCTTATTTAATTAAGTTTGTAATCAGCGTGATTTCCTTATTTTGGATTAGAAAGAGGTATTTTAATTTAAAATACTTTGTTCAATAACAAAGGTGATAGAAATGCTTTGACTATTTACTTGATGATTTGAATGAGTTATAATCATATTGGTTTTATTCCTTTGAATTTTGATGAGAAGTGGTTTGACTTTTAATACTATGATGAGCTATAAATGTGATAGAATGATTTTAATTAATTTTGGATGAAATGAAATTTTTTTTATGTATTACCTCCTTATATGAGATGTATGAATGTGCTGAGGTGATATATGCACATTTGAGATTGTACTAGTTGTTATTGCGCAATAAACAACAGGGCACTTGATTGCAGGACGATGAAGGAAGAAGGGCCATTCCGTGCTAATGTAGTTGAAGGGTTAGCCTTCAAGTGTGTCTAGAGAATGAGCTTGTGATGGCTTGTGTGTTATGGCCAAGTTGTGATGCTTGTGGTAGGGATGGTTAATACAAATGAAAAGTTATATTGATATTTGCAAAAGCATATATTTCAATTGATTGAGTTTTGAATGTGTTTGAAAGCAAGATTGAATTGGATATTTTAAGTGAATGATAATTTGTTTATTAAATGCTTTAGTATTTTAATGTGAGACGTTTATTATATTTAATTTAGCTAAACTATTTTTTGCTTGTAACGTCTATTCATTGATTATTTTTATACTCATTTTACTCTGTTTTATAAATGATTTCAGATAACTGGGCTTGATAGTTGGTGAATCGGGTTGAGTGAGTGTGAATAGAAGTTCAAAATAAGGTTGGTCAACAATTCTCGTTAGAGTAGTTTTTTCTTTTTATTTTATTTTAATGTTGTATAAGTGTGTAAAACATTAGTGGTTAAGCCATATTTAAAAATGTAACATTTATGTTTTTTAAATATTTTGTATGTATTTTATTATTCATAAATAGTATTCTACTATTCATGAATACATATTTTACTATTCATAAAAGTATTTCACTATAAAAAAATACTTTAAAAGTTCTTATTCTCTAAATGTGATGTATGTACAATATTAAACTTTTATAAGAGATAAATTTTAAATCCTCTTGCAAATATAATTATATTATAATAAAAATTGATTAAACTAAGCAATTTCTTTGGTAATTGGTTTTAAATGTCTATCTCGTGCTACGTGAGATGAGGTGTGACACATGGAAAATAAAATAAACGCTAAGTTAGAAGTAATGGAGAAGAAAATTGATGATCAATATGATAAGCTAGATTATCACATTGATTTTCTAAACAAAGAGATACGCTACCATAATTTCAAGCTCATGAAGTATATTGAATTGTTGGGTTTAGAAGTACCTTTGCAAACACCTCCATCTTCACAAAAATTACCATCTTAAGGGAGTTTTTCACTTTCTTTATTTAGTTTTATTTCTTTAATTTATTTTAGTGTTGCTTTGTTTTGTGCATCACATTTATGTTTCATATTGAGGGCAATGTGAAATTTAAGTGTGTGTGTGTGTCGGGGGGGGGGGGGGGGGTGCATGTTGCATATTGGAAATTCATGTGTTTTATTTTAATTTATCTCAATTTATTTTATCGTATTTTATTGCATTATATTCATGCATAGGGTAAAAACATAATCATTTCTCCCCACAACTTTGATGCTTGCAACTTATCAATCTTGTGAGCTTGGCACATTGGTATAGTTTTCTTGATTAATTTATTTAATTTCTATTTAATGTTTGATTTGAGGTTTTTAAGCATTACGAGCAATTTGTAGTTAAAATTTTTTTTTATACTTTAATGAATCTAATGCTTACTCTCTTTTTGAACGCGTAAATGTACAAAATTTAAGAGGAATTAGAGAAGTTGGGGGTTGGATAGCTTGAGTGATTGGAATTGCTTGGAATTGTCACAAAAAAAATGAATTTTTTGCTATGGAAGGGAGCTAAAATTTCTTATTCAAATTTATAAATGTTCCTTTACTTCAATATTCTTTAAAGAGTACAAGTATACTAAAAGGACCTTTCAGAGGGTTCCACGCTGAGTAGTGTGGAAAAGACGGGGGAATTTTGATGATAGGAATGTCCACAAGCAAATTAAAATTTTTTAAAAAAATCTTCTTTGCTCGTTTTCTTTCTTTATGAATCTTGATTTATGAACATTTTTATAGTTAAAAAGAGAGTTTGTTTTTTACTCGGTAATTTTTATATATATTCTTGATCATGAGTTGTTTGTTTTGTTTTTATAATTTAAATATTATATTAAGTGGAGATTTTGTTAATTGGTCAAGTTAAAATTGATTAATGTGCTGAGTTTGTGTTGTTGATATGTATTGTTTTCACTTTGCTTGAGGACAAGCAAGAAGCTAAGTGTGGGGGTATTTGATTATATAATAGTAGAAGTAGTTTTTATGTTCAAATGCATATTTTAAGAGTGTTTCAGTCATTTTTAGTGAAATTGCTTTACTCTTTTACGTTTTATTTTTTTTTTTTTTAGAATGGAGATGTCGTTGCAAATTTGGATAAAAAAAGAAATTATGGAGAGTAGAAATAATTATGGAAGAAAACATACTTGAGTAATGTAGCAATGATGGAAAAAAAAAGAATAGAAAAAGAACTTAGGAAGAAGAACATGGTGGGGGTTGAAGTTAAAAAGGGTACATAATGAAGTGAAGATAAAAAACAAATAGATAAGGAAAGATTTAGAAGGAGGGGCAAAACGTAGAGAAGACAAGAAAATAATAATAATAGTAGTAATAAAAGAAAGAGAAGAAGTAGAGCCGGAGATAATCAAAGGAGGACACGAAGAAGCACAAGAGGATCAAGAGACAAAATTAAGTAGGAAGAAAAAGAACAATGATGGAAGGAGACACATAATTATGGAGAGAATATATATATATATATATAAAGGGAAAAAACAATGATGAAAGCATAGGAAGAAGGGAAAGAGTGGAAAATATATAGAAGAGAAGAAATTAATTAATGGAGAGCTGCAGACACACGCAGAAACATAAGGCAGTGGGATGCGAAGGAGCATAAGAAGACTGCTAGGAAAAAAACTAAAATAAAAGAATTTTATTTTCTTTTCCTCATTATTTTCTCCTTAGTGCTTAAATATATTTCTTTATTTCATTTTCAGAATATTATGGTTGTGATGTCTAGCTAAATTTGTTTATGTTGGGGATTGTTAAACTTATTTTAATTTAAGTTAATTCATATATTAGTTTTTCTTTTAAATTGTATTAAACATTCATTAAACTTAATTGTTTATGATTCGACCATTCATAAGTGATTTTTAATTAATGTTAATTATTGAGAAATATTAATCTTAGTAGAAATATGAATGCTTGTTGAGTTGATTTAAGTTTAGAGATAGCTTAAATTATTTTAATTTCAATTGGATGTGCTTCATGATTTATTTACTAAATTTGATAAGGTTTTAATTTAATGAGAATTAGTTAAAATCTTTTCAATTGATAGAAATAAATTAAGTAATTTTTACTTGAGAAAAATTAATTACTTATGCATTTGAAACCCCCAAAAATTGCAATAGAAAAAAAACTAATTTCTTATGATCGGTTTAATTAAAATATAATGATACAATCTCTACCATTATTCTATCATTTGCTTGTTAAAATTTAAATTAATTGATTTTTTTATTTAGTTTCATTTTGGCTATTAAAATTTAATAATTATAATTTATTTAATATTTGATTCTTAAATAAGTTAAAAATAAAATTAATAATTAGATAAACATTCAATTATTATGGAATTGACTTGTAATTATTTTATATCACTTGACAAACTCATATGTTTGAAAGAATCAATCAATTATTTGGAACCAAGTGTATGTACTTTTGCATTTTTATTTACTAGTCCATAACCCTAGTGATAGTTCTTATCATTGATTTTTGTTGGCATTGATGTAGTAGTGGGAGCTGTAGCAAACATTATATTGGACCCAATTTTTATATTCTTATTCCAGCTAAGTGTCAGTGGTGCAGCCATTGCTCATGTTATTTCTCGGTAAGTTCAATCTTTATCCTATCCATCAGATTGCATTTAACTTTCCTAGTTTCTGCCTTGTAGCCTGCACTTGTATTGACTTGAGATTTATATGAGTAAGATTCTACTAGTGGCTAGCAGCATTGCTTTTTGACTTTAATTGCTCTGATTGCTTTGCTTTTTAAATCGTAATTGACTTGTGAGAATGATATGATCTCTGTATTATCCTCATTTTCAATTTGAATTTCTGTTATATATTCTGGTACTTTATTTATCATAAGCTGCTGGTACTTTATTATCTATCAGTGAATTCTTATTACAAGCAGTTCATGATTAATGAGCACTGATTGAATTTTTTTTTCTTTGTTTTGTCTTGCCAGTGTCTATTCAATCAGTTAAAGGGTATTTATTGAAAGATGGCATGAAAGTTGACTTAAATGAATTTTTGCTGCAGAAATATATGATATGTTAAGATACTAGAATTTCTATTAGGCACTGATTTTTTTTTTTTATATTTACACTAAATTATTTGAACTAGTTATTATTTGTAATTTTTTTTTATTATAGATATATAATAGTGAACTTATGTAAGGTTTTTTTTTTTTTTATAACAATGTATTGAATTTATGGTTATTTTGCAATGAATGCATGCTTTATATTACATATTTTATTTTATTTTTTTAATTTTATTAATATAAAATTAAAAAAATTAAATATCAAAAAAATTAATTGTTAATAAATAAAAAGCTATAAGTTGCTTCAATTACAAAATTTAGCGACGGAATTCAGATTTTGTTGTTAAAATAAGTTATCAATTTTCTTTCCTCCTACTAAATTTAGCAACGGATTTTAGTTTTCCATTGCTAAATTAGCGACGGATTTAGAATTTCTTTCGCTAAATTAGCAACAGATTTGGAATTTTCGTCATTAAGTTTAGCATCAGATTTGCAATTTCTGTTGCTAATTGGAATTTGGCGAAGGATTTGGAATTTCAGTTGTTAAGTTTAGCGACGAATTTACAATTTCCGTCGCTAAAATTTAGTAACAAGGGTTTTAACCATGGATTAAATTCCATCACTAACATGTTTATCAACAGATTTTTTAGTTTTAGTGACGACAAAATTCATTGCTAAATTGCCTGTTTTTTACAGTGACAATGTGCTTGAATGATTCTTATTGAATGGTGTTTATGAAAAGAAGTTTGTTTATACTGTTGAGTACAAATCAAAAGGTAACTACCTAAGTTGGAATTGCAAAAAATTTTAATCAACTTACATAATGTGTTGGCACATATTTAAAGTGTTGTCTACAAAGGCTATTCAACCTGTCAACCAACGGTATGTGACTATAATGTGGCGAAAGGATGTGAATTGTCCTTATTCAAGAATATGTTTTTGTTGGTAATTATCTTCACATGATGGAAGAATACATGAAATGCATGGAATGATATAATTCCTTTAATAAATGTGTTGATTTGACTTTGGTTGCAAAAGCTAAAAGGTTTTTTTAATGGAACAGTTGGAAACCGTATACAATGAGTTTTTAAACTAGAATGGTGTATTAGATATAAATAATGACGAAGAGCAAAATGCTAGTGAAGGTAATGAAGATGGTGGTGTCAGCATAAATGTGCCCTAGTGTCATTCTTGTAATGTATAATGACATTGTAAATTATCCCATATGCCAATATAATATTTATTTAAATAAAATGCTTGTTTATTTGAGTATTTACCCTTTAGAATTATATTAAATAAATTTATTATCAAGAGTTGATAATATGAGTTACAAACTTATTTAGTACATATGCTATAAAATGTTCATAGTCGTATAATTAATATTTGGGTAATATTAATTAGACTATTACCTCTGTCTATTTTCCTTTATTAGTATGTGATACTAATAATGGGAGATAATGAGTCTCATGCTACTTGATATGAGATATCAAAATAGAAATGTGGATGCTCATGTGATGGGTGGATCGAACAATGACATTAGATATATGATCGCATGGATATTCACTTATAGTTAATTATCACAATCTAGGTCATAATGATACATATAGTCCTTTGACCTGAGGTGACACAGTCATCCACATTTAAGTAGTTAGAGTTTGTTACCACTTACATACTTGTGTTATTCACACATGGGTATATGGCGTGTGGTGACTCTAATCAATTAAATATAGGGATGAGTGTTTGACTAAGATAGAATTCATTACCTGGCATGAACGGAGATAAGAACCTATGCTGTTAAAGTCTTTTCTTAATGAAAGAGTTCCTGACCAGGACAAACATAACAGTATGAAAGAGTTTCAGTGCTAGAAAGAGTTACTAGTAGTTATTGTGTTTTATCAAGAGCTAGAACTTGAGATGAGAAAATATCATATAGCTATTAGAGTTTGACTTATCCTTGACTTTAGGCTATATTGGGATCTTTTAATGAAGGGATTTTAGTGCACGGTTATTATGACCAAAGGGTTCGTGTGAATTAACAAATACATTCATATCTAATTAGGTAGTTGTGATATCGATGCTGAGGATCACTCACAACTTATGAGAACTAAATGTGAATAATTGGGATTTTCACATTTAGACTTGAAAGGTGTCTCAAATAATATAAAGTGTTGATATTATCTTCTCATTGCCAATTAGACATGGACCTAGTAAGTCACACCTCAAAGGTTTTATCAAATCTTTATTTATATTAATCTAATTATTGATTAAAGAGTTTAATCAATTAATTAAGATTAATGAAATTAGATTTTTGCTTAAAACAATGATTCTAGCATATCATGAAATCTAATTTCAATGAAAGGTTTAATTATTAATTATTAATTTATGCTTAATTAATATGGGATATTAATTGAGATATTAAATTAATAATGGATATATATTATTTCTTATTTACTTGGATTATGGCGTAAGTGTTATGGACCTAGGCCTAAAAGAGTTTTGGAATAAAGATTAAACCAAGTAATAGATAAAGCTCATTTACCTTATTTAAATCCACTTGTTTGATGGAATGGGCTTTGAGTCAAGAGTTGGCCCAATGCTTTAGCCCAAATCCATTTAATAATATATTTGATTTTATTAAATCAAATATTAATTAAGATATTAATTGACATGTGTTAGTCCTAGGTGATGTAGAGAATTACAAGAGTAGTAATCTCTACATCCTCTAAGTTTGGACATTACTGACTTATTAAGTTGTTAATTAATTATGACAAGTGGCATATGGGTCATGTCACTAATCTCTACTTTATTCTCTAGCCAAGTATATCTAAAAATCAAAAAGTAGATATTAATTAATGGTTGGTGAAGATAAAAGTGTAGAGACATCAGAAATAAAAGTAGATATACAAAAACCAATAGCTTTTGTAAGGATTAAGTTAGTGCAAATATCACAAGGGTTATTGAGAGAGGGCTTTTGCTACTACTTGATTAAGATAAGAAGGAGATTTGTTGAAGCTTAGTGTTTTAAGCTAAAGCTCTCACAATTGGGAGACTTGAAAAGTTGATTCAAGAGTTGAATTAAAGGAGCCAACCATTTTAGTAGATTAATTGTGGTTTATACCAACCTTGGGAATTAGTAAGTTTTCTTGAAACTTAGAATTCCTAAGTTGTTTATTTCTTGTATTTGTAATGGTTTATGTATTAGTTATATGTTAAATGCAAATTGGATCCTAAAGATTGGAATTCTTGATGAGATGATAAGCAAATTTTTTGAAATTTTCTCTACTTAGCATTTGATGTCTAAGTAGCATAATAGATTCCTAACAGTGGTATTAGAGCTCTTTTTTGCACTTAACATATGCTATATTGATTAATAATTGCAAGTGTTATTATTGAGATAAATATTGGTTGCAAGTGTTGTGGGTAAACATATATAAAAATGGCCTTAAGTGTGTGCTAGATTGTGGTTTTGCCGACTCATCACAGGCATGCCGACTTGTGATAGAGGGTGGCCATGCCGACTCATCACAGTTATGTTGACTCGTGATAGTGGGTAGTTGTGCTGACTCATCATGAGCGTGCCTACTCGTGATAGAGGCAGCATATGCCAAGTCAATCCTGAGTCGACATAATGCTGCTGCGTCGTGTCCTCGTCCCTCCTTAGGATGCTTTAGGGCCTTTAAATGCATGTTTTTATTTAACATACATGCATGGAATGATAATGGTCTTTATATTACATCCTAAGTTTGTAATAATTATTCCTTTTATTATTAGTTGTGTAATTAAGTGTTAATTACATAGAACTAGGATGTAATAGTCACCTTGGAAAGCTAAGGAATGATTATACATCACAAAATTTGTGAAATGAAGCTTGAAGAGTTCAAGTGGGAGGTCCATCAAGATAGAGACAATGTAATTTATTCTAAGAGTTAGAATATAATTGTAAAAGACTAATGATCATTCTATATTTGTGCATCTATAATGCATGTTCAATGTATATATATGATACATATGTTAAAACATGCAATTTGCATATATGATATGTGTAAATGGATGTAACAAATTATATGCATATATGATATGCGTATGAATGCCATGGAATATAAATATATGATATATGCAATGTAAAATGGCTAATGTACAAAGTGAGACCTCAAATAAAGACCCTAAAGTCTTTCAAACCAAATTTATGTCTAAGCTCTCCATTAGAGCAATAACTTGCTTGGTTTTGGACTATGTGCATCGGCTATGGATACATAGGGATGTATATGAGATCCAAGAGATTCATGTAGTGTTATTGTTAAGCATGAGATGTTGTGGGTGTATAGACACATTGCATGCCAAGAATGGCAAATAGGCATACTTGAGGTATGTAGTGTTCAAGTCTATACACTTCACTGATCTAATGGTATGGACCTAACTAAAGCCAAAGGCCAAGAATGGAAATGTGTACTTGAGGCTTGCAACATTAGGAGTTGGATTAATGATATCTCACATGAGATGTGATGAACAAGAGTTATTCACTTAATAAGAATTAATATTCTAAGAATGGCAATGTGTACCTAAGGGATATTAGTAACTGATTAAGAAGAACATCACCCACTATAATCCATCTAACAAGAGATTTCCATTTTCTACTTTATAAGTGTAGAATTCGCCAAGTTAATGGGAGGCCATTATGATTAAAGACCAAATCTAATGGTATTATTACAATGTCATGGGACTAATCAATCGTGTTATGCTTTTATAGAAATTTTATAATATAAGATCCTCAAACCCATTAAGCATCATTCTCGATAACAATAGACTTGTTGGGCCTAATTTTATTGATTGGCTTCATAATCTAAAAGTTGTATTGGCCTCCAAATGCATATTGTATGTTTTAGAATAAAGTCCTCCTAGACCCCTTCCACCTAATGCTTCCCAAAAGGAACATGACACTTTTGCAAAATGGAAAGACGATGATATGTAAGCACATTGCATTATATGGGCTTTTATGAGCAATAATATTCATAGGCAACATGAGAAGTATACTAATGCAAGGGAAATCCTACTTCACCTACAAAAGTTGTTTGGTGAACAAAGTAGGACTGCTAGATATGAGATATCTAAATGGCTTTTTCATGCTAAAATGAAGGAAACTGATGATGTTGGAGCACATGTGAATTATATGATTTATTTCATTAAGGAACTTCAGGGTCTAAATTTTACAATGGATGCTCAACTTTAAACAGATTTGATCTTACAATCCCTTCCAAACTTATTTGGGCAATCTATTGCAAATTTCCATATAAATAAAATTAAGTGTACTCTTATAAAATTGCTAAACATGCTTGTGACGACCCAAAAGGCTATTCACAATGAAAAGAGAAAGGATGTAGCTTTGGTTGCCTTTTCTAGTAGGACTAAGAAGAGTAAGGGCAATAAAAGTAAGAAAGCTAAAGGAAAAGTTCCTAAAGCTTCAGGAGGTGTGAGAAAGAATAAAGGCAAAGAGAAGGTTAAGAACGACAATAAAGTAAAGTGTTTCTTTTGTGATGGAGAGGGACATTGGAAAAGAAATTGTCCAAAGTTCCTTAAGTCTCTTCAGACTAAAGGAAAGGACAAGATTGGAGAAAGTGAGACTTTCTCTAATTTATTTGTTTTTAAATGTTCTAAGAGCTCATCTAAGGCATGGATATTGGATACCGGTGCTAGTTCTCATATATGTTCTTCTTTGTAGGATCTAGCAAGTGAAAGAAGTTTGAAGTCAAATTAGGTAACTTTAAATCTTGGAGATGGAGTAAGTGTTGCTGCTAAAGCTATAGAAACTACCTCTATTGACTGGTATAATCATGTTTTATTATTAAACAATGTTTCATATGTACCTAATACTTATAAGAACATCATCTCTATTTTTAGTATGACTAGAAAAGGTTATAAGTTTTTATTTGAAAGAGATGTATGTACTATCTATTTTGATAATGAGATAGTTGGCATGGGTTATATACTATATGGTCTTTATTATATTGATAATAAATCCAACAATAATAATTATCCAAACAATTTAAATGTTATGAACACAATGCTAATTGATAATGCCTCTAATTCAAAATATCTATAGCATTTGTGATTGGATCATATTATGGATGACATAATCACAAAGTTAAAAAGGATGGCAATATTAAGTAATCTTGAATCTACATCCAATCTGACTTGTGAGGCATGTATCCAAGGAAAAATGACATGGTCATTATTTGTTAGACAAATTGAAAGAGCTAAAGGAATTTTGGAAATCATACATAGTGATGTATATGGTCCATTCAACCAAATGGTAAGAGGTGAGTTCTACTACTTCATTACCTTCATGGATGATCTATCAAGGTTTGGACATTTATATTTTATGAAACATAAAAGTGAATCCTTTGAAAAGTTCAAGGAATTCAAGGTCCAAGTAGAGAATTAAATTGGGAAAAGTATTAAAATCCTTCGATCGGATTGAGGAGATGAATACTTAAGTACCCAGTTCGTGGAGTTCCTTAAAGAAAATGGCATTATATCACAACTAACTCCACCCGAAACATTTGAACTCAATGGTGTGTCCAAAAGGAGGAATCAAACTTTATTGATATAGTTCGATCAATGATGAGTTACACAAATTTGCCAACTTTCTTTTGGGGTTTTGCATTGTAAACTACCATTTACATATTGAATCACGTTCCATCTAAGTCTGTTTCTACCATACCACATGAGATATGGCATAGTTAGGTGCAAAAGTCTTAAACATGTTAAGATTTAAGGATGCCTAGCCTACATTAAAAGGTTAAAAATAAATAAATTAGATGCAAGGTCAATTTAAGGTAGATTTATTGGATATCTTAAAGATAGTTTAGGGTATTATTTCTATCCTCCTACTAAATAAGTTGTTATTGTAAGCAAAGATGCCATATTTCTTAAAAAAGAGTTTTTTTAAAATGGTGAAGGAAGGAAGATAGAATTAGAAGAAGAGTTTTCTAATGATGCTAATTAAGTTGATTAAATGGATATACATCAATCCCAAAAGTTTCATCCCACTAAAAATATCATCATACTAACTCCTAAAAAGTTAAGTAAGGTATCTCATCCACTGGAGAGATCTGATTTTCTACATGATATGCAAGAGTTTTATATGCATAAAGAAAATAATCATGATGATGATCCTACAATATTTAAAGAGGCTTTATCAGATAAAGATTCTTCTAAATGGCTTGAAGCAATGAAATTCAAAATGGATTCCATGTATGCAAACCAAGTTTGGAAATTTATTGATCCACTTAAAGGTATTGTACCTATAAGTTGTAAATGGATCTTTAAGAGAAAGATTGGTGCAGATGGAAAGGTTGATATCTATAAAGCAAGGCTTATAGCGAAAAGGTTTTTCCAAAGGTAAGGGGTCGACTATGAGGAGACATTCTCACAGGTAGCCATGCTTAAATCCATTTAGATACTTCTTTCCATTACTGCATACTATGATTATAAGATTTGGCAAATGGATGTCAAAACTACTTTTCTCAATGTAATATTGAGGAAGAGATTTATATGGAACAACCTAAAGGTTATGAATCTAAGAAGGTTCCAAAGTGTGCAAGCTTAATAGATCTATTTATGGTCTAAAGCAAGCTTTGAGGAGTTAGAATCATTGTTTTAATGAAGCCATACAATCATTTATTTTTATTAAGAACGAAGATGAGCCTTGTGTGTACAATAAGGTTAGTAGGAGCCAACTCACTTTCCTTGTATTGTATGTGGATGATATTTTATTAATTGGGAATGACATTAGCATGATTACAAATGTGAAACTATGGTTGGGTAAAACTTTCTACATAAAAGACTTAGGGGAGGCTACCTATATTCTTGGCATTTGAGTCTATAGAGATAGATCGAAAAGAATGATAGGTTTATCCCAAAGTCTTTACTTGGAAAAGGTGTTAAAGAGGTTCAATATGGAATCACCCAAGACACTCAAAGAAATGGAGAAAATGGCCAAATTTCCTTATGCTTCAGCTATAGGATGCTTAACATATATTATGTTATTATATTAGGTTTCGTGATACAAACGCAGCGAAAAAATTAAAGATTTATCACGTTCCCAAACCTGGATCCATGTAATTCGACTACTTGATTAAATCTAGGGTTTTAAGAATCTTACCAAGATGCAGAAGAGACAAGATTTTCTGGAAGGATGAGAGGAGGTTCATACCGATGACACCTTACTTCAAGCTTTTTGCTTTAATTATTCGGATCTAGACGTCTCCAAAAGGATTTATCCTTTATAGGTATCCACACAAATAGCCCTTCACAAAAACGAATTGGAGTGTGTGCTAGCAACTTTCTTGATTGTCTCACAAATCAAGAACAAAAGAAAAACTCTGTGTTTATTTTCTAAGAAGAGAGAAAACCATTTTTGGAGGCAGGAAAAACCAGTGAGTTAAACCCTAGAGAATATAACATATTTATAGACTCCAAATTAGGGTTTCACCTACCAATGACCTTTTGGTAATTTCCCATTATTATATTCTGATTTTATTTTAAAAAAATTAAAAATAATATCTTATTTATTTATTTAAAATAACATTTATCTTAAATAAATAAACAAACAAATAAATAAATAAAACACTTTAAATATTTATTTCCACAGAGTTTATTTTGGGCTTATTAAACCCATAATCGTTTTGGGCTTGTTCTAAGTGTGTGACCCTATAGGTTCACATAACATTAGTAGTGGGTCTAAATCTCTATTTAGGCCTATAAGTCATAAGTAGCCTCTAACAAGACATTATGACTACCCAAGTCATGTGAAGTCAATAATCCGACATAACCTAATTACAGTGAATTTTATCATCCCTTTATCACATGATATCTTAATTGAACATAAGGCATAGAATGTCATCCTTATATAGTTCAATATTATGACTAGATTCCAAGTAGACTGAAAATGATAACTCTTTATCAATTCATTTCAGCATGGCCATGCATTTTCCTTCAATCTATCTCATTAAGGGGCCCATAGATATCTTTCTCATATTAATGAGGGATAAATTCCTTCTGAATCACTCACATTCCTCACATAATTAATTTCATATCCAACAACATCCTATTTAATTATCCGGTTAAAGATAATGTTAGAATATGTCAAAATATAAAATAGCTATGTAGAAATCCATGATGATTTTAAGGTTAAAGGACCGAAATAAAATTACTGTGATGAGAATACTTATAACAATAATCTATGCAGTATTCTTATAGTGGGTCAATCCAGTGCATGATCTCTCATCATGTACCTATGAGTTAACTTAATATCTCATATTCATGATTAGTAAAACATAACCATCAGTCAACATCATACTAGCCTTAATACTTTAATATTTATATAATGAATAAATGGTGAGGGATAATTATAATAGAACTCTTATTTTAATCTAAGGGTTTTATTATCAAGTCACATACTTGATGGCCTTAGTAAGAATTAACCATTCATATAATTATCATAAAATCAAATGATAATGAAATACTTCTTTATAAATAAAATAAGAAAGTCAATACATAATCACAAATGATTAACGTAGTGCATATCACTAACAATGTACAAGGCCTGATATTGCCCATGTCGTTAGTGTAACTAGCAGGTTTCAATCCAATTTAGGTTTGGAACATTGGATAGCAATTAAGTCAATCTTTAAGTACTTAAGAAAGACTAAATATTTGATTTTAAATTATAGAGGAGATGATTTACAAATAGATGGATTCATAGATTATGATTTGCAACTAGATATTAATGATAGAAAATCTATCTTTGGGTTTGTTTTTATATGTAATAGAGGTACAGTGAGCTGGAAGAGTTCTAAGTAAGGTGTCACTGCTGATTCCACTACAAAAGCTGAGTATATAGCTGCATCAAATGTTGCTAAAGAAGTTGTTTGGATTAAAAAGTTCATTACTAAACTAGAAGTTGTTCCTTCGATTGAGTCCATGATTCCTCTCTATTGCGACAATAATGGAGCCATTGCTTTAGCAAAGGAACTAAGGTCTCACTAGAAATCCAAACACATTGAAAGAAGTTTCTATATTATCAGAGAACTTATTGGAAAAAGTGACACCGTCATGCAAAAGGTAGCTTCAGTCGATAATATGGCTAATCCACTAACCAATGCACTCATAAAATTACAGTTAAACCATCATCTTGAGAAGATATGTCTTAAATATTATAGTGAATGGAGCCTGTACAAGTGGGAGATTGTTAGCATAGATGTGCCCTAGTGCCATTCTTATAATGTATAATGACATTATAAATTATCCTATATGGCAATAAATATTCATTTAAATAAAGTGTTTGTTTATTTGAGTATTCATCCTTTAGCATTATGTTAAATAAATTTATTATTAAGAGTTGATAATATGAGTTACAACCTTATTTAATACATATGCTATAAAGGTTCATAGTCGTATAATTAATATTTAGGTAATATTAATTAGATTATCATCTCTATCTATTTTCCTTAATTAGTATGTGATAATACTAATAATGGGAGGTAGTGAGTCTCATGCTCTTGATATGAGATATCAGAATAGACATGTTGATACTCATATAATGGGTGGATTGAACAGTGACATTAGATATATGATCGCATGGATATTCACTTATAGTCAACGATCACAATCTAGGTCATAATGGTGCATATAGTCCTTTGACATAAGGTGACACAGTCATCCACATTTGAGGGGTTAGAGTTTGTTATCGCTTATATACTTGTGCAATTCACACATGAGTATATGGCATGTGGTGGCTCTAGTTAATTAAATGTAGGGATGAGTGTTCGACCAAGATGGGATTTATTACCTGGAGTCAACCAGGATAAGATCTTATGTTATCTAAGTCTTTTCTTGATAAAGAGTTCCTGGCCGGGACAAACATAACAATATAAAAGAGTTTCAGTGCTAGAAAGAGTTCTAGTATTTGTTATGTTTTATTAAGAGATATAACTTGAGATAAGATAATATCATAGCTATTAGAGTTTGACTTATTCTTGACTCTAGGCTATATTAGGATCTTTTAATGAAAGGATTTTAGTGCACGGTAATTATGACCAAAGGGTTCGTGTGAATTAACAAATACATTCATATCTAATTGGGTAGTTGTGATATCGATGCTAGGGATCACTCACATCTTATGAGAACTAAATGTGAATAATTGGAATTTTCACATTTAGACTTGAAAGGCGTTTCGAATAATATCAAATGTTGATATTATCTTCTCATTGTTAATTAGACATGGACCTAGTAAGTCACACCTCAAAGGTTTTACCAAATCTCTATTTATATTAACCTAATTATTAATTAAAGAGTTTAATTAATCAATTAAGATTAATGAAATTGGATTTTTGCTTAAAGCAATGATTCTAGCATATCATGAAATCTAATTTCAATGAAAGGTTTAATTATTAATTTATGCTTAATTTATATAGGATATTAAATTAATAATGGATATATGTTGTTTCTTATTTACTTGGATTAATGGCCCAAGTGTTATGGACCTAGACCTAAAAGATTTTTGGACTAAAGATTAAACCAAGCAACAAACAAAGCCCATTTACCTTATTTAAGTCCACTTGTTTGATGGAATGGGCTTTAGGTCAAGAGTTGGCCCAATGCTTTAGCCCAAATCAATTTAATATTATATTTGATTTTATTAAATCAAATATTAATTAAGAAATTGATTGACATGTGTAAGTCCTACGTGATGTAGAGAATTACAAGAGTTGTAATCTCTACATCCTCCAAGTTTGGACATTATTGACTTATTAAGTTGTTAATTAATTATGACAAGTGGGGTATAGGTCATCTCATTAATCTCTACTTTAATCTCTATCCAAGTATATCTAAAAGCAAAAAGTAGATATTAATTGATGGTTGGTAAAGATAAAAGTGTAGAGAAATAAGAAACAAAAGTAGATATATAAAAACCAATAGCTTTTGTAAGGATCAAGTTAGTGCAAATATCATAAGGGTTATTGAGAGAGGGCTCTTACTATTACTTGATCAAGACAAGAAGAAGATTTATTGAAGCTTGGTGTTTCAAGCTAGATGTCTCACAATTGGGAGACTTGAAAAGTTGATTCAAAAGTTGAATCAAAGGAGCCAACCATTTTAGTAGATTAATTGTGGTCTACACCAACCTTAGGAAATAGTAAGTTTCTTGAAACTTAGAATTCCTAGGTTATTTATTTCTTATATTTGTGATGGTTTATGTATTAGCTATATGTTAAATGCAAATTGGATCCTAAAGATTGGAATTCTTGATGAGATCAAGGGTTATGATAAGCAATTTTTTTTTTGAAATTTGCCCTACTTAGCATTTGATGTCTAAGTAGCATAATTGATTCCTAACAGGTGGTGCACCACTTCTCGATCTAAATGTCACTGTTCCTCATAAAAAGCCTCACGATAGTAGTTTTAGAGCGAGATGAGAAACTTGTGCTGGTGGTGGTAGGAGAACAGAGAGAGGTGGTTGTTGATGGGGCAGAGGTTAAGGAGGTCAAAGGCGAGGTGGATAATCTTCTCATCAAGATATCCTGATATAATGCATTCATAGCCATCTACTTATTTTCACATTTTGATTGTTATTATATTTCTTAGATTCGAATAATGATAGAGGGAGCTTTTTATTGTTTTATAGTAGCAAAGTGTTCTTGGTGGCATGAATATTGTGATAATGTAAAGGCAACAATTTAATAGTGGTAAAGTACTAGGTAGTCAAGCTAGCTTTGCAAATTTTATTGGTAGCAATAATCATGGATAATTTATGGGGCATAATTGGCTAGGTTTGTAAAATATATTTTTATATGTAACTACAATTACATATTTGTAAACCAAAAAACTAATTTTTATGGTTCATTTTTCATAATGATGAATTTTGCAAAAATAAAATAAAATGAACAAAAATAAATTTGATAGACTATTTGAAGAAACTAAAATATTATATCTAGATAGATTAAACATTACAATATTTATAATGGTGGGTTTATTTCTCCATGAGGTGGAGGCCTATAGTGGATATAATCTAAAGTAAGATAAGATTTTGCACTAAAGTCAATGAGGGTTGGGGTCCTTATCCAAAAAAAATATTCTACATTGTTGTTAATCCTATAATAGTTAAATATTTCAATAGTTCCTTCTTCTAACCCTTTCTAGTTCTTAACATTCCTAATGTTGGTACCCACTGGCACTCGCTAGATATGGTATGACTGAACATCTATGACTCTAAGCATAACCACATCTGTAAGTGGTGCTCTTAACCGCCTTAAGTATTAGTCCAATATAGTCTTGCAATAAAAAAAAATGATGAAGAGAAATTAATTAACCCATTCATATTGATAAATAGTGTAACAATTAAATGATTGAAACAATAAACTTACCATTGTTGTCATATTTTTTGTGTAACACTCGGTGAACATTAGCAATGGTGGTTTTAATTCAAATATGGTTCTATATCTTAAATACTAAAAGGCCATTGTTCAAAAGAAAAATAGACTTTGTAGACGGCGGGGTTTAGCGCGCGTCCAAGGTTTTAGCAACCACAACACTGTTTAGGCTCAGGGCCTTTAGAGAACACACTAACCACTATCACAAAGATATGGCGTGGAGATGAGGAGTCGCCATCCAAGGTAACAACTAGGACAAATCAAAAAGGTGGTACTCGATTCTCTAAAAGAAAGTTAGCACCACAACCAGGAGATTATGGATACGGAATACTAACTTCTCTTAGTCTCATGTTCATTTAAAATAATTTTATAAATGATTATTTCATCCTCTAATCACATGCAATTTTATTAAACCCTAATTAACATCCATCTAACCCAAAGACAACAAGTCAATAAAATTACAAGTAAAAATGCATCAAAAAGGCAATGTCCCTATGTCTAAACTATGTTAATTTTATTTTATAAGTTAGCTAAATCTACATATTTTATTTACAAGTGAAATGGACTTAAAGGTGGGCCTACATTTTTATTAATTGGTGAGTCTAGATTTATTTATTTTAGTATGTCTAAGATATGGGCTTAAGTCTATTCAATTTTAAAGGAAAATTAAATTAGTGGGCCTAGGTCTATTTATTTTAAAAGAAATGAATTTAAGTGTGCTAAGCTAAGTCTAAACAAGTTTTTAATTAACTAAGTGGGCCTAAAATCTAATTAACCTAATGGGCCTAAATTGATTTTAATTATTTAAAGTACTAAATCATTTTTAAGCTTATTTATTAAGTGGGTTAGACCTAAACATGGGCTTGGGGCCCAAAAACATAAAAAAAAAAGCCCATAAAAACATAACAAAATCAAATCAAAACACATTCACATATGATTTCTAAAAAAAATGTAATTTAATTACATATAAACCCTAATTAACTAAAGCCACCATTAATTTTGATTAATTTTTACCCAGTTGAACCTAATTACTAATTGATTTTAAATGCAGAAATTTAAATCTTTTACTATTCTCACTACTGGGGCTATTACAAACAACGTACAAAAATTTAAACAATTATACACCCATGAATAACTACGCAGAACACATAAAGGTAAAATGAAAGTTAAAACCCTAATATCCACTAGAAATCAGTACAGATTATTCCATGGCATTCCATGGATCTTTTGTTCATTTGAACATAAGCACTATCCTCCTCAATCCATAATCGAGCATTAAAACAAAAAAAATGAAAAAAAAATTAAATTAATAATGAAATTGAACAAGAAAACAGTAATGAAATAAAATAAAAAATCACAAAAGGAGAATAGAGGAAAAAAAGGGAATGTTGTTCATATGCTTTAAGATAGCCCCTCAGACTAGGATTTTCACCGTTGTTTTTGACTTGTTATTTGATTTTGGACTGGAAAGAGTGTTCTTAGTAGCTTTTTGACTTTTAGGGTTTTTTTATGCATAGTCAGGTTTTTTACGCTGCTATTTCTGCTAATCTTCGAATTTTTTTCCAAAAAACCACCCCCCCAGCACGCATGCTAACTCTACTTTTAAATGCAGAGTCTGCGCATACTGGCCTCCTCCAAAGGAGGAACAGACTCATCTCTTATCAAAATAGACTGATAAGGATTTGATTTTTGAAAGTTGCGTGTTTTGAATGCATCAAAATCTTTTCCAGATAAAAAATAATTATAAAAATTCAATTTTTAACCAATCAAAACACTGAAAAATTGATAAAAAATTGAAAAAAATGGGATTTTATGAGTCAAAAAATGGGATTTTGTTATATTCCCTATGGGACGTTTAACGATGCACACTATATTCCCTATGGGATGTCTAGTGTAGTTGAATTGAAAATTTGCTATAGTTCCTGTGGAATGTCTAACACTGATGAATTTCGCTATATTCCCTGTGGGACGTCTAACGATGCACACTATATTCCCTGTGGGACGTCTAGTGTAGTTAAATTGAAAATTTACTATAGTTCCTGTGGAACGTCTGGCACTGTTGAATTTCATTATATTCTTTGTGGGACATCTAATGTAGTTGAATTGAAAATTTGCTATAGTTCCTATGGAACGTTTAGCACTGATGAATTTCGTTATATTCCCTGTGGGATGTCTAACGATGCACACTATATTCCCTGTGGGATGTCTAGTGTAGTTGAATTGAAAATTTGCTATAGTTCCTATGGAACGTCTAGCACTGATGAATTTGAAAGTTTATGTTATAACTGCTATACAGCACATAACATAATGAAGGTTATGACTACTGTGCAACACATAACATAATCATTTGAAATTCATGTCATAGCTATTGTGCAACATATGAATCCTTTGAATGAAATGATGCATGTAGAATGCAAAAAATGAATTCTATAATCTTGTTCTATATTTTGTACTTGACAAAAAATTTAGAATCACATATTGATTATGCAGTTTTAATAATTCAATGAATTATTAAATTGATGAATGCCATGATTTAATTAGGAACATGTTCCTAATCCGAATGCAATTATGGACCAAATTACAAGAAATAGAAGATGAATAAAAAGAATATAAATTGGAATGATTAAAATGGATATTTTCCATTTTATATACCCTTCCCATTCCCTTTGTCGCTCACTTCCCTTCTCTTCCTATTCTTTTCCATTTTTTTCTTATTTTCTTTCCAATTGATTCACATTTTTCTTTTATTGATTTCTTGATCATTTGTGGTATGATTTTCCATCCGTCTGGTCCAATGGCTCACCCACAACATGGGCCATGTGGGAGAGTAGACATGTAAGTAGATCCAATTATTCTGAGTCTATGTTTTCAACAGAATAAACTTGGGCTATGAGAAGGTGATATCATCCTTCCTTTGACCTGTTTGCATCTTTATAGGTCTTCACAGACTGGCAATGAGGTATTTTCTGTCCCTTCTACTTCATTATGTAAAATTAATTCAAATAATTAGCTATAATGATTAATTTTTACAGTGTAAAAATTTACATGCATGCTAACTAAATTAAAATTAAAAAATTAACTGGGATATGTAAGAAAAAATTCAAATTAAACGTTGAAAAATAGTTGGGAGTCATCGAAATTGCGTGCATGACCGATCAATTTTCTAGATTGCTAACCGAAAAATCAGATTTCCAATGGGAAAATTGGATTTCCGATCGGAAATCCATAATTCTGATCAACATTATGGATTTCCGATCGGAAATCCATAATTTTGATTTCCAAAATAATTTTTTTTTACACATAAATAAATAAATAAATTAAATAGATAAAAGTAATGTAGAGAATGATTTTTGGTTTCTGAATTTTATTCAAAAACTACTGAAATTCATAGGATGCTTCCATTTGGCACGAGAATTGTTCCATGGTTTGCTAGAGAATGTGACACAAATCATTTGGGCCTCGGGCTTCAGACGTTTTGTTGCTGCTCTTTCAATTGCTTAGGGTAGATAAGATCATTATTCCTGATTTGCACTAATTAGGAGATGGATGGACACCACTCACACCTTCTATACACCTGTAGGCGAGTTGACAATAACACCTATGAGCTTCTTTGCTATTACTAGTATCGCATTTTGAGGGACTCCTGTACCCTTTAACATCAGCTACTGCAGTCTTCCAAAGCATAGACAGAGTCAGTACGTGTGAGATTTGATTGGGTTCGCTCCAACATGGAATAACCGTAAGAATGTAGTTCTTTCCTTTTTGGTTGAGGGCTTTAGACGTCTACCCACTATTACTCCTTCCAGATTGCTCAAAAGGTGAGATGTTTCCTCCTCATCTTGCTAGGCACTACTCTTTTCTGTGAGACTGGTCATGAGGTGAGCATTGCTCTTCTGGACCCCCTACGTAACTTAGACCAGGTCATCACTCTTGATTGGGGATCTGCAACACTTGCTTATCTCTACTACAGACTCGACACTGTTTGCAGAGGCACAGTGACTATATGTGGCTTTTGGCATGCATTACATGTATGTACTTATTTGCCTTTAATTTTGCATATTTCCTAACCCCTCTCCTGATTTTACTAACTGCTTTTCTTTCTCAGATAGGGACTATTGAGCTTGTGCTAGTTCAAGGTTTTGGTGCTGTTAGCCTGGATAGGAGCCTGCCTTTAATGCAGAGATGGGGTTCATCTCGCCTTGCCAGTATCAAGAACGCACTTCAGATGTACCGTGACCATCTGAATGCTCTAGAATGGAACCTGGTAAGAAAAATAATAAAATCATTAGTATTAGTTAGTGAAACTTAATTTAGCTAATGAAAATGAAAATCTATAGGTTGATCCTAGTTGGTTGGAAGGTGCTGATGATTTCCAGCGATACGACTTCATGGCTGGTGTAGTAAGGCTACAGACACTGAGGATTCTACTTCTTGGATATGGTTGCAAGATGTGGTATCTTGGTGAGCGAGTATATCACTGGTTTGCAGGACCTACTAGGCAACGTGTCCCTTTTGGTATTCCTACTTCTATGCTATGGAGTTCTTATCTTGCTAGATCAGAGCTGAGGGAGGCACTGTAGGGGTATGATGCTTCGACTTTGCTTAAATGATCTCGCCATTATCGACAATATATCCAGGAGAACCTTTTAAAGTAGATTCCCATTAGTGATGTTGAGGTATCTCCTAATGATTTCAATTATCTTTCTGGAATTTATGAATAACTTCTTTTTTTTTGTTAGTTTAAGGAGGTCCGCTCTCCTTTTGTTGAAGTGAAGGATGTAGAGACTGAGACTGTTCAGGAGATTGAGACTATTCCTGATCCTGAGACCAGCCTGAGACTGAGAGGTTTGAGTCTAGGCCCAATCCGCAGCATGTTGGGACTTGCCGTGATGGGGCCTTTGTCGGTGCTACGCTTTATGATGTCTCTATTCCAAAAAAGTCTATGTTCTATTGGGCTCCCATTGTTCAGGCTCCAGTTGAGCAAGAGATGCAGTTTGGTGATGCTTAGCTTCCTAGCTTTTATCCACCAGATGCTTCTCATATGAGTCTGCTTGACTTAGTTCTTATATGGATCTATACACTTGACATTGATGTTAGTAAAAATTTTACAAAACAGGTTCCCTGGACACAGGCAGAGTATCTATATGGGCTTGCCTCATCTCAAAGATTATTCATGATATAGTTTATAGACAGTTGGTGGGTAAGCACCTACAATGAGAAAATGCAAATGTATGCATACTATACATGTAATGCTTATGAGATGATGTTTTTTGTGTATACAGAGCTGTTCCAGCGGTCTAGAGCAGGAGAATGAGATGCTTCATCGGCAACTTGCAGACTTAGGCTTTGATCCGTATAGTGTTGGGACTTCATCTGCTAGACCTCTAGACACTTATCATCATGATGACCCTACCAGAGGATGGAGCCTATGGCCTGATACCAGAGCTCGAGATAAGTGATTTAGAGTTTCTATATTCTTGACTTTCTATGTGTCTATTTTTATTCCTGCACTGACTCGAACACTGTTAGATAGAACTAAAATAGTGTTTGCATCTTAATGGATTTTTTTTTAATAAATAATTAATTAAAAAAGATAGTTAATGAACATTATCCTTTTTAATTAATTATCCATTTATCTTAATCCTTTTCCAAGATGGATAATATTAGATAGATAAATAATTAAAAGAATGGATTATCTTCCCAATAATCTATTTATCCCAATCCTTCTCAGATTCTATCACCTTATCCATATCTTTCTTTGCTAGCAGAATCCTTTTCCCACATGAACTCATCTTCTTTCCCTATATAAGACCATACAAGGGGCATTCTCCTTTATTCTCTATACCCTCATCATGACTCAAGCATCTCTCCAAACAATGAAGAAATTTCTTAAAAGTCTCAATGGTGATGACTGGAATAAGCTTCAACCTTTCCACATCAAATCCTTGAAATCTCTTCAGCACCTGACTATTGATAACAATCTCCTACATACTGTTGCTACCTTCTGGGATGTCAAGGACTATGTATTCAGGTTCAATGAGCAAGAGCTTTGTCCAATGATTGAAGAGTTTGCTACTATTCTGGGATGCACATTAGACTCGACTGCTATGATAGCCCTTCCTAATTGGATATGGAGTTTCCTGGAAAATTGGTTACATTCTTTGATTTACCCCCAGTTGATATTTACATGTATATGCATAACCCTAGGACCATCAATCTTTCTTCTATGATCACTGTTTGTGGGACTCGGGACAAGAACACTGCTTCTTGGACTATAACAGTTGCTTTCTATTTATATGCTCAATTTTTGCTAGTTTCTCACCATGGTGGTGCTGATACATGCATTGTCAGTATTTTGGAATAGGTAGAGCTTGGGGCTAACCCTATGCTAGTTATCCTTATTGAGACCATCATTGGGCTAGACAGTTTCAAGACTCATAACCGTTTTTCAGGCAACTTACTTCTTCTTCAGGTATACAACCAAAACTTTTTTTTTTTTTGCCTTAACTTTTGCCTAAGCTGCCCTTTCGGATTTTCAAATTAACAGTCTTGCCCTAACTTTTGCCTAAGCTGCCTTTTTGGGTTTTCAACTTAGCGGGCTTTTATTTTATTATTCTTATATCTTTTTTTTATTTGGTTACAGGAAAAGCTGAGCTTGCTTACTGTACCCCTTAGTCCTTTGACTTATCAACCTCATCAGCTACAATCTCATCCTCTGAAAATGAAGGACAAAAGTTCTATGGACCAATGGGTTGACTGGTTGAAGAAGATTTTAGATGCTGAGATCATATGGGTCTGCCCTTGGTGGAGATTGAAGTTCATGACTATTGAGTTGTATGATCACTGTGTTCCTATTCCAGGGCTGCACTTCTCTACCTTTTTTACCCCTTTACGCCTTTGCTGTCAATATGGTCGCCCTTAGTTCATCGTTACTGTTCTGACTGACTTTGAAGGCTTTCCTTTGAGACAAGATTCTCTGGATAAGATTAGGAACTCGTGGCCTTGTAGAGCCCTTGAACAGAACATACACCTGGATGTTGATGTTGTTACTGATGATGGTTACAAAACTTGGGTTGTTATCCAAAAGACAGAACCACCAGGATTTGCTAGATACAAGAGAACTCAAACATTGTATGATGAGTCACAAAGGAAGAAACAAAGACATCACTAGATAGAATGGTCTTATAGAGCTAGTCTTAGGCTTTCTTATGTTTTGTTATCCCTTCAAGTACTTATGCTTTATAATAAAGAAGGATATGCAAAGTTTAAAAAAAATTCAATTTCAATTTCATTCATTAATTAGGGCCAAAATGAGTACATTTTATACATCACATGACATAACTCTTGTTATCAACTAGTCTCCACAGATTTTCTAACTGAATATTTTTCGCTCGTATTTTATTTCCTTAATTTTTGCCTGACTAGGCTTTCTTATGTTTTGTTATCCCTTCAAGTACTTATGCTTTATAATAAAGAAGGATATGCAAAGTTTAAAAAAACTTCAATTTCAATTTCATTCATTAATTAGGGCCAAAATGAGTACATTTAATACATCACATGACATAACTCCTGTTATCAGCTAGTCCTCACGGATTTTCTAACTGAATATTTTTCGCTCACATTTTAATTCCCTAATTTTTGCCTGACTAGCCCTTTGTGGGTTTTCTAATCAGCAGGACCATTATTTTTTTATTTATTTCCCTAACTTTTGGCTGTCAGCCCTTTGTGGGTTTTGTAAATAGTGAGAATGTCTTAACTTTTGCCTGACTAGCCTTTTTAGGTTTTCTAGCCAGCGGACTTTATTTTCTTTATTCTACTTTTATTTATATTTTTTACAAATAGTACTTCTTAAGGCAATCCAGATTAACAAGTTCCATAAACTCATTCCCTTCAAGATCTGATATCTTAGCAGCTCCTTTAAGTAAAATCGATTTAACCAAGTACGATCCTTCCCAATTCGATCTAAATTTACCTCATGGACCAAACACCATGACTCTAGACTGTTTCAGCACCATATCTCCAGCTTTGATCTTCCCAGGCTTAACCTTCTTGTTGAATGCCCTTGTTATCCTTCTCTGATATATCTGAGTGTGGAATAAAGTATCCATCCCTTTCTCATCTAGAGATACTAGATGATCATATCTTTTTTGCGCCCATTCATTCTCAGTTATTTTAGCTTCCATGACTACTCTCAAGGACTTAATCTCAGTTTCTATGGGAAAACTGCTTCACAACCATATACTAATAAGAATGGTGTTTAGCCTGTGGCAAGTCTAGCTATAGTCCTATATCCCCATAAGGAAAAAGAAAGATATTCATACCAATCCTTGTAACTTTTGACCATCTTAGAAAGGATCTTCTTGACATTTTTATTAGCCACTTCTACTGCTCCATTAGCTTAAGGGCGATAAGATGAAGATTTATAGTGCTCAATCCTATACTTTTGTAACAACCCTACTGTTTCTGCTTGAAATTGAACCCCATTATCTATCACAATATGATATGGAACCCCATACCTACAGATAAGGCTCTTCTCGATGAATCATGCCATATGTTTTTCTTTTAAAGTGTTGAAAGATTCTGCCTCTACCCATCTCGAGAAGTAATTGATTGCCACCACTATGTATTTATGCCCATTTGATGTTGTCGGTCTTATTTCTCCTATGATATCAATTCCCCATGCTGTAAAGGGCTAAGGGGCTGATAAACTATTCATCACTGTTTGAGGCATGTGACTAAGATTCCCGTGGATCTGACACTGATGGCATTGTCTTACTGTCCTGATACAATCCTTTTCCATAGTCATCTAGTAATACCCTTCTCTGAGTATTTTCTTAGCTAGAATTATCCCATTCATATGAGAACCATAAGCCTCTGCATGAATCTCTTGCATTACCTCTTCAGCTTTATCCTTTTTGAGACACCTGAGCTGCATCCCGTTTAGCATTCTTTTGTATAATGCCCCATCATGACTTGTATAGTAAGGACACGAAGAGCATATCTTTCTTTTGAGGTTGCTTTATCTGGATAAATTCCTTCTTTGATGAATCTCTGGACATCATAAAACCAAGGCTTTTCTTCAGGCCCTATTTGAGCATTCATAATCTGCTCACCCCCATAACACAGTGCTTTAGACTTCATGATCACTAAAGGTTTCATGGCTAACCCAGTTGCACTATCCCACATTGAAGAGAGTGTTGCCAATGCATCTTCCATCTGATTATCGTCTCTGGATAGATGGATAAAGAGACATTTGGTGAAATTCTTCATTAAGGCTTTCAAATAGCAAATATAAGGCTTCAACTTTTCCTCTTTTACCTCCCATTCTTCATTAGCCTGATTGATGACTAACATTGAATCCCTATAAACTAACAAATCTTTCGCTCCAGCTGCCTCAACTCCATAGATACATGCTTCATACTCGGCCATGTTGTTTATGACCTTGAAATCCAGTTTCTTTGCCATTGGTATAGTTTCTCCTTCTGGTGTAATAAGAATCACTCCCAATCCAGCTCCTTTGTTGATTACAGCTCCATCAAAGGAAAGTTTCCACTCCCGATGCTCTACAACTGCTAAGTTCTCATCTAGAAACTCCAAATTCCACTGTTCTTCACCTTCAATCGCATTCTGAGCTAAGAATTCTGCTACTGCTCTTCCTTTGATTACCTTTGTAGTAATGTACTCTATATCAAATTTAGTTAAGAGTACCAACCATCGAGACATTTTTCCACTTAAAGTCGATGCTTGAAATAGATAAGTTAGAGGGTTTATTCTTGAAACAGCTTGAACCCTATAAGATTAAAAATAATGCCTCAATTTCCTCATAGCCCAAATCATGATCAAACATGTCTTTTCTACTAAATCATATTTTTCCTCGTAGGATAGAAACTTCTTGCTTAAGTAGTAAACTGCATGCTCTATTCCATCTGACCCTTCTTGTGCTAACATTACCCCCATTGCATCCTCTTCTAAAGCCAAGTACAAAACTAATGGCTTACCTTGTTTAGGTGGTTTCAGAACAGGTGGATTAATAAGATATTCCTTGATCTTATCAAAAGCTTTCTGAAAATCTTCATTCTACTTAATTGACTGATCTTTCCTTAAGAGCTTAAAGATAGGATCATAAATATTAGTGAGTTTTACGATAAACCTACTAATATACTGCAACCTGCCAAGGAATCCTCTTACTTCTTTCTCCGTCTTTGGTGCCGGCATTTCTTGGATGGCTTTCACTTTATCCGAATCCACTTCAATTCCTCGGCTGCTCACTATATGCCCTAACAACTTCCCTAAAGTAAACCTAAAAATGCACTTCTTCTGGTTAAGTCTCAGGTTGTACCTCTTAATTTGGGCTAAGAACTTGTCTAAGGCTTCAAAGTGTCCTTCTCTTGTCTCTGATTTGACCATCATGTCATCCACATACACTTCAACCTCCTTATGCATCATATCATGGAAAAGTGCAGTAGCGGCTCTTTAATAAGTTGCACCTACATTCTTCAGTCCAAAAGGCATCACCTTGTAATAATAGGTCCCCCATTCTATGATGAAAGCTATTTTAATCTTGTCCATGACTGCCATCATTATCTGGTTGTACCCGAAAAATCCATCCATAAAAGAATACATTGCACTTGCTGCAGCGCTATCCACTATTACATCAATGTGAGGTAACGGGAAGTCATCTTTTAGACAGGCTTTGTTCAAATCCCTAAAATCTACACACATCCATACTTTGCCATCTTTCTTAGGAACAGGTACTATATTTGCTAGCCATTGAGGGTAGTCTACTACTTCTAGGAAGTTAGCCTGTATTTGCTTAGCAATTTCTTCCTTTATCTTTTTTTTTCCATTCTGGTCTTAATCTGTGCAATTTCTGTTTAACCGGCTTGGTTTCTGGATGAGCTAGAATGTGATGCTCTGCTATTTCTCTATGCAAACCTGGCATGTTTTCATAAGTCCAAGAAAATACTACCTTTCTTTTTATTAATATTCTCTCAAAATTTTTCCTCTTCAAGAGTTACATCATATGATATAGAAATGTTCTTTGGATTATCATTTGTGTCCATGTTAAATGAATCAAATTGAATTGAATTAATGTCAAACATGCATGACCGATCAAAATTATAATGCACCAAACTATCAGGATGCACATCACACAAGTAAGTAAAACCAACATTCATATCATTGACCATAGGAAAAATAACATCCTCATTAGCATAAAGACCGGATGTTATTACATTAGTTTCTTCATAAAAAACATTAATAAAACTATCACTAATGACAGTAGCTAAGTCCTGGGGTGGTTCCTCCTCAGGTGGTAGACATAACAGCTCCTCTACAGCATCATCACCCATCCTTTCAGTTACTTGCTTCATGACTTCCTCTTTATTACTGGCTACTAGGTTTTCCACAATCTGCTCCTTAAAGATCTCAAACCCAGGGACATCCTTTCCAGCCACATTAACAGATTCTTTAGTGCCCAGATAATACTTACCTTCCCCTGGCTTGATGAAGTTCTTACTTAGTGGTCCAATTCTTCCCAAGGGCTTATTTCTTTTTGCTTTCTCCTTGTTCTTTGCTCTTCCCCTAGCTAGTCCTGCTTCAGTATATCCCAAACCCTTTGTATGGTCCTGGGTCTTAATGTTCATGGGTCTAGGACTTCCTTGTTCATTCTTCCCGAGCCCCTGTCCAGGTCGATAATTCATGCTTTCCATCATTTTTGCAACCCTGGGATCCATTTCAATCTCATCAAATATTCCAACAACTTGGAAACCAGGTGGAACACACACTTGCTTGTATTTATCAAGTATAGTTGCCACAGTTGCATTGGTTCCAGCTTCTATTGTCATGATATCTCCTTCATGAGGGAATTTTATTTTCTGGTGCACAGTTGAAGGTACTCCTCCCAGGGCATGAAACCACGTCCTTCCCAACAGCAAGGCATAGGTAACAGGGATGTCCAACATAGTAAATTCAACAGTCGACTCTATGGGCCTTGTTTTGACCAAAGCCTAAAATGTTCCCTCCATATTCCTGGTACTATCATCATAAGCTCTAATTATGAGGTTTAAAACCATCAAGTCATCTACTTTCAGACCCAGATTAGGCAGGATCTTTAGCAGGCATACATTTACCATTACAAAGTTAGTTCTCTTCCCTTTTTGTCACGACCCGAACCCAAGGGCGCGTGACCGACACTGGGGAATGGGTAGGCATAAGGCCCCCGAAACCTGTAGTAAGCCTAAAGGAAAAGGAAATAAAACCATTCATATTTTAAACTTTAATTAATAACAGAATATATTATCAAACTGATTTTTCTCAAAATTCGCAAATTCAACTGCTTAATAAAAATATGTTTCAACATCTCATATTATAAATTGAATTTAAATCTTATACATAAGCATGGTTTACACAAATAAATTACACAATTATGTTTAAACCATACAAATCTTTAGTACATATACTACTGCAGCAACCTAGATTAACACACAGTACAACTTACAATGACCTACATAAAATGGCCGGTGAAGAAGAAACCTGGCGTGGAGGTAGTCTGAGGTCGAACTCCCAAGCTCCTAAAAAAAATAAATTGAGGGGAATCAGACCTCACTGAGTAAGTCAATAAAAAGAGCTGTACAGTTTGAAAACCTTTTTTGAAAACTATATACATTTGTAGTGAAAATAATTTATAATGTATAAATATAGCTTTTTGAAAAAGTCTCGGTAGAACCCTAAACCCAAAATCTACATGGCCAACTGGGCCCACTTATTCCAACTAGACTACCGGTCCCCGAGAGCAAAGGCATCAACCGAGGCACCAAGTCGTAGTCATTCACTTAATCCAAGTATATTGCAATATCCCGTGTTTTTAAATATTTTAATACTGCATCGGGATATGCAGTGTTAATAATTCATGTATATATATTACGATATTTTTACAAGATTGATATGTATTTAAAATCTATTTTAATTATTGTGTATTATTTTAAGTGCTTTACGTAAAATTTTCCCGAGACTTTTATTTCCGGGGAAATTTTCACGTAAATAATTTATTATTAATTATTTTAAATATATTTTCGGACTTGCATGAACTCATACGTATTTTTAAATTACTAAATAAAGCCTATGTGTACTTATTTATTTAATTAGGGTTTAATATATTACCCTAACATTTTATTATTATTTATTTATTTTATTGTTATTTAATTATTTTTAATTAATATTAAATTTTAAAATATTAAATTATATGTGTGTGGTGTATATTTAATGTGTGTAATTTAATATTATTTTATTATATAGTATAAAGTATATATATATACATATAATATATCAAAAAACATAACTTTTGGAAAATTACCATTTTACCCCCGTGTGCATCTTCTTCCCCGATCACCTTCCCCATCGCCGTTCGCCGTCTGTCACACCGTTCCCTTGCCGTTGGTGTGCCGTCCGATGTGCCACCACCTTCCCCAGCCTCTTTCGCCGCCTGTAGCAGCTGATTCCAGCGCCTAGAAGCCATTTTTGGCCGGAAAACCGAAGGTTTTCAATTTCTTCTCACCTCGTGATTTCGGCCACCGTTTTTGACACCGCTGGTCTCTTTCTTCTCCTTGAGCTCCGGTGAGTTTAATTCTAGCTTTGGTTTGAGCTGAATTGGTCTTGATTTGCTTAAGTTTCGAATTTTCAATTTCGGCCATATTAGGGTTTTTGATTTTTTGAGCTTCAAATTGCTTGATTCATGAAAACTCCATTCACAAATGTTGATCCTTGTAGCTTAATCTAAATGTGTGAATTTTTGAGGAATTTTTGGAGATTATTTTGATTTTTGGGTATTTTTGAATATTTTAATATTATTTTCTAATTTTCGAAAATTAATTAATTAAATTATGAAATTGTGTTTTATGATAATTATAGGTGTTGAAATGAATTATAGGAATTTATTTGGAATTTTTATGAATTTCTATGTATTTATTTTGAATTATTTAAGTTTATGTAATTTTGGGAAATTAGGGTTAATTGTGTTTTAAATTGAAATTAATTGGTTAATTGAGTTTAATTATTGATATTATTGATAAATATGTTGAGAAAATTAATTTTGGATAATTGTATAATTTTTGGTGAATTTTTAAAGTAATTTTGGTATATTTATATATATAGGGGTATTTTGGTAATTTTACCCTAAATTGGCTAAAAATGTAATTTAATTGGTTTTAATAGTTAATTAAGGTATAAAAATGATTTCTACAAATTATTTAGTATTTTTAACTAATTAAAACTATTTTTCGTGAATTATTTTCAATTATATATATAATATACGGTTTTTCTAATAAAATAAGTTTGTATCGGTTTTTAATGTGTTTAAAGGTTAATTATGTAATTTATACTTATAAAATGAATTTCTATGTTATAAGGGTATTTTTGGTATTTCTTGAATTATTCTGTGATTGTGGACCCCAGTCGGTAGACTGTAGTTTGGAGTCCGACCGAGAGGTTGTGGTTGTGTGTTGAGCTTGTTTTTCGAAGTGTGTTTCTTTGCAGGGTCGGCTCTACTCTTTGAGTAGAGAGATGTCCGTTTTACAAGGGAGGTTCTGTCGAATTTTCAATAGAATTCTCGTAAAACGTGATGTCCGGTCGAACCCTAATCTTAATTCTGTGTTTAATATTCTAGATCGAATTCTAGGATTTTCTGCTAGGTTTATTCTAATGTCGGTTATTTATTGTTTGTCTAGTCGCGCCAAGATCGAGGCCTAGTGGACCAGGCCCGTCGGACCCATCTCGTGGAGCGCATTAGAGTGAGTTGCTATTTTATATATATATGCTTAGGATACATGATTTTAGAAATATATGTTTTATTTTGATTAAAATGCATAAATAATGTGATTTGTATTTAAGTATATTTTTGGTATATTTTTTGTGTATATTAAATTATATGCATGTTTTGTAGATAAATTATATTTAAAATGTTTTTAAACATATTTCTAGCTTAATTTATAATTTGATTGGATTCATTTGACATATATATACTCGAAATATACCTGGTTTATTTTTGGTATATTTCTAGTATATATATGGTTTATGTTGATATTTTATTGAACTTCATGCATCATTTATTTTTGTGAATGAATGTTTTATATTTATTGATGAAGGATATCGATAGAACGTGCTACCTAGTGGGCAGCACTAGGACCGAGTACGTACCGGTGCGCTTATAGCATTTAGGCTATATTACTAACCTATTTATGGATATTGATTGGTTATGAATATTTGATGTGTGTGATGTGATTTGGGTGTGATTGCTGGAGCTCGGTTGACCTAGTGTCTCGGGGCCAATCACACTGGCAGTCAGACTGTTGGAGCTCGGTTGACTTAGTGTCTCGGGGCCAGTCTACTGTCTAAATGGATTAAGTGGATATATTTGGATTAAGTGAGCCTGTATGGCTAGAGTGTTGTCTAACACTGATTGAGGTTTCGATATTATAAGGTTCTATTTGATCCTTCATAAACTGTGATTTTCAATAAAAATATATAAAATGATTTTTCTGCATCTGTGTGTATTGCCTGTATATATACATATGATATATATACTGTTGATTGTATGCATTATCATTTAGTATGCATGTATATATATTATAGTAATTCAATCAGTGAGGTCTGACTCCCCTCCGTTGACTATTTTTAGGAGAGTCAACATCTTCAGACCTCAGTAGCAGGCATATACGTCGGATTTCTTCCGCCCCGGCTTCTTTGTGTAAACTGCTTACTTGAGTCTTATTTTTATAATCTAGACACTGCAGTAGTTGTAAATTAATGGTGGGATTTTATGTATTTTATTTATGTGAGATATTGTATTATATTTGAACTGGATTTGTATTAAAAGATTACATATATGAAAGGATGAGGATTTGATTTAAATCCAGTTAGTGAAAATAATATTGTGATAGTTATGATATTTATGATTTTATTTCCGTTGCATTATACATTGCTATTATTGTTACATGTTTTATTTTATTTTTAGGCTTGCTACGGGTTCCGGATTCGAAAGAATTCCCGTTCCCTAGCGCCGGTCATGGCCCCTATTTTGGGTTGTGACATATATCGCATTGGCAGTCCCCGAGAGCAAAAGCATCGACCAAGGCACCCATCCCAGTCCATTATCAACCTTACAATCACTGGCGGTCCCCGAGAGCAAAGGCTTCCACCGAGGCACCCATCCCAGTTTAACATTCATCAATCATACATATATCGGATCCATCTCTCAATCTCTACCATGTGCACATAGTCCTGGTGAAGGCCTCCAGGTAGCCCGTTCTATCAAAATTTCTCAAAATCAATTTTAAATAAATAAAATGCGTTTAAAGCTTAAATAACAACATTAAATTAAATAAATCATATAATCAATATTAAAATATAAGCGCACGCATTTGTTAATTAAAACACATGCACAGATCATTCTATCGACTTACAAGATGAGTGTAAAGGCTGACGACCACGCGTCTGCCTCGGTCTCACGGCTTCTACTCCGATATGCTCTAAAAGAAAAAGAAAAAAATGAATCGACTTTTAAAACATGGTTATGGAATCGAAATCAACAATCAACAAAACAATGAAATTCCAGGCTGACTCGAGGAAAACCGGATAAGACTCGATAGACAGGACATAACCTAACTAACGGTAGAAATTTTACGAATATCACGTTTTACGAGAAAATCTACCGAAATTTCGGTAGAGTCTTCTCTGTAAAACGGACATCTCTTTACCAAAGGTAGAGCCAGACCTGCATAAAATGCACTTCTAATATCCACACTCGAGTCGGGCTCCCAAATCTACATTTTGCCCCGACCAACATCACAACTCAATAGAATATCAAGAATTAATAATATTTATTTCTCAAACACGTATTTTACATACACATATACTAAAAATAGACAAAAATATATAAAATCTCAATTATTCAAAATTAACAACTAATTTGTATTCCTTCGTCAAAATATAATTATACCCTAATTTAAAATCCATTAAAATGTATTATATATATATACAATATTTGGGATTTAATATTCAAAATTTACACTACTTAGGTGAAAATACCAATTAATTTATAAAAATTGTCTAAACCCCTTAAATATTAATAAAACTAATTAAAATATATATTTAACTATATTTAGCGTAAAATTACATTTTTTTACCCCTAAAATACATAAATTACATAATGTGCTATTAATACTAAAAATAATTCCTTAAAATTATTTAATCACACCAAAAATTCATTTTCTCAAAATAAACCTTCCTAATATAATTAAAACATTTAATCAATCAACAATTTTTTCCCAAAAATATTATTTAACCTAAAAATCAAATTTGGCATAAACTCAAAAATATTTATAAAAATAGTATAAAAATCACAAAATTATAATTTGAGTTCTAAAATTAATAACATTTAATAATAACCTCAATTATTAAAATTTTATAATTTTTTTTTAATCATAATTTTCGAAATTAGCATAATTACCCATTAAATACCTAAAATTTACATAAACCTCTAATTAACACGAAAATTCTAAAACCTTACAAAAAAAATTAATATACTAAGATCAATTAACTATAATTACTTTAATTATATTAACTAAACCAAATAAAACCCAATAAATCAACTAAAAAAATTAAATAAAAATTATGAAAATTCTGTAAATTAAGGAAAATTAGGAAAAATACTTAAAAATTCAAATTGAAGCAATTTATTGGCATAATCCAACATATACTCAAAAACAACCTAAAATCAACATTCAAAATCGACCAACAACCAGAAAACAACCTGCCAACAACCTAAAAACAACACTGAGCAACTCACCTTCAACCTTCAATTCCGGCGCTAGAGGTGAGTTACAGCGACGGCTCTTGGCTTGGACGGACACCTAAGACGATGAGGGAAGTTGGGGAAGCTTGGGTGGTGCCGGATCAGCTTGGATCGAAGTTTACAGAGGAAGAAAACAGGAAACGGTAGCAGCAGCACCTTCCCTTGGCAGCTTGGCGCGACAGCAATGGCGTTCTGGTGGTGACAAGACGAACGGCGCAGTGAAGAAGAAGGAAGAGACGGTGAGGGACAGAGAGGGAAGGTTGCAGGGCTGGGTCGGGAAGTTTCTTCCCTGTTCTCATTTTCTTTCTTTCTTTTATTCTTTGTTTACCTTTCTTTTGTCTTTTATTTTTGTTTTTGGTTGTCTCGGTTTGGTCCACTTCCCTTCACCTATACATATATATATATATATATATATATATATATATATATATATATATATATATATATATATATATATATATATATATACTATAAACTATTAATATATAATAATATATAATTATACATGTATATGTGTATAGGTAACTATTAGTATATATATATATATATATATATATATATATATACATACATACACTACATGCACTTATATATACACAAGTCATTTTAATGTACACACATCTAAAATAATATTTAACCCTAAATATATATATATATATATATATATATATATATATATATATATATATATATATATATATATATATATATATATATATATATATATATATATAATGCATAAGTAATTATTAATAATACTATAAAAAAAATCCCTTTATTTAAATAAATATATAGGATATTACACTTTTACTTCAGCTGGGATAAATAATGCTTTATTATGGTTTCTTCCCTCCAAAGGCAAGTCATCGTCTAAAAATGTTACCAGCCCATGTTTCTTTTCTATCACCTTTGCTACCATAGCCTTAGGCTTAGCTGCCGTTTTAATGCTCATATTCAATAAAGCTTTAACCAAAGCCCTTTTATGACTACCTGAATGCATCAGTAATTCCCAGATGCTCACACTCGCTTTAGCCTTCTTAAGTTATTCCAGGATCAAATCTTCTTTCTGTCCTTCCTTTACTTCTACATCTTTTGTTTCTTCCCTTTCTACAACCCTTTCATTTTGCTGCCTAGTAATTCCTCCCACTTCTAGTAACATGATTCACATTTGGAGTATCACTCCATACATTGACTCCAGTGGGTTTTTCTTCATCAGAATTATACCATATGTCCACGGCCCTAACAATTCGTTCTCTTTTCCCATTTTTCCAAACTTCCATTGTGCATGTTTCTTTTCCTTTCAACTCCCTTAGCTTGTCCATATGTTGGCTTAGCAACTCTTCAACCCCTTCTTGGGATAGTTTTGGGGTTAAGAATTCATCTTTTTTATAATCATCACCCCATCCTATTGGCACGATCTCTTCCATGGGTATGTCAGTAGAAGCGGGTTTAGAATAGAATACTCTATAATCGAACTTGCCCAAAAGTTATCCCAACAGATCTTCAACTCCTCTTGGCGACTGCTTGGGAATTTCAAGCTCTTCTTTTACCAACTCATCATCAAACTCATCTCCCCAACCTGAGGGCTCAATTGATTCAATAGGGATATCAACAAAGGGTGGTTTCGAGTAGAATACTCTATAATCAAACTTGCCTCAGGGCTGGCCCAGTAAATCTTCCACTCCTCTCTGTGGTTGTCCGAAAGGTTCTCCATTGGGTATAGGGTTGAGGTCCTCGAAGGAGCTTAGAACTTCTTCTTCGCTAACCCCTAAGTCGATCATCATGGTGTTTGGTGGTGGAACATTTCGGTAGTCTAGGAAAGGGTTGTTTCTAGTGTTTGGGTTGGAATTGGATTTCTCAAGGTCGATGATTTTTCCAGAGTTTATCAAGTTTTGGATTTTGTGTTTTAGGCGAATGCAGGTATCTGTGGAATGGCCAGCTACTTGATGAAACTTGCAGTGACTGTTTGGATTATAGCCAGGGAGATTTGGATTCAGGGGTTTGGAAAAGTCAAGGGGTCGGAGTAGGCCTTTTTGAATTAGCCTCTCTAGGACTTTAGAAAGTGGTTGGTTGAAGTTGGAGAACCTTTTAGGTTGCTGAACTGCATGCACCTCTACAACTCGACTAGTACTTCCTTGTTGTATGCCACCAGTTAGGTAGTTTCGAGTTCCTGTGCCTCTAGTAGTTTTCTTTTTCTTACTCTCAATTTCCTCAGCTTGTAATCCATCATCATACAAATCCACAAAGGTTTGGGGATTCATCATCTGTAACCTCTCAACTAAATTAGGTGACACATTATGACCTATCATTCTAACTTGATCCTTCTCAGCAAGCTTGTTTTTCATCATCCCTGCTTTATTCATGAAATGAGTTAAGAAATCAGAAAAAGACTCATTTGATTTCTGTTTAGTTAACTCTAGATCCCTGATGGATACCTCCAACCTGGTATTTTAATCATACTGTTTCAAGAATGCAATGCATAGTCCCTTCCAGTCAACCCTAACAAACTTTTCTAACCCATGGTACTAGTTCACAGCCATTCCTTCCAGTGATAGTACAAATAGCCTAGCAACTACTGACAATGGTGCTTTAGTAATGCTTGTGGTTATGGTGTATTAACTCAAATGAATCCTTGGATCTCCTCTCCCATTAAACTTTTTCAGTTGAGGAATTTTGAACTTTTCAGGAAACTTACCACCCTCCATTTGCAGCATATCATCAAAGTCAAAAGAATATCCTATTCCTTGTCCTCTAATTAGCTCTTCCATCTTGGACATTTTCTAAGTTAGTGCTTGCATCTGCTTGGACTCATGATCATGGACTAATTTAAGTGACTCTCTCTTCACCTTTTCTACCATGTAGTTTTCAATGTCTTCCAGTCTCACATCAGTAGTAGGCACATTTCTAGTATCAAGTTGCCCCCCAACATTATTAGCAACAGGTGGAGGAGCTACAGCAACAGGTGGAGCTCTTATAGTGGGTGGCTATTCAACAGTAGCAGTAGGTGGTTGTTTAATAACAGCAACAGGTGGTTGTCCAATAATAGGTTGCACTAGTCAGGCCAAAGCCTGTCTCAATTCATCTTGCATCATAGCTCTCATGTCATCTATCAAAGCTCCCTTAATGTCCTCCAAGGTCCACATCTCTAGTTATTGTTCCATTTCAATCTGTTTAGTCTGAGTTGGTTCAACTTCTAGGAATAGTGGATTGATTGGACTTCCCTCTAGTCTCTCCACTCTGTGAAGAATGCCTTGAGTTATGGACTTCGGACTTAAATCAACTCTAGTCAATTTGCCACCTCTTCATCCTTAGACACGAGAAGACCCAGATGAATCTCTGATGGCTATAAAATAAGGTATTAGTATGATGCATGGACTGTATATGCATGATGCATGTGTTTATGTAACAAATAGCAAACAAGCACTTAGCAAGCAGCAAGTATCAAGAAGCAATCAACATGCAAACATAAGCCTTTCAACCTTATTCCTCCCACACACGTGTTCAATGGCAAGTTTCTTTTCCTAAGATTTTTCTCTTGGCCTTCATATCAACAGGGGATATTAAGAGCCGACGCGCATGCTAAATCTCTCTTTAAAAGGATAAAAGCACAGAAACAACATTTCTAAATATAAAGGTCTAGCCTAATCCTTATTAGCCTGAATGAGCTTCAAAGGTATAGGCTTGGGCTTTTATAAATAGAAATACCTCATGGAAATTCAAACAAACAAGCATTTTGGGTAAAGATCCTAGGGAAAGTAACTAAGCCATTATATATGGTTAGGGTTTGGTGAAAAGTTAGGGCTCCCTTAGCAAGATGCTCTCCATTATGAACTTTGAGTTACAGGCCAAGGTCAAAGGGGTCCAGCATCCTTTACCAACTCGAGAGAAGATTACCCCCCTTAGAGACTTGGGTTACAGACTCTGGTCAGATGAGCCCGGTAATCTCTCTTGAACCAAGTTAAGGCTAAAAGTGATGGCTAGCTAATTTATAACTCCATGAAGCTAATGGAATCATCAAAATTATAAACCAATGCCAGCGGTTTAGTAGGGACATGCAGAATGAATGCAAGAATGAAATAATAATCGATAAAATAATTCTAAAGAACATAAGTAGAATCAGTATCTCTTATCCCCAGTGGAGTCGCCATTGTAGACGGTAGGGTTTAGCGCGTGTCTAAGATTTTAACAACCACATCACTGTTTAGGCTTAGGGCCTTTAAAGAACACACTAACCACTGTTACAAAGACATGGCGTGGAGATGAGGAGTCGCCACCTAGGGTAATAACTAGGACAAATCGAAAAGGTGGTACTCGATTCTCTAAAAGAAAGCTAGCACCACAACCAAGAGATTCTGGATACGGAATAATAACTTCTCTTAGTCTCGTGTTCATTTAGAATAATTTTATAAATGATTATTTCATCCTCTAATTACATACAATTTTATTAAACTCTAATTAACATCCATCTAACCCAAAAGGCAACAAGTCAATAAAATTACAAGTAAAAATGCATCAAAAAGGCAATTTCCCTATGTCTAAACTATGTTAATTTTATTTTATAAGTTAGCTAAATCTACATATTTTATTTATAAGTGAAATGGACTTCAAGGTGGGCCTACATTTTTATTAATTGGTGAGTATATCTATTTATTTTAATCTGTCTAAGATAAGGGCTTATGTCTATTCAATTTTAAAGGAAAATTAAATTAGTGGGCCTAAGTCTAACTTGGTTTTATTTTAAATGAAATGTGGTCCTAGGTCTATTTATTTTAAAAGAAATGAATTTAAGTGGGCTGACCTAAGTCTAAACAAGTTTTTAATTAACTAAGTGGGCCTAAAATCTAATTAACCTAATGAGCCTAAATTGATTTTAATTATTTAAAGTCCTAATTCATTTTTAAGCCTATTTATTAAGTGGGTTAGACTTAAACATGGGCTTGGGGCCAAAAACATTAAAAAAAAGCCCAAAAAAACATAAAAACATAATCAAATCAAATCAAAACACATTCACATATGATTTCTAAAAAAAAAACCTAATTTAATTACATATAAACCTTAATTAACTAAAGCCACCATTAATTTTAATTAATGTTTACCCAATTAAACCTAATTACTAATTGATTGTAAATGCAAAAAATTAAATCTTTTACTATTCCCATTACTGGGGCTATTACAAACTACGTACAAAAATTTAAACAATTATACATCCATGAATAACTACACAAAACACATAAAGGTAAAATGAAAATTAAAACCCTAATATCTACTGGAAATCAGTACAAATAAGTCTGATCGGCATTATGGATTTCCAATCGGAAATCCATAATTTCGATTTTCATTTTTTTTACTTTTAATTACCAAAAGACCCCTAAAAAATTGACTTATTTGCAATCAAATCTTAAAAAATGTTGCAATTTAGTATCTAAAGTCCAGAAAATTGACAACCAAGTTGAATTTTTTTGAATGAATTTCATCATAGGGGCTTACGTCGTAATTGTGCATAATTGTATCCCGAAATTGAGTGCTTACAGACTTCTTCTTTTTATAGATGGAATAGAGCTTAATTATGGAAAAAATTTTGGATATTAGATTGGTGTATTGAAACCAAGTTTATTACAATTCCACAGTTTTAACAAAGAAAAGATATGAAAGGTTATATCCCTCAGAAAATGAAACTCATGATAGACTCCATATGTATTTGACTGAATCATTACTGGGAGGTGTAATTATGCCTATTGGACCATAACTATTAGAGGCAACCACAACTTAAATTAAGTGTACCATGATCATATAATATATGTGCAAATGTATGATTTATACAAGGGTGAACGACAAATCAAATTAATAGTGAAGTACTTTACTATTTCTGTATAGTAGTGACTGAAACAATATGTACAATATGTTTGTATAACAATCACCAAATCTTAATTAATACCACAATTACAAAAGAAAATAAAAAAAAAGTTAGTAATGATCTTTAAAAAATTTTAACATGATCAAACCATAGACTTCTTATGTAGGTCTTTTATTTAAGCATCGAAAACATATAAAGGACCTGCTTCTTGAAGCGGACGAGTAATAGCCACCTCCCACTTTGTAGTATAATCCCATTAATATAGAAAAATTATTAATTAATTATACAATTTTCTTCCATTTATTTATTTCACCAAGATATGTATGTAGCATAATGTTAACTTTGTGATCCCTATTGATGTTGTGGTACTTTTTACTATGTATAATAAGTTATAATAACCTTTATTAATTGTTTGTGTACTCCAATAGAACTAATAATCACTTTATGGATTCATTAAAAATTACAATCTTGATAATATCATACACAGTGAAATGTTAAATTGAATTATAAGGGCTATTAGAGTGATAGTGAAATGTCGACAAAGGCTATTAATTTGAATGCATAATTGCCAAATTTTGTTGAAATGACAAAAAAATGAAATTGTCAAAATCTTTGAAAAAACTAATATATTATATCATGATAATATTAGACATCACAACTTAAATTTGTGGTCACTATAAATATTAACTATGTCATTAAATATTCAAATTTCACTTAAATTACAAATCAATTGCATTGTCAAAGTCATCACTGGAATTTATAAATTGTCAAAAACCTTGCAATCGCAATGGTGGAGATGGTAAGGTTTTATTTCTACATAAGGTAGAGGCCCATATTGTATCTCATTTGCAGTATTTCTTGTAAAAGCACTAAAGTTAACAAGGGTTAATGTCTTTTTCTAGAAAAACGTAAGAGCATTTTTTCAATATTGTAGTAGTTAAATATTTCAATAAGACCATTCGCAAGCATTTTCTAGTCCATAATAGCATCGATATTGGTACATACTCATACTTGCCATAAATGGTATGACTTAAAACATGCCACTCTAATCATAACAATATCTATAAATGGTGCACTTAATCTTCTCATGAAATAATCAAGTATATTCTAAAAGATAAAATGTTATGTTATATTATTGTAACAGCCCAGACCAACCCGCATCAGATATTGTCCGCTTTGCCCAGGCCCAGCCCACAACGCACGGTTTTAAAACGCGTCTAATGGGATGGGAGCTCTAACTTAATCGGCTCCAACCGACTCTAGCTCTGAAACCATTATAACAGCCCAGACCAACCTGCATCAGATATTATCCGCTTTGCCCAGGCCCAGCCCGCAGCGCACAGTTTTAAAACACGTCTAATGGGCTGGGAGCTCTAACTCAATCGGCTCCAACCGACTCTGGCTCTGATACCATTGTAACAGCCCAGACCAACCCGCATCAGATATTGTCCGCTTTGCCCAGGCCCAGCCCGCAGCGCATGGTTTTAAAACGCGTCTAATGAGATGGGAGCTCTAACTCAATCGGCTCCAACCGACTCTGGCTCTGATACCATTATAACAGCCCAGACCAACCCGCATCAGATATTGTCCGCTTTGCCCAGGCCCAGCCCGCAGCACACGGTTTTAAAACGCGTCTAATGGGCTGGGAGCTCTAACTCAATCGACTCCAACCGACTCTGGCTCTGATACCATTGTAACAGCCCAGACCAACCCGCATCAGATATTGTCCACTTTGCCCAGGCCCAGCCCGCAGCGCAGGGTTTTAAAACGCGTCTAATGGGAGAAGGTATCCACACCCTTATAAGGCGTGCTTCGTTCTCCTTCCCAACCGATGTGGGATTTTTGAAAAATAGGGTTAATTGTGTTTTTAATTGAAATTAATTGGTTGATTATGATATCCCACATCGGTTGGGAAGGAGAACGAAGCATGCCTTATAAGGGTGTGGATACCTTCTCACATTAGACACGTTTTAAAACCGTGCGCTACGGGCTGGGCCTGGGCAAAGCGGACAATATCTGATGCGGGTTGGTCTGGGCTGTTATAATGGTATCAGAGCCAGAGTCGGTTGGAGTCGATTGAGTTAGAGCTCCCATCCCATTAGACGCGTTTTAAAATCGTGCGCTGCGGGCTGGGCCTAGGCAAAGCGAACAATATCTGATGCGGGTTGGTCTGGGCTGTTACAATGGTATCAGAGCCGAAGCCCGGATCGGTGTGCCACTGGGCCCTAAGGGGGGGTGGATTGTGATATCCCACATCGGTTGGGAAGGAGAACGAAGCACGCCTTATAAGGGTGTGGATACCTTCTCCCATTAGACACGTTTTAAAACTGTGCGTTGCGGGCTGGGCCTGGGCAAAGCGGACAATATCTGATGTGGGTTGGTCTGGGCTGTTACAATGGTATCAGAGCCAGAGTCGGTTGGAGTTAATTGAGTTAGAGCTCCCATCCCATTAGACGTGTTTTAAAACCGTGTGCTGTGGGCTGGGCCTGGGCAAAGTGGACAATATCTGATGCGGGTTAGTCTGGGCTGTTACAGTTATGTTAATCTAACCATTCATATTGATAAATAAATGTAACAATATAAATGATTAATATAAGAATCTCACCACTGTTGTCATATTTTATGTATGACTCTTGGTCCAAACATTCAAATCTTTTAGTAATTTATCTAAGGATTTATATTTTAGATAAAAAGCCAATATTGAAAAAAATATAGAATTATGTTTTTTTTATAAGAACAATATGCAAAGCAATGAAATAATGGAAAGGGGTTGAATGTAAGTGAAATTAAGTTGATTACATGGCCTTCTTTTTATAGAGATGGCTATTAATTATGACCCCTTGAAAAAATATTTCATATGGAAGTGAATTGTCACTACAAAATGGCCACATTTTTGACATTTAGTTACCATAGTAGTATAACAGTTTGCAATGAATATCCATATAAGCCATTAAATTCTAACTTATAGATTATAATTTATACGTACCGTGAATATACTATGGTTGAATATACCATACAACAATCTATTAATATATAAAAAGTTGATCACCCAATTTTCACTGTTCATCTACAGTATCAACGTTGCCCCTCAATTTCATAAAAATTTAAATGTTGTTACCATTTATGAGAAATAGCAACCTAGAGTGAAATAATGCCATTTTGGGATTTCACTATTTTATATGTACTCCACTAAATAAGAGAAAAAAGGAACCATTTTGGTTAGTTGTTTTGAGTATTTCATCATTTAAAATATGCCTTTGCATTTTTGTCCTCCCTCTTATCTTGAGACATATCTATTTTAAATAACTTATTAGTCATTTCAATAGGCCCTTAATTTAAAAACCCTAGCTGAGATGTTTGCCCTGTTCATCTCATTTCCACCACTGCCCATATCTGCCCTCTTCTTTCCTCTTTCTATGACTTTCTCCTATAGCTCCTCTTTAATTTAACCAATTTTCCCTTCAGTTTCTTAAGAATCCCATGGCTCCTCTTTGATCTAACCATTTTTCTCTCTATTTATTCCATTAATATGTATTTTTACATGAACTCTCAAAGCATAAAAACACCCAAAAATCATTTGTCATTCTAATCAATAAAACAATCCTATAAAATTCCATTTTTATCATCATCGTCATCATTGTGATTCCATTTTTTTCTAATTCCTATAAAAATTCCACCTTTCACACATTAAAAAAAAGCCAAAAAAAAAATAAGAGAATGGGAATTTTTTTTTTAAGCAAGAAAATAAGGTGGCAAAGGCTCTATGGTGCTCAATAGCAATAACATGTTTTTTGTGGTTATGGCAAAGATAACTACCAAACTAACCAACTACATGTCTTGACACTGGTTAGTCTCTATTTTTTCTTTTATTTCCTTCTTCCTTTTCTTTATTTTCTAGGTTTTTCTTTTTTTTTCCATTTTTATTTTGTATTTTTTGGTTAAAGTTTATTTTTTTATGCTACCACATTGAAATTTTTCTATTAGGGTTTTTGTTGGTTTCATATGTCCATATATGTTAGACAATAATTTTATATTAGTTATTTTTTATTGATTGGCATAAAGATCACTTTAAATGTGTCTATGTTAATTTCTTTTTTCATTTTTTCCCCTTGACAATTTATATGAGATTGTTGTTGTTGCATTTGTTGCTTAAGGTGTTTAATCAAGTTTTATATTATTGGAAATTTTATAATGTTTTTTTTATATACATTGAAGTCTTATTGTGATTTTTCTTAGCACTAATCAAGGCATTTTATAATTTATTATTGAATATGGTGCTTTTACTTGGTATTTTCTTTTTTTATTTTTGCTATTATTATTAAAAATTATACCTATATAATGTTCATTTCTCCTTAATGCCATGAGGCTTGATGCATTGCTTTTAGATTTGGGCTTCGAAATGGAATGAAAGAGCATATGTTAGTTGTAAGAAAGCTAATTTGATTCATGATAACCTACGCATAACTGTACTGATTGAAGAAGTAACATGTGTTGACTATGCTTTTTTTTATTCACATAAAGAAACCCTTGACAGGGTTTGTCTTAGAGATATTTACTGATGTAAAATTTTATTTTCTGCTCTAGATTAGTAGACTGGCATACAATTCATCCTTTTTGTTCATGTAAACATCTAGATTATGAAGAGTCATGAAGAGACTTTAGTTATTGCATATCTAGGATAAGCTATGAGCTTTATTGCCAAAAAAAAGCTATTTAAAGTTTCTTATTATAAGACTCATTTCTTTTTATACAAGCATATGCTTTGTTTACCTGGATAATTGTCAAATTAAACTAATTTGGCATTCAGTTCAAATTGCACTCTTTCTAAATCCTAGGATGCTATAACAATTTATTAATATTCCCTAACTGAATTTGAATATGAATGCTTTTATTGTTGACGAAAAACTAAAGGTGAATTTGAATCTCGGGTTACTAATTAGTAATGATGAATTAAATTGTTAATTCTTACAAATAATTATAATTTTTTATTAATTATTTCTTTTTCCTTGCAAGATTGATGAATCAAATAACAAGTAATATTGATATTGTTTTTATTTTCATTGTATTCACTCTTCATTTTTTTTTTTTGTACAATTTGCTTAAAACATTTAATTTTAAACTATTAACCCAATGTTTGAATTTTAAATTATGAAATTTTATGTGTATTAATTATATATATATATATATACACACACATATAAAATGCGGGTAATCTTCCTAATATAATATATGTGGAAATGTATAATTTGATAAACAACTATACTAACACATGCATTACCTAATACATGTTTTAAGTTTTAATTTATCATTAATGTGAATGTTTTTATATGTTATTACTATTTCTTACCACACTGATATAAGTATAATATAGATTAGTACATTATTTTTAAAAAAATGGAAGAGAGACAAAACATCAAATAATGAACCAAGGCATCCTAGCTAGGCTAGCACCCCAAAACCATCTACTTCATGTGTTGATCTATCTCCTCAAATATTATTAAAAGAAAAAAATGTTAATACAAGAAGAAACCAAATAAGGTCTGAAGGACCTAAGAAGTATAAAGTGAAGAAAAATAGTAAGAACAATAACCCATAACATCATTAAACATAAGGGAATGGCACTTAATAGGATAGGTAGGCCACCAAGTCAAATAAGTCAAAGTAGGACTGATAGTAGTAAGACGATCAGCAACTTGATTACCCTCATGATAAATGTGAGAAACATGAACTTGCTTAGAACAAAGCAGCTAGAGGCAAACCTCCCATTCTTAGTGGATGAACCATGGTACAACAAAAGAATGATTTCTCAATAAGTTAACTACAAGCACTGAGTCACTCTTTATCCAAACTGGAGATGAAGGAAAAATAGAAATTTTCTTAACCGCAATCACCACCGTAAGGATTTCTGCTTTAAAGGAAAAATGGACACCCAACAGAACAACAAAAGACAATAAATAATGGCCAAAACAGTCTTGGATGATACCACTAACAACTAAATAATTAGAGGATCCATAAGTAACTCCATCAGAAATAATCTTCAACCACCCTCAAGGCGAAAGAAGCCATCAAATTGGAAAAATGACTATAGCAAGACTAGGAATAGTAGTAATGTGAAATTAATGAAGGATGAGCAAATTAAAAAAGAGCATATGACATATGACCTGAACCAAACACTTTGGCATCCTTAACAGCTTTACAAATGCATTGAATAGCTGAAGAAATAGGAATAAACTCATCATGAAAAGTAATGCAAGTACGAGAGTGCCAAAGAAACCAAAAGGTTGTGACAATCCCCACTCTCCAAAGAACTTGTAACTAAGAAGAAAATTTAGTCCTCTAAACTGAATTAAATAATTGATGGAATCCTTGAGAAATAGTAAGGTGGATATTAAATAAACTACAGAAGGAAGACCAAACGGCAACTGCATAAGAGCAATGCAAGAAAATATGATCTAAAGTTTCCTTTTTATTACCATAAAATTGACAAAAAGATACCACATGAATCCCTTTAATGCATAAAATTTTATCAGTGGGAAGCTTGTTATAAAGAGCTCTCCACAAAATAATGGACCGGGAAGGAGGTAAATAATGTCTCCACACCTCTTTGCCCCAAGCAACATTAGGAGAAGACAAACGGTAAAGGTTATAAGCATCCTTAGGGGAAAGAAAACCATCAAAAGAGCCCTAGTAAACAAAACAAACTTCCAGAGAAGAAGATAGAGTGGTGCACAAAATATCATCATAAATTTTAGGATAAAAATCTCAAAAATTTTGTGACAAATCCCAAATACCATTGACAAAGACATTTGAAACTTTAACTTAAAGATGAAGGTGCAACTAAAAAGGGATATCCACTAAATCCGTAATAACATGGCCTAACCAATTGTTATTCCATAAGTGAAAGGTAAAGTTAGAACTAATAATCCATTAACAATGATGTTGAAGATCAAAATAGCAATGTCTAATAGAGCACCAAATGGAAGAAAAAATGTAAGAGGGCCAAGTAGTGTTAGTAACCGTGAAGAATTTAGATTGAAGGAATAAGTAAACAAATCCATTGACTAAATGGACATTCCAAGCTAATTTACATAGCATGGCAGAATTTAAACAGTGAAGCCGTTTGAGACCAAACCCACCTTCTTCTTTAGGATGACAACAGTCCTCCCATTTAATAGAGATAAGTTTTTGTCACGACCCAAAACAAGGGTCATGACCGGCGCTAGGGAACGGGAATTCTTTCGAATCCGGAACCCGTAGCAAGCCTAAAAATAAAATAAAATATGCAATAGTAATAACAACAATATATAATGCAGCGGAAATAAAAATTATAAATATAATAACAACATAAGCACCAACTGGATTTAAATCGAATCCTCATCATTTGATATACATATAAATCTTTTAATACAATCCAGTTCAAATATATATAATACAACATCTCTTTAAATATTTAATGACTACTGCAGTGTCTAGATAAAATAAACCCAAGACTCAGAGAAGCAGTTTACACAAAGAAGCCGAGGCGGAAGAAATCCGGCGTACAGGCCTGCTACTGAGGTCTGAAGATGATGACTCTCCTGAAAAATAGTCAACGGAGGGGGGTCAGACCTCACTGTGTGAATTACTATAATATATATACATGCATGCTAAATGACAATGCATACAATCAACAGTATATATATCATATGTATATATACAGGCAATACACACAAATGCAGTAAAATCATTTTTTATATTTGACTGAAAATCATAGTTTATGAAGGATCAAATAGAACCCTAGAATATCGAAACCTCAAACAGTGTTAGACAACACTCTAGCCATACAGGCTCACTTAATCCAAATGTATCCACTTAATCCATTTGGACAGTAGACTGGCCCCGAGACACTAAGTCAACCGAGCTCCAACAGTCTGACTGTTAGTATGATTGGCCCCGAGACACTTGGTCAACCGAGCTCCAGCAATCACACCCAAATCACATCACACATCAGATAATCATATTCAATCAATATCCACAAATGGTTAGTAATATAGCCTAAATACTATAGGCGTACCGGTACGTACTCGGTCCTAGTGCTGCCCACTAGGTAGCACGTTCTATTGATATCCTTCACTAATAATATAAAACATACATTCACAAATAAATGATGCATGAATTTAAATAAAATAACAATATAAACCATATATATACTGGAAGTATACCAAAAGTAAACCAGGTATATCTCGAGTATATATACGTCAAATAAATCCAATCAAATTATAAATTAAGCTAGAAATATATTTAAAAACATTTTAAATATAGTTTATTAATAAAACATGTATATAATTTAAAATATACTAAAAATAAACCAAAAATAAACTAAGGATTTACTTAAATACAAATCACATTATTTATGCATTTTAATCAAAATAAAACATATATTTCTAAAATCATGCACCCTAAGCACATTTATATAAAATAGTAACTCACACTTAGTGCGCTCCACGAGATGGGTCCGACAGGCCTGGTCCACTAGGCCTCGGTCTCGGTGCAACTAGACAAACAATAAATAACATACATCAGAATAAACCTAACAGAAAATCCTAGAACTCGATCTAGAATATTAGATATAGAAATAGAATTAGGGTTCGATCGGACATCACATTTTACGAGAATTCTACCAAAAATTCGGCAGAACCTCCCCTGTAAAACGGACATCTCTCTACTCAAAGAGTAGCGCCGACCCTGCAAAGAAACACACTTCGAAAAATAGGCTCAACCACTCATCCACAACCCCTCGGTCAGACTCCAAACTACAGTCTACCGACCGAGGTCCACAATCACAGAATAATTTCAGAAATACCAAAAATATCCTTATAACATAGAAATTCATTTTATAAGTAGAAATTACATAATTAACCTTTAAACACAGTAAAAACCGATAAAAACTTATTCTATTAGTAAAACCGTATATTATATATATAATTGAAAATAATTCACGAAAAATAGTTTTAATTAGTTAAAAATACTAAATAATTTGTAGAAATCACCTTAAATAATTATTAAAACCAATTAAATTACATTTTTAACCAATTTAGGGTAAAATTACCAAATTGCCCTTATATATATAAATATACTATAATTACTTCAAAAATTCACCAAAAAATAGTATAATTATCCAAAATTAATTTTCTCAACATATTTATCAATAATATCAATAATTAAACCAATTAATTTCAATTTAAAACACAATTAACCCTAATTTCCCAAAATTACATAAACTTAAATAATTCAAAATAAATACATAGAAATTCATAAAAATTCCAAATAAATTCCTATAATTCATTTCAACACTATAATTATCATAAAACACAATTTTATAATTTATTTAATTAATTTCCGAAAATTAGAAAATAATATTAAAATATTCAAAAATACCCAAAAATCAAAATAATCTCCAAAAATTCCATAAAAATTTATAAATCTAGATTAATCTACTAGGATCAACATTTGTGAAGGAAGTTTTCATGAATCAAGCAATTCGAGGCTCAAAAAAAATAAAAACCCTAATATGGCCGAAATCGAAAATTCAAAACCTAAGCAAATCAAGACCAATTCAGCTCAAACCAAAGCTAGAATCACACTCACCGGAGCTTAAGGAGAAGAAAGAGACTGGCGGTGTCGAAAACGGTGGTCGGAATCACGAGGTGTGAAGAAATGAAGCTTTCGGTCGGAAATGGAGGAATTGGAGCTAGCCGGCGCCAGGGAAGGAAGATAGGGGCGACGGAGCAGCTGGAGAAGACGGCGACATGCAGGGGAGGCACTCTGATGACCGGTGATCGGAGTAGCAGCGGTGAGGGGAAGATGGAGGAGGGTCGGGCTCGGGAAAGAAGAAGAAGAAGAAAAGAAAAGAAAAGAAAAAGAAAAAGAAAAAGAAAAAAAAAGGGAAAAAAAGAAAAAGAAAAAGAAAAAGAAAGAAAAAAATAATTTTAATAAAATATTTGGGAAAAATCACACACCACTCATTATTATAATAATTTAAAATTTAATAATAAATAACAATAATTAAATAACAATAAAATTAATAAACAAATATTAAAATATTAGGGTAATATTTTAAACCCTAATTAAATAAATATATGCACACATAGGCTTTATTTAGTAATTTAAAAAAATACGTATGAGTTCATGCAAGTCCATAAATATATTTAAAATAATTATTAGTAAATTATTTACGTGAAAATTTTCCCGAAAATGCAAGTCCCGAGAAAATTTTACGTAAAGTACTCGAAATAATACACAATAATTAAAATAGGTTTTAAATACATATCAACTCGTAAAAATATCATAATATATATATATGGAAATTATTAACACTACATATCCTAGTACAGTATTAAAATATTTAAAAACACGGGATATTACAGTTTTTTAACAGTAGTAGAACCTGTCTAAATAAAGTTTTTTATCATTTTCTCCATAAAGCAAAGAAGAGCCATAGGCCATTTATAAATCATAAAAGAATTAATGAATGAACCATAAATAACCGAATTCACAAGAGCAACCCGACCAGCCATAAAAAGCAATTTTTGCCCTTCCAGTCATCAAATTTAGCAATAACTTTATCTGCAATAGGTTGGAGCCATCTTCTTCTAGGAACCCTTTTGAAAAGAGGGACACCTAAATATTTAAAAGGGAGATGCCCACATTTCATACTAGACATAGAGGAAAGCATGACCATACGAAAAAGGGAAACATGCTTACAAAAGAAAATCTCATATTTATTCTAATTGATTTGTTAACAAAAAATCTCGCCATAAGCCTCAAAAAGACCAACTAAATTAATGATATTTGATTTGGAAGCTCAATAAAAAAGGAGAATGTCATCAGCATAAAGTAAATGCAAAGGGCATTGCACTTTACTACCACCATACATGGGAATAAGAGAATTACAATTCACCATATTTAAGATCTTCCTATTTAGATAATCCTTGCCAAGACAAAAGAGAAGAGGGGATAAAGGATCACCCTGTCTCACTCCTCTGGAGCAAGAGAAGTAGCTAGACAATTTACCATTCACCAAAATAGAAATCCTTGTGAAATGAAGGATAACCGAAATCCATAAGCAAACTTATCAGAAAAACCAAAACAATTAAGCACCTTTAAAAGAAAAGGCCATTCCATAAAATAAAAAAATTTCCTAATATCAATCTTCAAATCCATATTCCTACTAAAGCATCTAGCGTCTAGAAGATTAACATTTTTAGAAGCATCAATGATACAAGTCTCAATATGTCTATCTTTAATGAAACCAAACTAAGAAGGAGCAATAATACACATAGCAATTAAAGACAAACAATTTGCAAGAATCTTATAAATAATCTTATAAATAAAATGACTAAGAACAATAAGGCAAAAATTTTTCATAGTGAAAACATCTTTAGATTTAGGAATTAAAGCTATAATAATGGCATTCATGCCGCCAATAATCTTCCCTAAGTGAAAAAAACTCTACACTGTAGTACACATGTCTTTAACCACCATATGCCAACTATTTTTAAAGAAATTACCATTAAATCCATCAGGGCCAAGGGCACTATTAGGATCCATATGGAAGATAACCTAACGGATATCCTTAAAAGAAGGCACTTGACACAACATGAGGTTACCAACTTCAATGACCAACTACATAATCATTGTATCAACATCCAAAAGATCAGTAGAATTATGATGAGAAGTGAAGAGATGAGAAAAATAGTGCACAATATGTTGCTTAATAACTAGATCATCAGTAATAAAAGCATTGTTAATAAGTAACCCATGAATTCCCATTTATAGCCGACGATGGAACAAGCAATTATGAAAAAAATTAATATTTTTATATCCATCAACCAACTATCTAACCTGAATTTTCTCCTTTAAAAGCAATTCTTAGTTTTTCAAGTGAGAAGAAAGAGTTTGATAGGCCATCATCTCCCTAAAATAAAGAGCATCTGAAAACCCAAAGGCTTCAATATCATTTTGAATTGAAATCAATTCTTGCTTAACATTGGAAATTGCTACTCAACATTACCAAAGACTTCCTTGTTCCAAGAATGAAGAAAACCACGAAGAAGCTTCAATTTTCTTTAGAGAAAAAACATAGGATGGCCATAAACACTAAAAAAATCCTAAAAAGTAGTCATATCCAAAGTGAATTTAACATGTGTCAACCACATGGAAAGGAATATGAAAGGAGAATAGTGAGAAGATGCAACATGATTATAATATAAAATAAGAGGATTATGATATGATTGATGTCTCGCACGAGCATGACACTTTATAAATCTCCAATTAGCAAGAGAAGAGGAGTTGTAAAAAGCTCGATCAAGCCGTATGTCAACACGATTAGGACCCTTTCTGTTATTAGTCCAGGTAAATTTAGGACCTTTTGTATTTAAACAAGTCAACTTACAATTATTCATGGCAGTAATGAACTTAGAATAAGAGTGATAAGAAGGAGGCTGACCAGTCTTTTCATGCACACCAAAACAAGCATTAAAATCTCTAATAATCAACCAATTAGAAAGGTTTAAAGAAGAGAGGCGATTCAAATTGGACCATAAAAGCCGACGACTAAAGGATAAAACATTAGTATAAATACATGAAACCATAACTATCAAAGAAGAAAAATTGAATTATTCTATAACATGTTGATCAAAACTAGCAAGAAGAGCAACATTACCAGCCCCAAAATTATTAGGAGCCAAAAACCATAAAGATGGAGTGGTCAAATTATTTCAAGCAACCAAAGACATATTCAAGCTTCGCCAAAAAGACTAATTAATAGAGTTAAAACTCACTTTGGGTTCAGATATGCAAATAAAGTCTAGATTATGAGAATTAAAAATGTTATAGAGAGAAAATTGGGTTGCCTCATTCCCTAAACCTCTACAATTCCAAAATAAGATCTTCATTGGAAGGACTTAGAGGAAGCTCGAGTGATAGGCCTTAGTCTAATTAGATTAACCCATGAGGATGGCTTCTTGGAGTTTTTCTTATGAGATACTTGTTGCCAATCATCTTTTGTCTGATCAACCCAGGATTTTCTAACCATAAGTTCTTATTCCTCAATTGCCCAAATGCTAGTAGAAGAATGAAGAGCTAATGTGCCACAAGGTGAAGTGACTGAACCCTCCACATTAAGATTTTGAGGAGAAACCATAACATTCAAAGAATCTGGAAGAGATTAGGGCTGTTGAAATGCTGGAGGAGCCTTAGTATCATTTTCAGAATTGGTAGTTACTTCATTTTGAAAGTCTTTCAAGGTGTGCTCAAGATGCGTTACTTCCAAAGCTACATCATACTGAATACATTGGAAAGATTTTTCCAATGGAATAGAAGTATCAACTAGGTCTTTCCGTTGCCAGATTCTACGTACCCAAGAACAAACCCTAGAAGCTTGGCAAAGTAGAGGGTCGTCTTTATCAATTTTGGTCTAGCCATTTACGTTCTTAGGATTGTTCAATCTACATGATAGACTCTCATGTCCAACAGAATGGCAAGTGTTGCAATACATAGGTAGGTTTTCATAAGAGACTTTAACATCATAAAGAGAGCCTTCACAATCAAGAACAACACCATACTTTAACGAATATGACAAATCCACATTAATAAAAACTCGTGTGAAGTGTCCAAAGTCGCCCTCAAATTTTGCTCTATTAATTTTCAAAGGAATAATAATGCTTTTGGCAATGTCAATTATAAGTTGAGAGTCCCATAATTCCCATGGTAACCTATAAAATCTCATTTAGATTTAGGTAGTTGAAGTTTTCCCCTTGAATGGATCAAATCCTGGAGACCATCGTTATAACCTCAGAATTCCCGGCTTTAAGATCAAATAACCCCGTCCCCAAACTAAATCTTTATCCTGAGCAGATGGAAGTAAGACATGGAAGAATCCTCGACCAAGAGAAATTCATTTCCATTGAGATTTGATACCCTAAATCTTAGATAACCTTTCTTTAAGTTTAGGTAATGTCCAAGGAGAATCTCCTTTGTTCATATTAACCCTAGCAATCAAACTGTATTGACACAAAGCCAAACGTTTACGATAGATCTTAGGATTGATTTTCACCACATGATTAGAATCATATTTAGGAATCAAAAAATTCATTGCAGGTTGAACTTCCAAATTAAAAGAGTTATTCAAAGCTGCAACGTACGACTTAAGCTCCGAGAAAGTAGAAGGACGGACATTCAAGAGGTGCATGAAGAATATTTAAAAAGGTTTGCATTGCTAAAATAATCGTCGACATTCACCGGAAGGGTTAATTCATGTCCGTCAGGAAGGCCCGGCGGTGGCGACACGGAGCGTATGTTATGTTATTATCATGTTTGAAGTCAACTGAAAGAAATATTAATCCAACAATATAATTTATGTGCAAACGTACAATTTCATAAAAGGTCAGACTAACACATGCATTACTTAATACATATTTTATTAATTTAATTTTTATTTTGAATTTTAGATATATATATACATATCAAGAAATATAAAAAGTATGCTGGTAAAAATAAAAACTTGAGAATAGTTTATTATATGTAAATCATAAAATATTTTTAAAAAAAATTTAAATTGTTAAATTTTTCAATTTAGTTTATTTTAAATCATATATTCAACTTAAAGAAATAGAGAAAAATTTTAAAAATAAAATTTAATTTAATTTTTAATTTTTATTAAAATTATTAATTATTTTCAAGATTCAAAATTAAAAAAAATTACACTTATCTATTCAATTTCTCAATTTTTCCCTAAAAATCAAATCAAAATTATCATTTTTAATAATTTTAATTTTTTTTATTTTTATTGATAGATATTAAGAGATATAAAAATATATATATGCATAAGAGTGAGAAAAAGAAAAAGAAAAATTTAAATATATATAAAGAATTTAAAAAAACTTAGAAAAGTTATTATTTAAAATTTTTTAAAGATTTAATTATTAAATTACATTTCTAATACATTTTTAAAAAATGTGATATAAATTGAATGTATATATTAATTTATAAAATATTTTTAGTTAATTGGATAAAAAAAATAACGATGTGACTTACCCATACGAAAACATGTGAGAGATTTTTTTTATAAATAATAAAATTAAATTACATAAAATTTGTTATTTTTAATTAACTCACCCAATATATTTTATAAATTAATAAATTAGTTCAATTTATATCAAATTTAAAAATATATAAGCTATATAATATTAATTATATTCATCTATACTTTCTAATTTTATATATTAATAATTAGGTTCAATTTATACATTGGGCCTAATTAATCAATGTATAAAAGTTTCAGAATATATTAGTTTAAAAAATTATTTTGTACTGAATTAAAAAAATTAATACGTGCTAATTAACTAAATTTGTCAAATTGATAAGATAATTGACCATAATATTAATTTCTGAGCCAATTGACCATCGCATCTGAAGTAAGAGCAAATTAATACTTTAATCGGTACCTTTGGAAGTCATTTTTACCATTTGGTCAGGGATCACCCACTAGTACTATAGTTATTTAATATTTCTTCAAAATTTTCATTATATTATTGAATAATAATTTTCTTGAACTTTGAAATCAAATATATTTTTTCCATTTTTAAAGATGGACATTCTTTTTTATTAGCGGAAAAATTAGATAACTTATATATTCAGATATTGTACTGCAAGAAGCAGCCTTCAAAAGAAACTAAATTTACAAATTAAAAATAATAGAATTCAAAAGTTCTAAAAAAAATAATTATTTGGTCTGTACGAATATTTCCTTAAATGCAATGAAAATAATATATTTGAAAAAAGGGCTACAAATTAATGGACCAAAACAAACTGTTGGGGGAAAAGAATCTTCTTTCAGCTACAAAAAATAATTCAAAGAAAAGAAAATAAAAAGAAATAAAGTGAAAAATCCCTATCTAAAATGCATCTTGTTTGTTCAGCTTTTTCCTCCTTACCAAGTTAGCTATAGATTCTGTTGATTATTTGGCACTTTATATTAAACAAATCATTTAATTTTTGTTTTCATAATTAAAAATTAAAACCACCCTATCTAAAATAATAATAATAAATAAATAAATAAAACCACTCATTTGTCTTTTTAATTTACAATTGACTTTTAAACTACATAAATGTATGTGTGAATTGTTTAAATTTACCAAATAATTTTTTTTCTGTAATGAATTTACTAAAAATATATCAATAAGAGAGATAACCCAAACTAATAATGAATGTCCAGCTCCAGCATTAACAAGCAAGCAGAATGAGAACCAAATTATATTAGCAAAACACAACCTATTACACGTGATTCAGTAAATAAAGTGGCTAAACCATATAATATTTTTTCCTAACCATATATATATATATATATATCCCTGCAAATAACATTTTTCAATAAATTAAAAAATTAATTTTAAAAATTACTCTTAAAAAGTTTTGATAGGGAATAATAACAAATAAAAAAATAAATTAATTGACCGTTAGAATGGGTCAGTATAAGTTATTTTTGTTCAAATAATGTTTTACATTTAGAGTTATGATATATGCAGTTTTATTAAATTAGTTGTTAGAAAATTTTTATTATTTTTATGATCTTATATGAATCAAATTAAATTAATTAAAATTAAAATTTTACTTTATATAATTTTATGTAAATCAAATCAAATTAATCAAAAGTAAATTGTTTTGACATCCACATTGTAAGAAAAATTAAGTTAAAGTGGAAGTGTTTTTTTTTTTTTTTAACAAGTTAGCAAGTAAGGGATCTAATTTATAATTTTACTTTAATCTATCAGTCACCTGATTTACTGACCATAAAAGGATGACTAAAAATAAAGGTTAAATTGGAAGTGTTAACTTAGAAGTGCAACTTTTATTTATTAAGTAGTGTACTTAAACACGCGGCGTAACTTAAGATGAAGGTTGTCTCGGGAAATGCAGAGTGCGCATTACGCATCAATCCGTTCACCAATCGGTTGTTATCGTGCGCATTCTCTGTTATACCCTGAACTGAAGCCATATTGGAGGAGAAGACAGTTTACAGAGAAAGTGAGAAAAAAAAGATAAGAGTAGGGTAAGGAGCATGGGGGATCTCTATGTATGGCTCATATCCTTCTTCTTTCTTATTGCCCTAATTGTCATCATCGTTTTCCAGGTTAATCCTTAAAACCCTAATTTTTTTTTTGTCTCGTTCTCTATTTATCTTCATCATATTACTATTTTTTTTTTTTTGAATTGAAATTAAAGTTGCAAACTTTGGCTTTGATGGTTGTTTATTTGTTGATTAATTTCCTGGAATTGTATCAATACAGCCAAAAATTGAGTCTTTTTTGTTTGTTTTACAGTGTCTAGTGTTGGGTATTTGTTTTATTAATTTATTGATTCTTTGATTTCAGCTTTTGGAGCACAATTTTTGTGATCATATGGATTAAGAATTATGCCCATTTTAATGTGTTTTGGCATCTAATGCTGAGGCTGTGATTTTGTTGTCCATGTGTTGCTATTTCTTATCAGCTTATGGGTTGTTTATTGAATGCATGTTCACTAATTAGGTCTGAAACTTTCAGCTTCACATGCATAATTGCCAACACTAACTATAGTAAATCAAGCATTTGTCTTTTTTTTTTCAAAATATAATTGCAAATGTTAACAATGTTTGGGGATTTCATCTGAGGATTAGTCTTGTCTTTGCTTATATTTTGTCAATGCAATTTGATATAGATTTTAGATTATATATATTTAACCATTTGGAAAGCTTTTTTTTTTTCGGCAGCTTATGTGCTTGGCAGATTTAGAGTTTGATTATATCAATCCATATGACTCCTCATCAAGAATAAATAAAGTGATTTTGCCAGAGTATATAACCAAAGGAGTTTTATGCTTGTTTTTTCTCCTAACGGGGCACTGGTGTATGTCACTACTATGTGTTCCTTACCTTTATTACAATGTGAAGCTGTAAGTTTTCTCTTCTCCTTTTCTCAATTGAGTTTGTAGAACTTGTAGTATTAGTTGGCCTATTTTGAATGTTTGACCATATGTTTAAGAGGAAGGGCTGGTTCATGTATTGATATTAAATCTTTGCTGCTCATTAGAGAATCCTGTCAATGCCTGAATATCTATGCTACATACAGCACTAGAACTTGTGGTTGAGTGGATTATTCTTTTTTTTTTTTTTTTCCTGTCGAGCTAAAGTATGATTAACATTCAGAAACATGAAACATATATAGATTAAATAGTTGTCCAACATTTTAGAACTTGTAATGCACTGTCACCCTGATTGTTGCGTGGAGTCAAGGCGCAAGGGTTGGAGGTGTAACCTAAATATTTAAGCAACCTGTGACTACCACTGCAAAATTTTGACTGAATTGTGAGCCTCACAGTACTTCTCAGTAATGCAGCTATGTCCTTGCCAAACCATAAGATGTCTGAAAATTTCAGATACTCTCTACCTTGCAGTTGAAGAGGGAACAAAATTCTGTTGTGTTTTCTCTCCCATCTTAATCAAGAATCATCATAATTACAAACTCTATGGTGCCAAAATGAGCTGCCAAGATGCAGGAACAACAGTTTGTGTGGGATGCAATGCTGATGAATTTGACTTATCCTAAGAAGTATATATATTATTAATGTAGGAAAGAAAGATACTAATGACTTCTCCTTCTGATGAGTGAATTGGATTTACAAATGGCAATTTGATCAATAGGTTGCATCATTATCAAGTTCGTAAATTCATATATGCAAGTGTCAGACATTCTGTAATAATGCCTTCACTAAATTGATTTCATTCTTTTGTAGTGGTTGTGCCTTCTTGAGATGCTTGAATATTTTCTAGGCTTATTTTATTTGCTGGTTATATTTGATTGAACATGAGATATTCTGCTTGTTCTAACTTCTCCCTTCCTTCGCATTATCAGTTACACAAACAGAAAGCATCTGATAGATGTGACTGAGATATTCAACCAGCTTCATTGGGAAAAAAAGCTGCGACTATTCAAACTCTCCTATCTCATTATTCTTCTTTTTCTAGCAATCTTTTGGTACGTGGTGATGCAACAGCTACTACTACCCTTTGTTATTTTCGATATTGGATTTACATGGTGAGATTGATTTAACTGTTATTTGTTCATGTAGGATGATTTTAACTGCATTAGAGGACCATGACTTTGATTAGTTGGGTGCTGGCTTGCATCGTGATATTCATACCAATCACCAGGTTCCATAAACTGCCAGCTTGTATGAATGCTTAGGACAGCAAGGGAGTGGATTTCTGTTGTAATTGATATAGTTTCAGGTTCCAGGATTGTGTGATTATTAGATTTTTGCTGTTGATTTATTAAATTATAGTAGTTTTTGAGGGGCTATCCATTTCTTGGCCTTTGGCTAATGTCAAATGTTCTTTGGGCGATGGATTTAATTCCATCTATGGTTCTTCGGAGTTGGGTTGTTCTGGAATCAATCTAATCATGGTTTCATAAATTTCTGTTAATTGTTTGGAATGAAGAGAAGAAACAAATCTCACAATAGAAGTTGGTTATGAGCAGTTGCACGGTGAGTTGAACATTAATTAGGATACCAAGAAAATTTTTCTCCAGTGAAATGTACCAAAATTTTTAAACATAAATTTCATTTATTCTGGTTGTCAGTTATGAGGGAACTTGAAGATTTATGACTAATTAAAAATTAAAATGTAATTATTAAAGAATTTTAATAAATTTAAAACTATAAATTAATTAAATATAAAAATAAAAATTGAGAAAGTTATTATAACAATTTTATTTAATATTAAAATTACACTTATACTTTTCGTATGTATAGTAGTAATAAAAATTGGAGAAATAAAATAAAAATAGAAAATAATTAATAAGTTTACTTACGTTAAATAAAAGGAAAAATGTATTTTTAATTGAAAGACATAATTTTTAATGAAAAAAAGAGTAGGATTTTAGATGTAGTTGTAAGTGGCGGAGTTTAACACGCGCTTAAATGTTTGGGGACTATGGCACTATGTGGGTTCGAGATCCATTGGGAAATATGTTAGGTCTTTTGAATCTTAAATGGAGATAGAGTTGTCATCCAAATGAAAAGCAGGACACACTTATAAGGCAATTGGATTCCACAGGAATTCCCAGAAGCCGTCGTTAGAGAACGGGTTCATAAACTGGGTATGAGCATTTGGATACCCATCCAACTTTATAGTTGACCTACGTTTGTGTTTTGTGAATTTTTACCTTTAATTATTCAATTATTTCTTTATTACCACGTAGATTGTAATTGTCTTCAAATAATTATCAAGTTTTATAATTAAATTCGAATTTGCACATTAATTCTTTTTCATGCACTTTGTCCCAATGTTCATCATAAACGAAATAATTAATTAATATTTAAAACCATTCACTCAAAATCAAAAGGGGAATGAATTAAATATTACAACGCTTTAGAGCAAAATAAAAGGATAATATACAGAAGATAAACCATACATATACCAAAAATAAAACAACAATAAACTAATTATACAAGCAAAAACCCCTAAAAAACTTATTAATCGAATGATTATTTGATGGCTAAAGGTCACCAAACAATCCCTATAACAAACACAGTTCGTTCTCTTCCATAAATAACAGCATTATCTCATAATCGACGATCAACAAATAATACTCGTAAGGAATGGAAATACAAGTCAAAATATTTTACAAGTAACATGGTAATATCACAAAATAACGACATTATACATCATGATAATCACATATACAAGAAAAGGGGATACTTATAGATTCAAATCACGCATAATTTACAAAAGAGGAGAAGTGAGACCACCTGAAGGCCTGTCAAAGTGGCAATCCCGATCAGCAAACTCAGACGACTCTCAAAATGACAACAACTTACGCTTCAAGCAAGGACTTACTAAGGTGAAGACACTAAACACACTCCTGTACTTAAGACTCACCCAATCATGCAAAAACATGTCAAATCATAAATAATGAACACAAGATAACAAGTGAACAAACAATGAACTCAAAAGCTATACAAACTAATAAAAGATAATGCAAGCTAATAACTCAACCACTAGAAAGAAGTAAGAAAAATTACTAGAAGATGACCTTTTAATCCAAAATGATTGGCCCTCAAAGGTGAATGTGGGTTAGACTTTCTTTGAATGCAAGTTCCTTTCCCTTCTTCCTCTAGAAAAATGACCTTTTTTGCTTAGTTTCCCCCTCTTCTTCCTTAAAAATGTCCTCCTTTTTTCTTCCAATTTTAATTTTTTTTTCTTTTTTTTTTCTGGTTCTAGTTGCTACCCCCTCTTTTTTTCTCTCTCTCCCCTTTATATCCTCCTCCCTAGGACATGCCTCTACTACCTTCTTCATTATTGCATTTACTAGCTTTTTCTCTTCCTAAAAATTTTCTTTTCTATACTAAGGATTAGGTTTCAGTTGAGGTGGGCCCACCAACAACTACCATTTTCACCTCTACATTTAATGCAAAACTAAGTAGCTGCTATAGAGGCGACGCCTCTATGATAAGGCAATCGCCTCTTCATAGAGGCGTCACTTCTGTGGCCTGCACTGCCTTTGAGCCGAATGGACCAAGGTGACTTGGGTTGGACCTAAGGGGTTTCCTAGGCTTAGATTTAGAAGGTTTTAAGCTCTCGGGCTATTCTTAGATTTAGAAGGTTTTAAGCTCTCAGGCTTACTTTCGAGAAGATTCTAAGCTCCCCCATTGCATTCAAGTTTTGAATTTCTCATCATCGAGCTCTGTTGCAGGCCGATCAAACTAAGCATCCACAATTCGTCCCCTATCGCGGGCCAACTGAATTGGGTGTTTACAGTTTGCCCCTGATTTCTTGAAAAACCAAATGCATGCAAAAATAATTTTTTAAAAAATCATATGCACACATAAACATAAGCAAAAGAAATAAACGACATACTTGACTCCTGAGCCTCACTCGAGAGATGGATTTTTTGACATGAAACATGACCATGTTCCTTAGGTTTTCCTAGCTCGATTAGTCACTCATTAATATCCAGTAGATTATGCGAAGATGGTGATTTTGAGTTTTCCTAGCCCGATTATCGCTCCACTAAGGACATAGACTTTCGAGTTTTCTTAGCTCGAATATCACTCCACTAGGGACGTAGACTTTCAGGTTTTCCTGGCCTAATTACTGCTTAACTGAAATGTGATCCTCAGGTTTTCCTGGCCCGATTGTCACTCAACCTCGACTTCGGTTCTCGAGTTTTTTTGGCTCGTTCACTACTTCATTAGGGACATAGACTTTCAAGTTTTCCTAGCCTGATTATTGTAAAACTGAAACGTGATCCTTGGGTTTTCCTGTCCCGATTGTCACTCAACCTTAACTTCAGTTCTTGAGTTTTCCTGGCTCGATCACCACTCCATTGGGGATGTGACTCTCAAATTTTTCTAGTTTGATTATCACTCCATTGGGGATGTGACTCTCAAATTTTTCTAGTTTGATTATCACTCCATTAGGATGTGACTCTCAAATTTTCCTACTCCAATCATCACTCTATCGGGGATGCATACTTTCAGGTTTTCCTGGCCCAATTGTCACTCAACCTTGACTTCGGTTCTCTAGTTCTCTTGGCTCAATAACCACTCCATTCAAGATGTAAAAATCTTGAATTTTCCTTGTCCGATCATCACTCTGTTGGGGATGTGACTCTCAAATTTTCCTAGTCTGATCATCACTCCATCGAGGATGCAGACTTTCAGGTTTTCCTAGCTCGATCGTCACTCAACCTTGACTTCGGTTCTCAAGTTTTTCTGGCTCGATCACCAATCGCCTAAAACATGATTCTTAGTTTTTCCTAGCCCGATCAGTCACTCATCCTTGACTTCGGGGATACTACCCAAACAGTCAACCTGGTTTTTGAGCTTCAGGGATACTACCTGAATAGCCTTCTCTTGACTCCGAGCTTAGGGGATACAACCCAAATAGCCCTCTCTTGATCTCGAGCTTTGAAGATACAACCCAAACAGCCCTTCCTTGATCTCAAGCTTCAGGGATACAACCCAAACAGCCCTCTCTTAATCAAGAGCTTCAAGGATACAACCCGAACAGCCCTTTCTTGTCGCAGCACAATCTTTGGGTTTTCATGGCCTAAAACATCAACTAAATAACTTTCACTCCCCAACCTTGATTCCCAAGATGCGCCTGAAGAACTCTCACCGTTCCTTTCCATTTTGGTCATTCTCATCATTTCATTATTATTATTCATTCATCATCATTTCCTTTTTTTTTAGAAATATGAATCCATCATTTTCCTTCTTTTATTATTTTTTTCTTCCTTTTTTTTCAAAAAGAAACTTACCCTACCCCTCCTCTTACTATAAAAGCATACTTTTCTCTTTTTTCCTTTTTCCTTTTCTCCTTCTTTTCCTTTTTTTCAACTTCCCACGCTTTTACTACTTCAAACATGCACAATGAGAGAACATCACCCGTGCCCGAATAGGATCATGTCCCACCTTCCACTAATGCCCCATGGAATCTCGGATTAACAAAAGGAGATTCGATTCCTATCCTAACAGATTTGAGAACCCACATTTATTCATCGGCATCCAAAGAGGTTAGTACTCAATTCCTCCATATTTTTTGTGCAAATCATATCAAGTTAGTGTTTATCTATGTTTATTTATCATTTATAATTTAAAATAAATCCTTTAATTTTTGCATTTATGGACTTCATAAAAAAAGAGAAACCATTCGCTATCTCTGCTATGTAAAGACGATCGCCTTTTCGATGAGGTGATCACCTCACCCAAGAGGAAATCGCTTATAAGAGTTTATCACTTTATCGCCAGCATGTAAAGGGCATCACTTTTTACACTAAGGCAATCGCTACTATGATGAGGCAATTGCCTCATTACTGAGGCGCCACGCCTCACCAGCAAGGTGAGCCGAACCCATTCTCCTTTATTCTAAGTTTTTATTTTAAAAAGATAAAAAAATAAATTACTCTAATTCAACTTCCCTGATTTCCTCTACAGTATGATGCACAAACATTTAAGGGTGTTAGGAACTTCCACAGGGTCTGGGTCTTTTATAACGAGCTAATTGAGGATCAAAAGGATCGGATTCAGGAGACCGAATTTGAGGACTTCATCCTCTTGCTTCCCTCTAAGCAAGGTCAGACAAACTACTAGTCGCTTCATGCACTGATGGAGCGATGGTTTGATATGATCCACACCTTCCACCTCCCATTCAAAAATTTCACTTTAGATCCTATCTCTTTTGTTGCCATCACCGAGATAGCGTGTGCCGAGGATTTTGTTCCCCTCGATGCAAGCCTATATCAGCTGACTCTAGACAAGGCTGCAAACATTAAGCGCCTTATAGGTATAATCCTGAACATAAAGGGGACTCATACCCTTAAGCTTGACTTGATCCGAAGCTTCTATACCTAGGACAGAGATGCGGTGATTGTCACTCCACTTGAGGTTAACCAAGTGGTACGAGCCTTTCTGATCTACCTACTCGACACCACCTTCTTCACTGACACTGCTAGCTCCATGGACTTGATGTTCCTACTACCTCTCCGAGACCTAGATCAAGTGTCCACCTTCAACTAGGGCAGCTGCACCCTTGCATACTTATATCGGAGCATGGATGAGGTGGTCCATGGGGCTAAAAGATTCTACGACTTTTAGCACACCATTGGTAAGCTATAACCCTTCTTCTCTTCTTAATTTATTTCAATATTTATTCATTGACATTGGCTAACTATTTTTCTGATAAGTCTAAGGCCTTACAGCTAGAGCTACTCATCGATATGCAGCGAGTGGGGGATCAACTCCCTACCCTCGGTAGGTGGGGTGGTAGTTAAGTCTTGAAAAGGCATCTCACCGGGTGCATATTCACCAGCAATATCTTAACTCCTTGACACAGGATGCGGTACCTACAAAAACCATATTTATATTTGTTAGTAACTTGCATGAACTTAATCCACTTACCTGCTAATGCCTCCACTTTTTACAGATCCGGAACAACTTGTGGGGTCCTTCAAATAGGTGGTGCATTAAGATGACTCGGTCTAAACCCTTATTTTAGAGGAGGGTACTTCTTTATAGATCGGGCTATTAGGTCTAGTACCCTAGTAAGTGAATCATAAACTGGTAAGAGTGTGTTAGAGCGAGACGCGTCCCCAAGTTCCCTCCGAGGAGTATGTTATGGACTTACGAGTTGGAGGGTGCAAAGCTCAACTAGGCTGTTGCTGGAGAGCCAGTTGTGGATCATATAATTCGGGTCAAGAGCCTGTATGTGGAGTTCATCCAAACTCATCTTCTACTGACGGTTCCCTTTCACACCGCTTTTACCTCTCAGGAATATATTTTTCATTTTCCCTTTACCTTTAAAGTTATTGTATTCTTACATCATCTTTCTCCCTATTTTCAAGCCGCAACTGCTGGTCTTGCACCTCATGCGAAACCTCAAGTGAGAAAGGGGGCCTATGATACGTCGTTTTGATTCGAGTAGAGAGGGGGCTTCAGCTACAGCTAAGCATATGAGACCTCCTATTACTTCCAGCTCTCAGTTCATTGCTGGCAGTTTTATTCACACCCCTAACCCTTTGGCTCATTGTTGGGTTCCTCCTGGGGAGTTGTCTCGTCAGTTCCTAACCTTAGATGAGGACCTCGCGCCTATATATGATCCGGGGGGTGCTACTCATGTGAGTTTACCTCTAACCTATCCTCAAAGAATCATTCTTGGCACATTTGTTAGTTCTAACATTTATTTAACCATGAAGATTTCTTTGGAACAAGGCCTATACATGTAATGGATGATAGAGGCCCAGAGGGACTGCATGTTAGATGTCACCCAGTAGTGGAGGGTAAAAAAAAAAACCTTTTTTATATTTATATGTATGCATGTTTGTATGATTTACTAACATGTGGTTTGCTTGAACAAGATCATGACGAGGCCAGCAAGGTGAGGATTGCCACCCTCGAGTGCCAGATTGATGTGTTCCAAGTTGATGAGGATGATGATGATGAGGATGGGAGCGGTGGTGATACTAAAGGAAGAGACAATCCTGAGGGCATTGAGTCAAATGCTTGATAGACTAGGGCCCGTGAACTACTTTTTATCAATATTTCTCTTATTTATTTAACTTGGATGATGAACACATATTTTTCTTATTTTAGATGACAGTTTATAGAATTTGACTTTTATTTCAATAATTCCAGCTTTTATATACAACCTAGCTTCAATAATTACATGAATGTACAATCAATCTGCTAGGTTCTATTTTGCACCACTAAGACTATATACTCTTTCAAACATTTTACAATTACTACTGCTAAAGGGGCGATTGCCTTTTAGTGCTGAGGCGACACCTCTTCGATGAGGTGATCACCTCATGGCCAAAGCTATTTCTCCTCTTTAAAAGCTTAACTTCCTCACTTCATCCCCATTCTTGAAACTCCATAACCTCTATTTTTTCTCTCTAAATACCCCTAAAAGATTGAACCATGACTAAACGAAGCCTCAGATTGTTGTAACCAAACTTGAAGAGTTTATATAATGGATCATTAGCTAGATTGGAGCCATTTCATCTCTCGGTCGTTAAATCATTACATATTAGGAGATCAATTTCCATTTTCTTCATGTTATGGCTCAATTCTAAGATTCTTAGAAACACATCTTCCAATTCAATACAGTTGAAATATGCCCTCTGCTATAGGAGTTTAAGGCCATTCTCAGTTGCCACATGGACTCCACTTGTCAACTTGCAGTTCCTAACCTTATAATCTTAAACCCTTATTTCATTCAGTACCAAATGGCCCAGATGTTCAAACTTCCACCTCAGTCTTCCTCTCACTGTATTCTCAGCTCTGAAATCATATTAGAAAACTTTCTTAAAACCATCATGGGTATAGATAAGGGAAAAGTTCATTATCCCCGAATGATGGCCCCCTATTTATATACCTAATTTCTGCTCGTTTCCCCTTCTAGAAATTGTGATTCAAAAATCCTTTCTATCCTTAATCAAGTGGAAGTAGGGCTCACCTCTTTTCCTTTCATTCTAGCAAAACCATCACCGGATTAGACAACTTCACAAAAATAAGTTGACTTTCTGGAAGTCCATTTCTATTGAAGGTAAATTCATCTATATTGAGATTTTGTTCCTCCATTATTTTGTCATCATACTCAACCATTTAACACTTTGCAAATATGGCTCTATGAGAAACTAAGCTTACTCAAACCTCCTCGAGATGTTAGGCATTATAGAGCTAAGCATTATCGGACTAAGAGGTTGCATCCCGTACCAGAAGATGTTCAAATCTAGCTATCAACATTCCTCGACACCTTAATTCACTAGATGTGCCCTTGGTGAAGATTGTAGCACGTGACTATCCAGTCTTACAAATACTGTGTTCCAATCGCTGGCCTCTATTTTGCTACCTTTTACAACCCAACCTACCTCTGTCGTCAATGTGGCCATAAGCAACTAATCATGGGGTTGGTTCATGAATTCAAACTAGGACCCCTCTCTTAAAACTTTTTGGATCATTTAGTGGCTACCTGGCCTCGTAGAATCATCGAGAGAAATATAGACTACAACGAAGATCAAACTACCGATGATCATTACAAAGCATACATTTATTTACAACAAACAGAAAGAGATAAGTTCATTAGAAGTAAAAGAATAAGGGAGTTACAAGCATTGAGTGCTCAGGGTGCTCAACAAAAGAAGAAAAGACAAAACTAACTCAAGAAATTAAGTCGTCATTTTCCTTTCCGTTAGATAGTGTTTCCTTTCTAGTTAAACAGTTTGGAATAAACACTTTAGGCAATGTTTAACAGTAATCAAAGCAATCTATTTCATTTAACTTAAGCACAATATGCATATACATTTTGCTTCTAATACATCTCATGTCGTTAGTTGGCTTGCCCTTGCAAGTTTTCCAACTAACCATTTTTATCACTCCCTCTCCTTTTATTGTCTTTAACTTTTGCATGGACCGCCTCTTTTTAAGGTTTTCAATCCAGTAAGACTTTTAATTTTAATTTAATTTTTTTTTTTGCATTTTTATCTCTAACTTTTACCTAGACAGCCTCTTTACGAGATTTTCTCCCTAGCGAGACTTTTACAGAAAGTATTTTTTAAGCTTGTCTAGGTTAATAAGCTCTCTAAACTCATTTTCTTCCATGTTAGATAAGACAATCGCACCCTTAGAGAACAACTTCTTCACTAAATACGGTACTTCCCAATTTGGCTTAAAATTGCCTCATGGATTAGTCATGATCAACCTCGTGAGTTTTAGCACCAAATCCCCTTCTTTGATCTTTCCAGGCTTGATTTTCTTATTATAAGCCTTAGCCATACTTTTCTTATACAACTGGAAGTGATACATCAATTTCAGTCTCTTCTTATCTAACAACGTCAACTGCGCTAATCAGCTCTCCATCCACTGATATTCCAAGATTTTGGATTTTAGAAGGACCCTCAATGATCGAATCTCTACTTTTGCCAGTAATACTATCTCACACCCATATACTAAGGAGTATGGAGTGACATCGGTTGATATCCTTACAATAGTCCTTTACCCCTATAATTTAAATTATAGATTATTGGCCCATTCTCGATAATTCTTCATCATCTTGGCTAGGATGTTCTTTACATTTTTATTTGCAGCCTCCACTGCCCCATTCACTTATGGCCTATATGGATATGATCGGTGATGTTCGATCTTGTATTCCTTCAATAGGGTAGCCGTCTCTACCCAAAACTAAACACTGTTATTAGTGATGATGTGATGGAGTAACCTATATCTATAAATTATATTCTTTTTAATGAATCTTGCCATTTTTTTTAAGCTAACAGTGGTATTGGACTCAACTTCAACCTATTTGGAGAAATAATCGATTGCCACCATAATGTACTAATGACCATTTGATGCTCTCAACCTTATCTCTCCTATAATATCGATTCCCCAAGTGGTGAAGGGCCATGGAGAAGTCATTCCTTAAAGTTTCATAAAAGGCAAATGACTGGCATCTCCATAATTCTGACAGTTATGGCACTTTTTTATAAACTTGACATAATCTGTCTCCATAGTCAGCCAAAAGTAACCTTAATGAGCTATCTTCTTTGTTAAGACTGTCTTATTCATGTGTGGCCCATAGACTCCTTCATGCATTGCTTCCATTAACCTCAGAGCTTCATCTTTGTTAACACATTTCAAATGAACTCCAGCTAGCATTCTTTTATACAATATGCCATAATAACTAAAAATTGTCGAGATAGCATTTGTAGGGACGTCCTCTCTTTCTTTTCGGCATTCTTTAAAAACTATCCTATTTCTAAATACTTTTGCAATTCATTAAACTAAGGCTTCTCAATAACAATATCAACTGGCATTAGCTTTATCTCTACACAGCAAGGAGTTCTATATTTGACTAAAATCAGAGAACTAACTGTTGTCTGCTTTTCACTCTCCCACATAGAAGCTAATATAGCTAGAGCATTCACCATTTGATTCCCTTCTTTCAGTAGGTGGATGAATTTGTATTGATCAAAGGATAGCAAGATAGTAGTTAAGTAATCCTAGTACAATCGTAGTCCGTCTTCGTTCACCTCTCATTCTCTAGAAGTTTGTCTCACCACTAATATAGAATCTCCATAAATAGTGACATCTTCTACCCCCACACTGTGTAATGCTTCTAACCCAAAAATACACACTTTATACTCAGCTTGGTTATTCATCACTTCAAATTTGAGTCTTTTTTCCATCGAGATCATTTCTCCCTTCAACGTGATCAAGATTACACTGATGCCACCCCCTTTACTATTAACGGCTCCATCGAAGTACATTTTCTAGCCTTGCACCTCTATTGCCCCTAAATGTTCATTCGAAAACTCTAATTTCCCTCTCCTTCATCATCTATTTCGTTCTAAGCCAGAATGTCTACTACTACTCTTTCTTTTATCACTTTTTTTGCTATATAGTCTATATCAAATTCTCAAATTCCATGAGCAAAACTAGCCATCTAGCCAATTTTCCTATAAGAGATGAGGTCTATTGGAGGTATCTGAGGGGATTATGTTTAGAGACTGCTTTTACTTTGTAGGATTGGAAGTAGTGCCGGAGCTTCTTTATTACCCAAATCACGGCCAAACATGTCTTCTCTATAAGACTATAATTTGTTTTGTATTGCAGAAGTTTCTTGCTCAAGAAGTACACAGTGTGCTCTACCTTCCCTTTATTTTCCTAGGCTAACATCACGCCTATTGCATCTTTCTCGATGGCCAGATAAAGGATCAAGGACTTTCCCGACTTTAGTAGCTGTAGAACTAAAGGATTCATCAGATAATTCTTGATAGCTTTAAAAGCTCGTTGACACCTATCATCCCAGATCACTAGCTGATTCTTCCTTAGTAGCTTGAACATTGGTTCATTTATTGTAGTCAACTTAGTTATACACTTACTGATGTACTGTAACCGTCCGATAAACCCTCTAACTTCTTTATCATTCTTTGGCATCGGTATTTCCCTGATCGCTTTGACTTTGTCCAAGTCTACCTCTATCCTTTTTTGGCTAATAATATGTCCTAGCAATTTACCAAATGTCACCCCAAAACCATACTTCCTCGAGTTCAACCTTAGATTGTACTTCTCTACCCTTGCTAAGAACTTGTCCAACACCCTTCAAAGTATCCTTCTCTAGTCACAAACTTCACCATCATGTCATTGACATACACCTCTATCTCCTTATGGATAATGTCATACAAGAGAGTGGTAGCCATCCTCTAGTAAGTAGCTCTCGCATTCTTAAGCCCAAATGGCATGATCGTGTAACAGTAGATACCCCATTATTTGGTGAAGGACGTCTTCAGCTTATCAATTACTGCTATCATGATTTGATTGTATCCTGAGAATCCAGTTATAAAAGAGTACATCGCACTAGAAGTGGCATTATTAACCAAAGTGTCGATGTGTGGCAGTGGGAAATCATCCTTGGGGAAAGCTTTGTTTAGGTCCTGGTAGTCCACGCACATTCTGACCCTTCCATCCTTTTTCGCTACAGGTACAATGTTTGCCAACCACCGGGTGTCCATTACCACCTCCATAAATTTTTCCTTCAGTTGTTTCTCAACTTCTTCCTTAATTAAAAGGGCCAATTCTGGCCTGATCCTTTTCTATATCTACTTAATTGGTGATATGTAAGGACACGTGGGGATTCTAGATTTTTCCATTTCCCTATCAATTCCAAGCATATCCTCATAGTTCCAAGCACATACTTTCTATCTTTTTGTTAAAATTTCTTTCATTTTCTCTCTCTCATCACGAGTTAGATCAGAAGCAAGCAGTATATTTTTAGGATTATCATTTGTGCCTAAATTAAATGATTCAGTTTATGTCATGGAATTAATGTTAAACACATGTATGAAATGATCATCAGAAACATAATAACCATTAGGAAACACATTGCACAAATAAGCAAAATTAAACTTCACTACATTCACTTCAGTAAAGAAAAGGTCATTAATCTCAACCAAAGAAGAAAGGGAAACATCAAAATCATTATCATAAAATAAATCCATGATGGAGTTGAGGATGTAGGTTTTGAGACCTAGCACCTTGCTTTGACCATCAGCAACTTTCAGCTCCGGAGCAACTATGTTTTCCTTAAACTCTTCTTCGACCAGTATCAGCTCTTCCATAAGAACTTCTACTTTCTCAACACCATTCATAAATTCAGTAAAGATTTCAAATCCTGAGATTACCTCTCTAGCCATCAACAAAGGTTTAGGAGCCCCATTGTATGGATATTTGGTACCTTCCCTCACAAAGGTTTCCTATAAAGTCTTTTTTTCAACCACAACCTCTTCCTCTTTTTCCTCAAACTGTTCCCAGATGTTCACCTTTTTTTCAAAATCATCAGCCCCCTCAAATCCTACCCCATGCTTTAGAATAGGTATTTTTCGTTCCATAAATTCTGAAGGTCCACTTTGATCCTTTCCCAATCCCATGCCCAGCATATATTTCATGTTGCTCATCATATTCAAAACCCTTCATCTATCTCATCTTCGTAGATTACGTAAACTTTAAAACTTAGGCTTATGGGGATCTCTTTAAGAGCTAACTTTAAGGCAGCCACGGTAGCTTTAGTCTCTATAGAGATAGTGACAACCCTTCCTTCATGCAGAAACTTGATTCTCTGATGAATAGTGGAGGGCATGCCACCCAAAGGATGAAACCACGGCTTTCCCAATAAGATAGCACAGGTCACAGGGAAGTCGATCATATATAAATCAACCTAAGCTTCAATAGGTCCCATCTTGATCAAGGCCCTGAACGTCCCTTCAATAAGCCTCTTAGTATCATCGTAGGCCTTGGTGACTACCTCCAAAGGCTTTAGGTCAACCATAGTCAACCCTAACCTTGGTAGGATCTTCAATGGACATATATTAATGGCATAACTGTTGTTTACCATCACACAACAAGTCATTTTTCCTTTCACCTTGACCTTAATGAATAAAGCCTTATGGTGATCCTTCCCTTCTAAAGGAAAATCATCATCAGAGAACATTACGGTGCCTTGGGGAGTTTTTGCCAATGAACTAACCATTATAGTTTCAACCTGTGGAGATCTTTTTCTAATTTAAAGCCAAAACTAGCACTTTCTTATGATCCCTAGAGTGCATAAGTAGTTCCCAGATGCTAGAAAAAGCTTCCTCACTCTTGTTTACTTCTTCCCCTTTCTCTAAATTTCTATCTTTTCTAGTTTAGACTTGGCAGTTTTGGCTTCTTCCTTTTTCTCTTAAACCTTTCCCACGGACTGGCCTAACCTACCTTCCTCATCATCCCACAGATAAATTCTCCCCTCATCCTTACCATCGGAGCTTTAAATGTCCAACACATGCACGATAAGTTCCATGGATCATTTATTTTGGTTTGGGAATTTTAGTTCGAGTTCAGGCTTTGGTGGATAAGGAATGGCATCAACGAAAGAGTTTAAGACTTGCTCTTTTGTTAGGCAAATGCTAATCATCAAAATGGGTGGGTTAGGTGGTAGTACATTTCGATAGTTGGGTAGAGGGTTATTTTGAGTATTTGGTTTTCTTGTTTCTAGATTAGTGATTTTTCCTGTGTCAATCAAGTCTTAAATTTCATGCTTTAACCAGGTATAACTATCGATGTCATGCCCAATGGTTTGGTGGAATTTGCAGAAAAGTTTCAAGTTAGCATCGGGTAGAGGTTATTATGGTAGTAGAGGTTGTAATAAATTTTTCATAATCAACTTCTCGAGGACTTTGGATAAAAGCTGCACCAAATTGAAGAATCTTTAAGGTTTCCTAATAGTGTTGATCTGCATACCACTACTTAGTGGTTGAATGGCACTAATCTAGACATTACTACTTGAACTAGCTCCTTTTTTGCCCCCAGAACTCCCTCTGAAAAACCTTTTCTCTTGGGCCAAGTCTGACTCTTTCTAAACCCTAAATCTGTATAATTCCTCAAAATTACAAATTCCCAAGTCCCTCAACTTTCTAGATAATACTACAAAACATCATTTTATTGCCAACACTAGCTTATCTGACTCATTAGGCATATGCCTCATTTTAGATAACTTTCCTCTCTAATGAGTTAGATAGTCAGCAAAGGACTCATTAAACCTCTGCTTGGTATTTTACAAATCCCTTAAAGACACCTTTAATTGAACATTGAGGTCGTATTGTTTCACAAAAGCAGCATATAGTTCTTTTTAATCAGATTAAACGTGTGGTTCCAAAGTATAATACCAGCGGATTGGTGCATCCTCCAATGACATAGGGAACTGCTTGATGATTTGAGCCTCAGTCAACTCAGTGGCTTTCATATAAGTTACGTACTAGTTCAGATGCATATAAAGATCTTTAGTGCCGGAATACTTCTTCATGTCAGGGAATTTCAACTTTTGAGGCAATAGTTTGTCTTCCTTATTTAGATTCAAATCAATTTAATCCAAAAGAGCATTCATGCCCTTCTCCTTCATCATCATCTGCATTTGACTCATAGCCTTGGTAATACTCTTGGCCAACTCAGTTTATTCCACATCTTCAATTGGGTTCATAATTCTCTAGTTTGGTGGATTAGCCAGTATCATCATATCATCTTCTTCCCTTTCTCTCACTGGGATTTCCTCATCAAGATCTATTGGATTGGTTGGTTGTGCACTGGGTGACTATATTGACTGACTTTCTCTAATGAGCTTGGTTATCTCTCTCATCATTTCTCTCATCATAGACCGGGTTTCAATGAATACTTCCTCTTTCAACTATGCCTTAAAAGCCTTAAGATCAAACCCTTTTGCCATTTTTATTTCTAAACTTCTGACTAAATGACCAAAACTGGACTAGACCCACTTGGATAAGCTTGAAGAATCTATACTACTGCAAGACCATATGTTAGAATCATGCATAATGTGCATGCATGATATACAAGTTCATTTTATTATTCAAGGGAGATAAGAAAACAAGTAAATAAGCACATTTAATATACACAATACAAAAATGCAGAACTTCCTTTGTTTCTCCTACACATGTATTCAATGTCGAGTATCTTGCCCTAGAATTTTTTTATTGGGTTTTGATTATCAATAAAGGATAATAAAACCGACGTATGCAAGATAACCCTCAAAATAATTCAAACAAGTAATGGATCCTTTAAATAAAAGTCCAAGTATCTCCTTAATGGGCCAAGGTTCCTAGCATCATAAACTTACCTTGTCAAGGCCTATTTAAAATGGGTTATGAATAGGCATGAAAGGCCCATCTTGACATAGTTTATTTATAGCGGGCTTGAATTGGGTATGAGGGCCCATTTTTCCTTGGGTCATATGTTAATAGGCTTTAGGATTTATTTCAAGGATCCATTATATGGCAAAATTCACACACATTTGGGAGAATTCCTAATGAAAATTGCTAGGCCATTACATGGGCTTGAGTCTTGGTTATTAGGCTTCAGTTTCCATAATGATATACGTCCATAAACGTCTCCCTAGTCAAGGGTCAAACAACATGGATTAGTATGTGTCGTGAGTGATAATAATTAAATATTCTACCACTAGGTTTGAGTGAAACGTAGGTAGCAAAATAATGACTATCATTGGGTTAGTTAAGGACTTATAGTGTTCATTATGTGCAAAAGGTGTAGTGAATGCAATAAGAATGTAAAAGAAATAAAAGAATAATTAAAGATAATAAATTACAAAACACATGGAATCAGTTTCTCTATCCCTAATGGAGTCACCACTGTAGGCGACGGGGTTTAGCGTGTGCCCAAGTGTTTTCGACCACGACACTATGTGGGCTCTAGGCCTATTAAGAAATACATGTTAGGTCTTTTAAACCATAAATGGAGATGGAGTCGCCACTCGGATAAAAGCCGGGACACACTTATATGGCAACTAGATTCCATAGAGGTTCCTAGAAGCCATCATCAGAGAATAGGTTCAGAAGCTGGGTATGGGCATTTGAATACCCACCCAACCTTGCGATTGGCCTCCGTTTGTATTTTGTAAATTATTACCTTTAATTATTTCTTTATTACTATACGGATTGTAATTATCTTCGAATAATTGTCAAGTTTTATAATTAAATTTGAATTTGCACACTAATTATTTTTCATGCACTTTATCCCAACGTTCATCACAAACGAAATAAATAATTAATATTTGTAAGCACCTAATTTTGGGATGCAATTGTACACAATTGCGACATAAGCCCCTATGATGAAATTTATTCAAAAATTGAACTTGGTTGTTGATTTTCTGGACTTTAAGGACTAAATTGCAACGTTTTTTAGGATTTGATTGCAAAAAATTATTTTTTCAGGGGTCTTTTGGTAATTAAAAGTTAAAAAATATATATATATTTTTTAGGATCGGCATTAGTGTAATGCCGGCCAGCATTACACAATGCCGACCGGCATTGTGTAATGCCGATCTGCATTACACAATGCCGATCGGCATTGTACAATGTCGGTCGGCATTGCACAGTACCGATGCACAATAATTCCATTTTTTAATTTTTTCGCATATTTTTCCTTATTTTTATTGATTTTTTCAGTGTTTTAATTGGTTAAAAATTCAAATTTTATCCTTATGATTATCTGATAAAGTTTTTTTTAAATGCAGAAGGCTTTTTTTTTTTTAAATCAAAACAAACGCTATCTGATCATCAGTCTGTTCCTCCTTTGGAGGAAGTTCAGTACGCGCAGACTCTGCATTTAAAAGCAGAGTCTGCATGCGTGCATGGGAAGAGGTTTTTTTGGTTGGGGGGACTTCTTTTTTTTCTTCTGGTTTTCGAAAAGATTTTTCTTTCTGGAGAGCTTTTACACAAAAAAAAAAAACGCAGAAATCCTAAAAAACCCCAATTTTGGATACTGCCAGTGTCCTTAAACACAATCAAGTCCGAGTCCAAAATCAACAAACAATTTAATTTCAACGGTGAAAATCCTAATCTGAGGGGCCGAAAAAGGACATTTGCACAGCATCTAAATCTCCAGTGTTATTTTTCTATTTCTTTTATTACTCTTTTTTTCTTTTCTGTTTATGATTTTTCTTTTATTTCTGTTATTATTTTGATTATTTGATTTCATTACTAATTTGTTTTTTTTTTTTTTGTTTTGATGTCCATATGTGGATTGAGGAGGAGGATACTGCCTATATTTGAATTGAACAGAAGGTCCATGGAATGCCATGGATGAACCTGTATTATTTCTTCAATAGTTCTTAGGATTTTTATTTATTTATTATTTTTCCATTTTTGGTGTTCTATGTAGTTATTTTAATTTTTGGGTGTATAATTTTAATTTTATACGTAGTTTGTAATAGCCCCAGTAGTGGGAATAGTAAATTTTCATTTTATGTATTTTAAAATTGAATAGTAATTAGGATCAATTAGGTAAAAAATCAATTAAAATCAATGGTGGCAGTAGCTTAAATTAGGGTTTGCATATAATTAATTTAGGGTTCTTTTTTAGAAAAATCACCGTAATGTTTATTTGATCTATTTTTGTGTTTTATTTATTTTGGGCTTGTTTTTTTTTTTTTTATGTTTTTGGGCCTCAAGCCCACGTTTAGGTCTAACCCACTAAATATATAGGTTTAAAAATGGTTAGAACTTTAAATAATTAAAATCAACTTAGGCCCATTAGGTTAATTAGATTTTAGACCCACATTAGTTAATTAAAAATTGTTTAGACTTAGCTCAGCTCATTTAATTGCATTTCTTTTAAAATAAATAGATCTAGGCCCATATTTTATTTAAAATAAAACCATATTAGACTTAGGCCCACTAATTTAATTTTTCTTTAAAATTGAATAGACTTAAGCCCATATCTTAGAAAGACTAAAAATTAGATTTAGGCTCATTAATGAATGTAGGCCCACTTTTATTCTATTTCACTTGTAAATAAAATGTAGATTTAGCTAAATTTTTAATGAAATTAAAGTAGTTTAGACTTAGGGACAATACAATCTTGAGTGCATTTTTTACTTGTAATTTTATTGACTTGTTGCCTTTTTGGATAGATGGATGTTAATTAGGGTTTAATAAAATTGCATGTAATTAAAGGATGAAATAATCATTTATAAAATTATTCTAAATGAACATGAGACTAAGAGAAGTTAGTATTCCGTATCCATAATCTCTTGGTTGTGGTGCTAATTTTCTTTTAAAGAATCGAGTACCACCAATCAAATTGTCCCAATTATTACCCTGGGTGGCGACTCCTCATCTCTACGCCATGTCTTTGTGATAGTGGTTAGTATGTTCTCTAAAGCCCTGAGCCTAAACAATGTCGCGGTTGCTAAAATCTTGGACGCGCGCTAAAACCTACCGTCTATAATATTTACAACCATTCACTCAAAATCAAAAGGGGAAGGGATTAAGGATTACAATGCTTTGGAGCAAAATAAAAGTATAATATATAGAAGATAAACCAAACATATACAAAAAATAAACTGACAATAAACTAATTATACAAGTAAAAAACCCTAAAAAAACTAACTAATCGAATGATTATTTAATGGCTAAAGGTCACTAAACAATCCCAACAACAAACACAGGTTAGTTCTCTTCCACAAATAACAACATTATCTCACAATCGATGATCAATGAATAATACTCATAGGGAATGGAAATACAAGTCATAGAATATTTTATAAGTAACACGGTAATATCATATAATAATGACATTATACATCATGGTAATGACAAATACAAGCAAAGGGGATATATATAGATTCAAATCACACATAATTTACAAGAAAGGAGAAGTGAGACCAAGTGAAGGCCTGCCAAAGTGGCGATCGCCTATATAAAGCCTAACCTCTTTGAAGAGGCACCGCTCAATCAACAGACTCTAACAACTCATAAAATGACAATAACTTATGCTTCAAACAAGGATTTACTGAGGTGAAGACACTAAACACACTCCTATACTTAAGACTCGCCCAATTATACAAAAACATGGCACATCATCGATAATGAACACAAGAGAATAAGTGAACAAATAATGAATTTAAAAGCTGTACAAACTAACAAAAGATCTTGCAAGCTAATAACTCAACCACAAGAAAGAAGTAAGAAAAATTACTAGAAGATGAGCTTTTAATCCAAAATGATTGGCCCTCAGAGGTGAATGTGGGTTAGACTTCCTTTGAATGCAAGTCCTTTCCCTTCTTCCTCTAGAAAAATGACATTTTTTTCTTGGTTTCCACTTTTTCTTCCTAAAAAACGTCCTCCTCCTCCTTCCTTCCAATTTTAGAGCTTTTTTTCTGTTTTTTTTTGGGTTTTGGTTGCTAACCCCTGTTTTTTTCTCTCTCTGCCTTTTAATCCTCCTCCCTTGGCCATGCCTCTACTACCCCTCTTCATCATTACATTTCCTAGCTTTTTCTCTTCCTCAAAAATTTCTTTTCTATACTAAGGACTAGGTTTCAATTGAGGAGGGCCCACCAGTAACCACCACTATCATAGAGGCGATTGCCTCTATGACATAGAGTGCCATAGAGGTAGTGCCTCTACAATGAGGCGATCACCTCATTGGCTACTGTCATAGAGGCAATTGCCTCTTCACAGAGGCGTTACCTTTGTGGTCTGCCCTGCCTTTGGGCTAAATGGGCCAGGGTGACTTAGGCTGGACCTAAGGGGTTTCCTGGGCTCGGATTTGGAAGGTTTTAAGCTCTCAGGCTTACTTTTAAGAAGATTTCGAGCTCCCCCCTTACATTCAAGTTTTGCATTTCTCATCATCAAGATCTGTTGTGAGCCGATCAAACTGAGCATTCACAATTCGTCCCCTATCGTGGGTCGACTGAACTGGGTGTCTACACTAGTATAATTAAAATGTTTTATATTGAATAAAACATATATATTTTAAAATAAGAATTTTTATAAAGATAAAAAGGTAACTAAATAAATTAAAAATAAAAATATATTACATTGATTTTATTTTCTTTAATTTTTATTACCATTATTTTTAAATATAATAGAACTTGTTTGGTTTAGGAAAAATGATTGAGTGATTTAAGGTAAAAAAAAATACATATTATATAAAAAAATTTTATAAGTTGAGTAGTATTAAAATATGTATAATAGTATTTTGGTTAAAATAACACTAAAAACTGTAATAAAAGTTAGGATTTTTAAAAATCTGACACATTAGTGTAAATATTCAAATATGAAGATAGACACTTGTCAAATTTTGAGTTTAATGACTTTAAAACTCAGCATTTAATATATATTAGTCATCAAACCTCGCAATGTATAGACTGTAAAATAGAATGACTAAATAAATAATTAGAATAAAATAATAACTAAATAAATTAGAAATAAAATATATCACAGTAATTTTATTTTCTTTAATTTTTGTTGCCATAATTTTTTAATTATAATAAGATTTGTTTTTAGAATTATTAGATTAATATTGAAGTATGTATAATAGTATTTTAATTAAAAAATATATAATATGAAATAATTACTATAATTTTTAAAACTTTTTTGATAGTTTGGATAAAAATTTGAGTGATTTAAAGTAGAAAAATATGGTTTGAAAAAAATATTTTGAATGATCTAAGGTAAAAAAAACGTAATATATAAATACTTTTCAAGTTTGAGTAGTATTAAAATATATAGAATAATGTTTTAGTTAAAAGATTAATACTAAAAATTATGGTAAATATTTAATTGTTAATAAAAAATTATGATATTTAATAGATTGACACATTAGTTTTTAGATTAAATATTAAAATATAAAGGTAGACACTTATCAAATTTTTAACTTAATGACTTTAGAGCTATATATATATATAGACTAGTCGTGATTCCGGGTAATGCACAGACTGTGAAATAAAATGATTATATAAATAATTTGAATGGAATAATAACTAAATGAATTAAAAATAAAATAAATCACATTAATTTTATTTTCTTTAATTTTCGTTGCCATAAATTTTTAGTTATAATAAGATTTGTTTTTAGAATTATTAGATTAGTAAGATTTGTTTTAAGAATTATTAAATTAGTATTAAAGTATGTATAATAGTGTTTAGAAAAAATAATATTAAGTAATTGCTGTAATTTTTTAATGGTTTAGAAAAAATATTTTTGAGTGATTTAAGATAAAAAAAAACACGTAATATATAAATAATTTTAGAATTTGAATAGTACTAAAATGTGTATAATAGTGTTTTAGTTAAAAAAATAATACTAATTAACTATTAAAAATATTTTATTTTATGAAAAATTCTATGGTGACTTTGTTTTTTTATTACTTTTATTTTACTTTATTTTTATCACAATTGGATGAGAGTGCATTTTGTTATAAAAAAATTAGAATTTTTAATAGTTTGACACATTAGTGTAGGCAGCGAGGTTAAGCACGCACCTAAACTTTTGGCGACCATGACACTGTGTGAGCTCAAAGCTCACTAGGAAATATAAAAATAGGTTTGGGGCCCAAAATGGAGATGGAGTCACCACTCGGATAAAAGTCAGGACACACTATACAGCAATTAGATTCTATAGAGGTTCATAGAAGCCGTCATCAGAGATCAAGTTCAAAAACTGGGTATGGTCTTTTGAAATATCCATCCAACCTTGCGATTGACCTCGTGTGTATTTCGTATTTTATTACCTTTGATTATTAAATTATTTTCTTATTTTAACATGGATTACAATCATTTTCAATTTTATATTTTAGTCCAAGTTTGCACATTAATCTCATTTTGTGCTTATAGTACGACATACATTACAATTAAAATAAATAATAATAATTTACAATCATACATTCCAAATAAATAGGGGAAGGGATTAAAGATTTCAACGTTTGGTGCAAATAAATATAAAATAAACAAAAAATAAAACATACAAAAACAAAAAATAAACCAAAAGTAAACTAATTAATTATACAAATAAAATCTCTCAAGAACTAATTAATGGAAAATTTATTTAGTGATTAAAAAAATACCAAATAAACCCTACAATAAATACAAATTAATTCCATATCACAAGACAACAACATTATTTACAAAATAATCAACAAATAACATTCGTAGGTGATAGAAATACAAACACAAAATAATCCACAAAAATCACAACAATCATCATGCCACAACAATGTCAAACAACATAGTCATCATGCATAAAATCAAAATATATAATACGACAAACATGGAAATCATGCAAAATATACAAAATAATCATAAAAATCAAAACAGAAATATACAGATTCTGATCAGGCGACGAAACCTCTTCAAAGAGGGCGTCGAATCCTGATCAGGAGGCGATTTCAAATCGCCTTAACACAGAGGGGCAAAGCCTCTATAAAGAGGCTGTAATGACCTTAGTTTTTAAATTATTTTAATAATTATCAGGATATGCAATGTTAATAAATTTTAAAACTATATTTGATTATTTTACTATTTTGTGAATAATTATTATTATTTTACGTTTAATTATAATTTTCTACATAAATGTGTATATATTGACGTGTATTATTTCGGAAAATATTATTTTAATAATGTTTAATCTAGTGCATTAATATTTTAATATTTTTAATTTAATAAATTACATTATTTTATTATATTTTATGTGTTAATATATATATATATATATATATATATATATATATATATATATATATATATATATATATATATATATATATATATTGGAATATATGTGTGTGGTTTATATATATACATATTATTTTATTATTACATAAAGTTTACTAACTGTATTATATAATAATATATACATATAATATATACACAATGTACAATATATATAAAAATTACAAAACTTCTTCCCCTCCTTCTTCCCCCCGATCTTCACCATCACCACCCTCATACCATCGCTGCCATGCCATCCCTTCACCGTCAAAGTGCCTCATCGCCGTCCAGCAGCTCCGCCGCCCTTTCCTTTCTTCCCTAGTGCCAACAGTAGCTCCAGAAGCAATGAGAAGCCGAAACTTGCTTCTCCTCCCTTCAAGGCGATTCTGGCCACCATTTCTCTTGATTCTAGTCTTGTTTTCTTCCTTTCTTGCTGGTGAATGTGAATCCAAGCTCCTTTCAGCTTGAAAACGTGATTTGGTGAGGTGTTGTTTTTGAATTCAGCCATTTTAGGGTTTTGAATTTTTTTTGGGAATTTTTGAATGATTCATGGAAAATACCTTTACAAAAGTTGTTCCCTCTAGCTCAAGCTACATCTTTGAATTTTTTTGTGATTTTTGGGAATTATTTTGATTTTTGTGAATTTGTGAATATTTTATTATTATTTTATTAATTTCGTAAATTAATTATATAAATTGTGAAATTGTTATTTTTGGTGTTATTGATAGTTATTATTAATTTTAGAATTTATTTTATAATTTTTGTGAATTTTGTGTAATTTTTATAATTATTTTTAGTTTATGTCAATTTTGAAAATATAGGTTAAATATATTTTTTGTTAGTAATAATTAGTTAATTATATTTTTTTTGTTGATATTATTGAGAAATATGTTGAGAAAATAATTTTTTTGTATTTATATAATTTTTATTGAATTTTTTAGTATTATTAGTATGTTATGTGTATTTTTAAATATTAGGGGTTATTTGGTAATTTTAGTTAAATATTAAGTTTAATTGGTTTTAATATTATTTGAGGTATAAATATGATTTTTACAAATTATTTACTAATTTTAACTAATTAATACTAATTTTTGAAAATTATTTTCAAGTAATATATAATATACTATTTTTGTAAAAAAATGAATTTTTAGTAAATTTTAATATATGTTTGGACTAATTAAATAATTTGGATTTATAAAATTAAATTTTATAAATATTTGTGGAATTATTGAGAAAATGAATTTTTAATAATATTATATTATTAATTAGGGGTTTTAAGTAATTATTAGGAAAATAATTATTTTTGATGTTTTAATGCTAAATATGCTATATTTTGATATTTGGAGGGCATTTATGGTATTTATTGAATTTTAATATATTTTATTGTAGTAATTGTATTTTTGGTGAATTGTGGATCTCAATTGAGGAGTTTTAATAGTTTGGGATCTCAATCAAGGGTTGTAAGAATTTTTATTCTCGAAGTGTACTTTCCTTACAAGATCGGCTCTACTTTTTATTAAAGAGATGTCTGTTTTACATAGGAGGTTCTGTCGAATTTTTGAAAGAATTCTCGTAAAATGTGACATCGGGTCTAATTCTGATTCTGTGTTTGTTCGTATTTAGTAATTCTAGATCAAATCTCTAAAAGTCTAAGTTAGATTTATTTTAATTTCGTGATCGCTTTTGTTATTTACTTGCGCAGAGACCGAGACCTAGCGGACCATGCCCGTCGGATCAGTCTCGAAGAGCGTATCCATGTGAGTTATTATTATATATATACATTGCTTTAGGTTGTATGTTTTAGAATTATATGTTTTAAATGTAAAGTTTTGCATAATTGCTTTATTAAATGCTTAAGTATATTTTAGGTATATTTTTAGTATATTATTGGTATATTTTAAAATAAATGCATGTTTTCTTTTTTATTTATATTCAAATTATGTTTAAGTATATTATTGGTTGATTTTAAGTATATTTCATAATTTAATTGAATTTATTTTATGTATATATACCTGAAATATATTTAATTTATTTTATGTATATTTCTAGTATATATATGGTTTACTTGATCATTTTGAATACCATTGTATATATTATTTATTCTCAAATGTATGTTTTATTTTTTTTTTTATGAAGGATATCGATAGAATGTGCTTCCTAGTGGGCAGCACTAGAACCAAGTACGTACCGGTGCGATAGATGATAGGTTAGATTACTAACTTATTTGTGAAAATTATGACTTGATTGATTTGATTGATGTGAGATGTAATTGATGGTGTGATTGCTAAAGCTTGGTTGACCAAGTGTCTCGGGGCCAATCACACTGACAGTCAAACTGTTAGAGCTCAGTTGACTTAGTATCTCAGGGTCAGTCTACTGTCTAGTTGGATTAAGTGAATTTACTTGGAATTAAGTGAGTTTGTATGGCTAGAGTGCTTTCTATTGATATTTGAGGTTGTGATAACTTAAGGTTCTATTTGATTCTTCATAAACTGATGTTTTTCAGTATTAAGTATAAAGTAATTTTCAGTATCTGTGTGTACCTGCCTGTATATATATTTATTATATATACTTATGAGTGTTTGCATTTTTCATTTAGTAATGCATGTATAGATATTATAATAATTCACTCAGTGAGGTCTGACTCCCCTCAGTTGATGTTTTTACAAGAGAATCCTCTTTTTCAGACCTTAGCAGTAGGCCTATCCGTCAATTTCTTCTTCCCTGGCTTTATTATATAAATTACCTATTTAAATAATTATTATTGTACTCTAGAGAACTGCAGTAGTTGTATTTGTAATAGTAGTGAGTTTTAATTATTTTGTTATGTGAGATTTTAATTCAGTTGTTTAATCTGAATATTGTATTAAATTATTTCATGATATGATGAAGATTATTTTATTATATTAAATTAAAATTTTTAATTACGGTATATTTATTTTATTTATTGTATGTTTTTTTATTTTAAGGCTTGCTACGGATTCCGGATTCGAAAGAATTCTCGTTTCCTAGCGCCGGTCATAACCCCTGATTTTGGGACGTGACAGAGGCATCGCCTCTTCAACAGAGATAGAAACAAATTACATTTCTTAAATTCTAAGGAAGCTCTATATTCATGCAAGTAAACGAAGACTAACACAAACATATAGATATTAGTAACTAATACTCAATCTTTCATGCAATCATACTTCACATATGACCTCAAATAAACAATAAGACTCAAGAAAACAAGTAAAGGAGTAATAGATTAAAGTTTTGATGAAATAAAAGAACTTTGAAGCTTAAAGATTGGGAGTCTCACCGATTAAGCCCTCAGAGCTTAAAGCTTGGAATGCAAAAGAGTCTTCCTTCCTCTCAAAAAATGAAGTCCTTTGGGTTCAAAGGTTCCCTCCCCTTCTTCTTCTTCTTCCTCTCTTCTCTTTTTTCTTTTCTCTTTTTTCTCTGTTATTTTTTTTAGCTCCAAAAATGTTCTCTGTCCAAGAGTCCTCAAAAAGTCCCTTTTCTCTTTCCTCTCTTTTTCTTTTTAAACCTCGCCTACTTTTATTTTCCCAATTTCCCAAAAAATCACACTCACCCTCTTCCCATGCTCTTTCCTCATTCCCTAGACCCTTTTCCCTCTTTCCTGCCTTTTACCCTTTCGTTTTACGTCTGAAAATGTCCAAACCCAAAGTATGTGAGCTTCCAACTACTGCCATTTAATGCTGCAAAGGTTGAGTGTGAAGAAGTGTTGCCTCTTTGATAAGACGTCACCTCACCGATGTCCAGGGTGAAGAGGCCTCTTCACCTAGGACAAGTCTGGGCCTAGCGGGTTAAAAGGCGATGGGCCCTGAGTTTTGGCTTGTTATTTGGGCTTAAGTTTAGTGTTTTAGACTTAAAGGCTTGGTGTTTGGGCTTTTGAGTCTATTTTAAAGAGGTTTCTAGTTTCCATTATATCCTAAACTCATACTTTTTTATCATCGGATTTTTGTTGCGGGTTGATCAAACTAAAGGTAGACACAATTAGCCTTTCAAGTGAATACTCAAATATGAAGGTAGACACTTGTCAAATTTTTAGTTTAATAACTTTATAACTCAACATTTAATATATATATATATATAGACATAGATTTTTTACTTTGTAATTTATTTTTTTGGTTGAATCAAATCACACTGTAATTTGATCAGTAATTTGAATCACCAAGCTTACAATTAATCACTTCATTAAAAAAAATGATAAAATTCTTACTAACATTTTGTATGTTTCATGAAAAAGACTATCATATAAAAATCATAATTATCAAGTGAAAACTATTAATAAATTAGTAAAAATTATATTTATCTTCTATCAATATAAATTAGTAAAAGTTTATTATTTTTATAATAAAATATTATAAAAAGTAGTTATTTAGGCCTAACTCCTCAACTTATGTTGGAAATAATATAATTTCTTATCAATGACCATTAATCAATAATGCACACCTTTAACAGTGGAGATAAACCTTTCGCTATAGTTCACCTTTTACGGCTGTCCTTCAGTATCTGCGCTGGTTGGCTCTGTTTGCTCACCATCTGTTCGACAAAATTCTTCTGCTGAGGTTAGGTTTTATTTTATGTCAATTTTTAACCTCAAAATATTCCAATTTGAACCCAATTGAAGCGTCTGACTAAAAATCGAAGCTTTACATATTGGGTTAAAAAAACGACGAATTGCAATTTTCTCTGATCTTTTCTGTCTACTAGCAACCGGGTCAAGTTTATCATTTTTGGGTTTTCTTCCTGTGGTGAGATTTAATCTTACAATGATTTTTTAGGAAATATTTTTCATAATTTCATCATCAAATTTGATTTTTTTTTTTTTGAATTAGTTCTTAAATCTGGAAAAATTAACTCAAGCAGTGGATCCGATCATATAGTCATTGCCATAGATTAATTTTACAAAACCCATGAGTTTGTAGAGGTCTTTTTTATTCATGTGCTGATCACGGGTGGCTAGCGATGATCAGATTGTGTTCTGCTTTTTTACTGTTGTGATTCAGACCCTGAAGAGTTGGAGACTTGCTGATACAAGATGGTCAATGCAACTAAAGGACTGTTCATATCCTGGTAAATACTTGATAAGCCACAGAGAAATTTAGTCACTTGTGTGTATAATTGTTAATGCATATGCAATGCCTGAAGGCAATTGAGGATACATATTTATGTTTATAATTGCAGTGATATACCCATGGCGCAATTCATTATCAACATGAATAATTCACTGCCTACCTCACAGAAGTTCATTATTCAGATTTTGGATGGTACTCATCTCTTTGTCCAACCCCATGTGGCTGAAATGATTCGAAGTGCTATTTCCGAGTTTAGAGACCAGAACTCTTATGAGAAGCCAGCTTGATTCCCTTTTTCTTCTTCACATTATGTATCACTGTATTTGTTATTGAGAACATCTACATCTTTGATGCGCACTCTCAGTTTGCTTCTCTGATTCAAGAACAAGCACGATTCTTGAATTTTTATGGATGACTTTGAGAAGAATCTTGAACTGACCATTTGAACTCTGATGCATTGTATTTTCTACTTATTTCTTCCCAACTCATTTTGGTTTTGATTGTGCCAAATGCTTGAGGAATATGAAAGACAGTTGCTTTGATCTTCTTTTCCTCAATTTTGCCATGGCCCCTGAGTTGCTGCTGCGGCTGCTTGTTTGATCTTTCTCAAGAATTTTGTGGTGAATGTTATGGAATTTCTATTTTACTCTCTTAGTGCAAGTGGAGTCTATACTTCATTTTTTTAACTAAGGTTTTATTATATACCCATTGAAAAAAAATCAATTAATTATTATTATTATTTGAATGTTAAGGTGAATGTTGTACATGGCATCATTTTACTGAAAATTACTAGAACCATAAAAATATTAATCTTATACTACAAATCATAATTTAGTGTTATTAAATATCGATAAAAATTCATTTATGTTTAAATTTAGGAATGCTTCAAAAATATGAATAAAAATTAACAAAAATTTTAACCCATATGTTAATAAATTTGAACAGCCTAAGTATAAAATTTACAGTACTTTGACTAATTTGATATTATTTTAGCAGGATCATGTTTTATAGATGAGTGTCTATATCATACTGTATGTAGGTTGCTTCAGAATTTCAAAATGATTTTTTTTTTTAAAAAAAAAAAAAAAACTATTCACTTATCTACATTTAAAACTACAAAAAGTTATAAACATTTGAATTTTTTACACCAAGACATAAACCTAGTAGATTTACTACATTTTGATTCCCCTTTTTCTGACTCCCACATTCACTGAGGAAAAAAACATGACTAAGCTGATCTTATAGGACATAAATCCAACGGCCCGCATCATTTAAAATTAAAACTTAAAGATAGGCCGGGCACCGTCTAATCCGCCTTGTATCAAAAGCCATCACTGAAGCCTTATAGTTCTGAACCTGAACTTCAACTTCTTCTTCGTGCTCTGAACATGGCGCTGGTTTTCAATACAAACCTAAACCAACCTTCTCTCAGTCTCAGGTATTTGATTCTTTTTCCATTCTCAGTAATAACATATGGGTATTTGTCAAAAATTGTTTTAATTTCAGGCATCAAAGCTGTAATTAATTCTTTTCATTTTTCTAATTCATGGATGTTTATTAAACATTTGCAGTTTTGGAACCAAGCTTTATTCTGGATTAAAGCTTCAGTCTCCAAGTTTGCTCATTTACACTCATTCTTTAATCTAAAGTTTTTACCTTTTTTTTCTTTTTTTTATTAATTTTGTTTTAGTTTTTGTTACAAGATTTGTATGCAACTGGTAGACCTAATTTGACTGCAGAGTTCTATGGCAGGGTCAATAAGAGCCTCCATTGCGGGTGATTCAATTTAACTTCTTCTTTTCTAATTATTATTTTAAGGTTTATATAGTTTGAATTGCATTATTAGGGCTATATGTTATTAGCATGTAAAGTAAAAATCAGAGCTTTATTACTTATTATGAACCTTTTTTGTGTTAATTTCCTCTAAATGTATTAAATCACTCCTTTTTTTTTTTTTTTGAATAATTTGCATAATGTGTAGCTAACTGCGTTGTGTTCAAGTATTCAACTTTGAGTATTTTTTTTTTTTTAAATTTTTGCTACATATTTATGTATTTGCAGGACTCATAACAATGGAGCCATACGGGCAGGAGTTAGAATGATGCCCATAGGGACGCCGAGAGTACCTTATAGAACTCCCGGCGAGGGAACTTGGCAATGGGTTGATTTGTGGAATGCCCTAGTAAGTCTATCAAGGTTTTTTCCTTTTGCATCATGTAGTTTTAGAATGCATGTTGGAGTTTGGACCTTTTTGTTCTGTTTAACAAGTAGCAATTTCTAGGTCCGTCACTTGATAGCACAATATGAAGTGCTTGGTTACTTGCATTTGAATCTGTTTTATCAGTTTTGCTGCTTTTGTTTTGCTTGTAACAAAGTTCCATTACTTCATTGGATGCGTATAGTAATCTACAAATTGTGTTCATCAGTCTCCCTTAGGTCAGATACTGAAAGGTTTAGCAGTCATCTCACTGCACATGCTATATAATTGTCATTCTGTGCTAGATTTCTTTATTAAGTAACTTTAGGTTTTAAATTTTGCTTAATGTGTGTCCAAAATCTTACTTTACTTCATTTGTTGTAGTACCGAGAGCGTGTTATCTTCGTTGGACAAAACATAGACGAAGAGTTTAGCAACCAAATATTGGCTACAATGTTGTACCTTGACACAATTGATGATAACAAAAAGATCTACTTCTATATAAATGGTCCTGGGGGAGATGTGAGTTCTTCACAGATCAAGTTTTAATCTACCTCCTTTTGGTGCTCTTATGGCTTATTTGTGATGAAATGTTGCTGCTCTTGTAGCTTACTCCAACCTTGGCTATCTATGATACCATGCAAAGCTTGAAAAGTCCTGTTGCAACCCACTGTGTGGGATTTGCCTATAATCTAGCAGGCTTTATCCTTGCAGCTGGGGAAAAGGTAATGTTATTCTGTACTGGAATCAGACCGATAAAATTTTGGCTTCACAATTCAGTGGGTAGAGTTTGAAGTCAGTGCTGATCAAATGTGGCATGGTTTTGGGGCAACTGTCCCCATAAAATTCAGTTATTTAAACAAATCTGTACTAGCAGTAGAAATCTTTATATTACATACTAGACGGTATCTACTTCATATGTCTACGTCATTATAACAGCACTGAGACCTGATTGATCATATGGGAGATATTTGAATCGGAATAACTAGATAATGTAGTCACATAGCTGTTCCTTATAATTAACTCATGGCAACCCTCCTGCTTCTGCTTAAAAGTTTACCACAATTGTTGTATCGATGCTTTTTTTTTTTCCTATATCATTTATCTCTTCTGTCTATGTAAAGTGACTAGAGTGTTAAATTGATTGCAGTGCTCCTGATTATCCACCTTGAGGCTTTTTCTTATGACTTTCTTTTGTATTGAAGGGAAATCGCTCTGCAATGCCTCTTTCAAGAATTGCTCTACAATCTCCAGCAGGGGCTGCTCGTGGTCAGGTATGAATGCCATCATGTTAGGAACATCTGTTCTAAATACTTTAATCCACTATCATTGTGCTTAATTGTGATACTATTGGGTGACATGCAGGCTGATGACATTCGTAATGAAGCAAATGAGCTTCTTAGAATCAAGGATTATCTGTATAATGAGTTGGCTAAACATACAGGACAGCCTGCGGAGAAGGTCAGTATGTTGATGCAGGACTTTCTACTCTCGTGTCTTTCACGTTGTTTGTTAGTTCAACTGGTTTTCGTTGCTTTTTTTTTTTTTTATTGGCAACCCAATTTGGGATTTTTCATGTTAATGTGACTTGGAGAAGCCAGCGGGGGGGAAAAAAAGGCAATAAATGAATCTACCCTTACACAATTTTTGGTTCTGCTATTCAGTTAGGAGTCTCAGTAGCATAAGAATCTGTTTTACTCTATTTGCAGATTAACAAGGATCTGAGCAGAATGAAACGCTTCAATGCTCAAGAGGCTCTTGATTATGGTCTCATCGATCGTATAATCAGGCCACCTCCTGTGGATGCTGACTCAGCTCCCAGAGATCCATCAGCTGGTCTTGGTTAGCGAATGTTCGACAAATAGGGCTGATGGCTGTTATTAATTACAGTAACTGTTTGTACAATTGGCTGTTCAATCATGATATTCAGCATTGAGTTTTGTTGTTAGGATCATGTTGAATTAGTTGCATATAAAAATCAGAGCTACTTTGCAGGCTTAAATATGTCTAAAATAAGATTCATAGTAAATGGATTTTCATCTATATATCTATACATACTGCTCTCTAAAGGTGACTTGAAAGCTTCGAATCATGGAGAAAGACTAATAAACTGAATAGATGATAAAACGTCAAAAGAAAAAAGAAAAAAAAAAAAAAGCTTAAACTGTTGTAACTGTTCGACAATGGCAGTTGCATTTGATTGTCCCTAATATTGGACCCATCAAACAAGAAATTAAAGAGCATAATTCTCTACAAAACCCATCAAACAAGAAATTAAAGAACATAATTCCCTACGAAAATTTACATGCACGTGGTGGAGAAAAGGCCTTGTGAGCGAAAGCTTCAATGTTTTATTTAGCCGAGCTCCTATTATTGATCATCAAGATTTTCCCTCAGCCATTCTTCCCTCCATCCTTTGTTAACCTTAGCAATAAAGTCTTCAGTTCTTCTCCTTAAAGAATCATCTATTTCCTCATTTTCATCATCATCCCAGCCAATCTCACCATCACTGCCACTATCGTCATCATCTTCATCGTACCCATCAGAAAACCAGTCTTCTTGTCTATAATCATCATCGTCATCTATTTCACTATCACTGTTTTCATCCTTAACATTACCATATGCATAGTCTCCATCGTCACGCAAAGGCTGGAAAGCATCCTGACTCCAATCAACTTCATCTTCAGAGGAAGACAGCCTATAACTTCCAACAATGATAGCTAAAATGATGGTGTTGAAGAATGTAAATACAAAAAGAGGGGATGAGAACTTGAGAACCAAAGTAGCAGCTAAAGAAAGAATCGAAAACACAAGTGCAGGTGATACAATAATCTTCATGTCCAAGATTAATAAAACTGAAAGTTACTTAAGTTGATGCTTTTAAGTTGTTGTCCTTGCAAATGGTTTGCTATTTATAGGATTTGCTTAGGTTGAGGTTGACAAAAGGAAGAAGTTATGTTCTGAGAAAGTGTGTTGTAGAGTATATTCTTAGAAAGTGTTGTGAAGTATATAATTAGCATACTATAATATAATAAAACCATTGAAAATTGATTTTGTTCATTCTATCAAGTAACATAAACTTCCAAGTATAAGAGATATCAGAAATTTCTATTTTATTTCTTTGTTTTACGCTAGGTGTGTTTTGTGTTCTTGTACCCAATTACACAACCTTAACCAGATTCAATTAGAAAATTCACAACCATGTAAAAATTAATAATCTTAGCTTCATTTAAAAAGTTAATAACTTGATGGTATGACAATTTGATTTGTTTATTTATTTATTTTTTAACTAGAAATACGAAATAGGAAAGTTAAGGATCATACCCTTAACCCATAAATACCTTAAAAGGAATTATACCAATAGATTATTCAAACTTTGCAAGTTATTTGTTTGTTTGTTTTTTAAATGGTAAGAATATCACTAAATTGCTTTATTCTTCAACTTTGAGTAAATTTTAAAAATAGGTGATGGTTAAGTAGTCTAGTAATATAATTCTCTTTTAAGACATTAATAGATTAAAAACTCGATTCTTGCTTCTAGTAAAAAAAATGCGTATGAAAATTAAATTCTCAAATATAATTTAAATTTTGGTTGAGAAAAAAGAAATCTTCTTATGATAACTGGACTAAGACCCATAAATTAGGTTTATTTTTTTTAGCATAAAATAACCAAGGTCCTTTCAATTTATTCAAGTATCTAGAAGTGATGAACAAATTTCAACCTGATTAATAACAATTTGCTCTTCAATTCTTAAATATAAATACATATGCCATATGTTGCGGTCATTTTTTTAGTGGGGTGAGAATTCTGTTTTAACTCTATTGTTAGCAAAATGCTTCAATAATGTTTCTTTATTCTTTAGATTTTGTTGATCTCCATGTTAAAGTTTCGTCTATTGAGCAATATTGACCAAAGGAAATTTCCTAACACTAGCTACCATTTTTTTTAACCACTCAATAATTCAAAACAATACAACAAAACAAGACATTTGGTGACAAAACATGAACATATTCAAGGGTTCATTTAAAGTTAACCCATTAATACCCAAAAAAAGGAAAAAAAAAAAAACTACATAACAAAATTACATTATTTTCATTTGACCTAATCGTTAGTAATCAAAAAATGAAAAATATATATTTCTACAGCTAGCAATACAATTTCCTTGCTTACCTGGAAAGAGGGATTGAATTTCTTGGATTTTTGTGGTGGTTTTGATTATTACACAATATTAATTTATTTATTATTTAAATAATATGCTTGCTTACATAATATTTTTATTTATTTAGTTTAATATATGATAGAAGCTGACTTTTGTAATGATAATAATTTTCTTGGAACATAAATAAAAATTAAATGGGTCAATGTTTATTTGGCAGAAATAATTGATTCTACCCTGTCAGGTTCACATTGGTAATTAACAAACATGAAAGGGAATAATGTAAGAACATTTGAAAGAGAAGGATAAAAAGTATATTAGCATACATCAAAAAGGATAAAAAAAGGTTGATACATGAATGAGAGTGACTTATTTCCTTTTAATATATTCTTCAAAAGCAAGTCAATTTTGTTATCAAGCAAACAATATATTTTTATATATCTACTATTATTTCTCTCATTTGGAATGAGACATAGTTCTCGCAACAATGGCATAAACTAAATCTTACATTCGAAATATCCTTAAAAAGAAATTACAATTGATTAATTATTCACAGACTCAATATAAAATTATTTAATATAATGAACAAAGTTCATCTGAGAATTATTTTTATTTTGATATGCAAATAAAAATCATCAAGTGAAACTCATAAATTATGCAAAAGAAAAATCGTAAAATAGTTTTGGTTTTTAATTTTATCCGACATGATTATTACAGTAGAAAAATAAAAAATGAATAAGTTGCAGCTTATACTTTTGATATGTAAGGTTAAAAAAATAACAAAATTTCTTCCATATTAGAACACTTAAAAGATTCTACAAATGGGAAAGAAATAGCGCAGACAAAAAGTTAGAAACAACAACAATTTTCAGACACAAAACTCACCACTCCGAAGAAAGACATCTCTAGGTGTGAATATTACATCAAATATTCTACATGACACAGCAGCAGCAGCAGCAGTTGCCGCCTACCTAATCAGCTAACTATCTAACATCTCTACTCGAAATCGAAATGGGGTAAAATAAACATGACAGTGCTAATGTTCAATAAGTTTTACAGACAACAAGAAAGTGAGCTTCTATGAGGATAATTTGATAGCCATTGTCGTCAGTTACAAACCCTTTAATGCACCGAATAAAGCAAACCAATTTAACCTGCTGGCAATGACACATTAATGTCAGTCGGCTTGTTTCTTGTTTCTGCTGGTAATGAAGGCCAACTATCTCCACGGAATGTTGATGGCGGTGAGAAGTTGGATTTTGGATCAGCAGTAGATATTGGAATTGCAGCAGTTGTGATAGGAATGGACTCAGGTTTCTGCTTCTTTGGTTTCTGCTCATGCTGGTTTCCTGCCAGAAAACTGCCTACTACAACCTAATGAAATTAAAAAAAACATTAGAATCTCATGGTATTGTGAATACTCTTGACAGAATATAGACTGCTACAAAGATGGAAAGTAGAGAAATATAGAGTACACTTCGTGCATCTCAACAAGACTAACCTGCACAGGACTTGCAGCTACCAGCAGACCTGCAACTCCTCCACCTACAACACGTCCATCTGGACTTGCCAACGAAACACTCATCCCACCAGATCTGCTTCTTGTTCCTCCACTTTCAGTGGGCATAAATGAACCAGATAAAGACAGTATCTCAAAACGACCCTGTAAGAAAGCCAGCAGAAGGAGAATGGGATTATTTAATAACACAGAAAACAGCTAGACATGACTACAAAGAAATATCATGCAGTTGCATGAGATAATTAGCCAAGGATATTTCATGGCATCATCAATGAAATACAATATAGATAAGAATTTCAAGCTACGTTAAGAGGAAGATCAACATAAAACAAAAACATAAACATATAGAACAGCAAACAGAAACACATAAAATAACTGATGTAGAAGTCTAAATAGTTTGACAAGGCACAAGAAAAACAAACTTCTTTGAATGTGAGAGCAAATAGGTGGTGACTAATCTTGTCCTTCCTTTGCAATTAGTCTTTAATATTCTTGAACTTCATCATAGGTGTTCCAAAGTGATTATTGCATCCAATATTTACTAAAACAATTGCTGGATCCAGTACATCTCTAAGATGCTACACCCATTTTCAGTTTGCTATGAGGTTCCACAGACAACAAATAATCTAGTGCGACAAAAATAAACCTGGATCTACCCATTTTGCTCTTGTAGCAAGATCATGATATGTAATACAATCTCAACACAGACACTCTCACCCTTAAATAGTGCCCAGCCAGCTTCGCAAATGTATCACAGTAGTTAAATCTTAATTCCTACCAGCCGTATGCAGCCAACCACTCATCTCGAAGAATGACAAATAAGGTAAGGCTTCAGATGGATAAACAGTCAAATCATATTCTTGGTTATCACTCCCGCACTAAATCATATTCTTTGTTGTCACTCCATACTGGATGAAAATCGCCCAGGATTGTTGCATATTGCAAAAAATTTGAAATTTTTGACGTTCAAACCAAGACAGTTTTTTTCAAGTTGACTGAGACAATATCTCAACATCAAGAAACAGAACCCAAGCTCACAAGAAGCAGTAGGGGGGACTTCTCAGACAAGATGGAAAGTTTGTTGACATGGTCTAGGAAAAAAGGGTGAATTTAACTTGAAAAATGCACACGATGTCAGATGCAAAAATCAGAGCATGCAACTAATAGGAGGAAACACTAGAGGAAAGATGAAACGCATTACCTCATATGTCAGTGTGCCCCCAGAGGAATCAGGCTGACGGAGTGTAACACTTGAGATCACTCCATTTGCAGAGAGGATGCATATAGCTCGAGGCCCTTGTTGAGAGAAAGATATAATCTTCATTGTAACATCCTATAAAACCAAGAATTCCTATTATGGTCAACCAACAAAAGAAATCCTTAAAACAGAGAAACATCAAAATTTAGTAATGGAGTATTAAAAGAAAAATGAATTTGGCTACCAGAACACAAAACTATAGTTACAATTTCCTTGTTTGCAAATAATGACAACAAAAGATATAACAAGCTTCACAAACCCTAATAGATCATAGTTTCTCAACAAAATATCAAACACAAAAATTTTAGTATGTTTTCAATTAAAACAAAAGATAGATGTGGAAAAAAAAAAAAGGTTTTAATTCAACACATACATATAATTATACACCAGTAATGCTCAACACGTACCTCGCCAGCATTAACAGTGATGATATGAGGAGTAAAATTAGCACCAACAGAGCATGCGACCCATTCACCTGCAAGACAGAATTTCAAAAAGATTAATGACTATGTACAGAAAGTGACTTCCGTTTACATAATCATAATAGATGCACGATAAAGGTACAAGCAAAGAGTATTGCAGCTTTTATCATGCCCCTATAAGCTCCCAGAGAACAACAAATTCATAAGCCAGGTGCAAAACTTCGACCATTTGAACAGATAGCATACATGTTCATATAAGAAACTTTCTAATGCAATTTTCCTTCTACCCAAAAAAAAAAAAAGAAAACTGCAAAGACGCAATAAATAACAATTACCTGAAGATGTTGATTTCTTTATAACCTAAAAGCATCAAATTTACATATGTGGCAAGACATACTAAGTACAATGGTTTTCATTTTCTAGTGGTTTTGAGCAACTAGCTGACACGGCAAGGACGAAGGTTTTCATTTTCATGCAGTTTCAAAGCAACTAGGTGAAGCTAAAAAGAGTTCCCCAATCCAGCTGGAAAAAATAGTAAAAGAAGTTAACCTCAGAAAAGGGACCAAGTAGCCCAAGGCAATAAGAGGATGGAAATATGACAAGTCAAAAAAACCATAAATTCCAGATATGCATAAATCCAGACCCACTTGGCAAGAAAAGAATCGCAACTACATAAGACATAAAGAATATCAAAGACCAAACCAACAAAAACATCTAGAAAACGCAGAAACAGTAAATGTCAACAAAACAAAGAAACAACAAACCAACTCTTATCTTCTTTTCTCTTTTGGCAGCAGATTATTAGCCAGATAAATTGATGACATCTCTCTCACTCTCAAATAGTTTGATTCTGGTCACCATGACAAAGCAAAAACTTTTACCAGACTATACATACTAATACTGCAATATAGTGCCTGCCACAAATTCTCTTCCCCAAGAATGGGAAACAGAAAGGCCAAACGACAACACCTTATAACAAACAGCAAAGATTCCCTCATTACCATACCTACCCCTCTCATACCTCACTATCTTTCTTAAAACCCACCATATCCACAAAACGCAGACACAGATCTCAATTGACGCATCATATCAAAGGTCCCACACCACAACCCATAAAACCTCCTACTTCTTACGAACCAACCACCCAATATTTTTCACATGGAAAACAACGATACAATTCACAAAAACCACCAATATAAACACTGAAGATGCCATCTTTATTCAGATAAAAGCTAAAACATCACCTTAGCTAAAAAGGTTATTCCTACAAATCATCAAAGTTTCCATCTTTATTACCTAAATTCTCCATCTCATACTTGGTCTTGCTTATTGGCTTTATTTTTCTTTGTTTTTCAGCAGAGAAATCAATCACCGGAGGCGGCGCCGGAGCTGCCGAAGATATCGGCTTCGGAGACAGTGCCTTCGTGACAGTACCATCTGGACCATACTTTCTTGGCCTTCCTCGCTTCTTCTTAGCAACCATCAGCGCCGTCGCCGCCGTCGCCGGCGGAGGAGCCACCACCGGTTGCGACAGAGGAGGTGGCGCGGATCCGGGAACTGAGTTAGGGTTATCAGTGGACCTTGGAGCGATTTGGTACTCCGATGGAGCATCCGATCCCACCACTGTAACCCCACCACTACTGTTACTTACATCCATTTTTGCTTAAACCCTTTCGTATTTTTTTCAAAATTTTTTTCTTCTTTCAAGATTTTACTAAAAACCCATTTTGATTTCGTGCTGAAATCATAAAAAAAAAAACAAACAAAGTTTCAATCTTTTTAAACAAAAAAAAATAAATATGAAAATTCTGAAGCAACAGTAAGTAGGAAAAAAAGAAAAAATAAAAGAGCTCAAAATTCAAAACCCAGAACAGAAAAATTTTAAATAAAAATGAAAGCTTTGGTTTTGAGAGCCAGAAGTAGAGTTTTACAGTAAGAAATAATCTGCTAGAAAAAAAAGATTCAAACCTTTTTAAGCTTTAATTTTACAGATTAAGAGAGAGCTTAAGCTTAGCAGAGCTTACATAGTGCTTTTTTGTTTTTGAAAAAAAGAAAAAAAAATTAAAAATAACAATTTTATTTTGTGAAAAAAAAAAAAGGAGAATGAAGAAAGATTGAGAAGTGAAGACAGGATTTTAAGTTTTGATTTTTGAATTTGTGGGTTTTGAATTGGAAAATATAAAATAAAAAGGTTACAATTTTTTTTTTTTTTGAGATAATAAAGAAAGTTTGTTTTGTTTTTTTTTTTTTTGAGATAATAAAGAAAGTTTGTTTTGTTTTTTCTTTGTTGTTGAGCTAATTTAGGTTGTTAACTTTTCTAAGTTTGTCTGAAATGATATTAATAAAATGAAGAAATTATTAGTTAAAAAATATAAATAAATAAATAAGTAAATAGAATATTAAAAGTAGACATTGATGAATATGTTTGTAATGATTTCTCACATAATATTATTATTTTAAAAAATAGTATAAGATTTTTTTTTTTTTTTTTTATATTTTGGTAGAGATCTGGTGAAAAATATATATTAAATAATGGTGAAAGTGGTGGAGGATTTTCTTTTCTTTACTCTTCCTCTAATTTTATTTTTTTTATCTTATTTTTTTATTAGGAAAGTGGACAAAGTGGTATTATTGTCATCATTTTAATCATAGTTTTCTTGTTATTCTTTTTTTTGTATATGTATAAATATATTCTTGAGTAAATGACAAGTAAATAATGGGTTTGCTAAGGCAATAAGTAATTGGCTAGAAAAAGAAAAAAGATAAGTGGGTTAAGACAAGCATCACAAAAACTTCAATTACATAAGCTGTGTCAAAATTAGCTTTAATAAATAGATTTTTTTTTTTTTTTTTTTACATTTTCTCCACTCTTAATCTATAAGAAACACCATTCTACATCATAGTTTAGCATATTAATAGGAAATTAAGTTTTATTTTTTTCAAATAAAATAACCCTTCCATCAGGGAGTGAATTAACTCGGGAAGGTGGGATTTAGTTACAAAATTAAAAATATTTATATTTTACTATAATTATAATTATGGAAATTACCTTCTTCTCCATTTATTTCTTCGTATTTTGTGTTGATTCTAACAAATGAACCCAATTAATAGACACGAATTGAAAGTGATTAGCTAATGCAACTATAGAGATTTAGACATTCTTAATTTATTAGCACATTGCTACTTGATTAGTGAGTGCATATATAAATATATATTAATATGATGATGTGTGAGGATAAAGATTTTAATGGAGGAAACTTTGATGAAAAAAAAAGTATGATATTTCATCTCTTTTTTTTTTTTTTTTGCCTTTTGCTTTTATATAAATGTAGAATTGTTTTGTTATAATATAACCATCTTAATATATATATATATATATATATTTTTTTTTTTTTTTTGAAATATCTTAATATTATTGTTTGACGTAACACATAATTTAATATGTCATAAATAAATTATCGATTTGTGGCATGATTCAATTAACCAACGCTCTTGAAGCCACATAAAAGGATATATATATATATATATATATATATAATTTAATAATAATATCGAAATTAATTTTGTATTTTTGAAATTTATTATTGGTAGTGTGAGGAGAAAATTATGAATGTGAGTTGAACGCTTCCCAATAAGTTATAATAATTAATTATATTTTTCTGACATTATTTATTTCCCACCTAACCTTTAAAGTCATTTTCTAATTATTTTTTTAAAGGTCTAATTATTTTTTTAAATAATGCAATTAGAGAAAAAAAAATGAAAGTGATTACAGATAATAAAATTTATTTTTTATTTTTTTGGCATGGGACCACGAGCACTTGACCATCTAAAATGCCATTAACGGCAGCTATATGGTATTCATAAATAAAAACTTATAAAAGCATCTTTTTTTTTTAACTATGGTTATATTATATATACAAAATAAATTCATTTAAAAATAACATTAGATAAGAATGAAACAATTATTCAATTATTTTAATATTTCATGTAATATTATAAATAATTGGTGATGAATTCGATGAATATTAATTTCTACAGCTTTCTCTATTATATAGTTTTTTAATTAAATTATTCTTTTTTTGGTCGGTAATCAGACCTAACTTTTTTGTATTAATTAATTACAAAAATGGGTTGGAGAAAACTTGATTAACAATTTGAGGAAAAAAAATTCCTAAAATTTTGTATAATAAATTACAACTTGAACTTAGTGGTGTTCATTGCGTGTCCATGTCAAAAATTGGAATCTTTGAATTTAAAATTATTTTTTAAACTATTTTATCAAAAAATTCTTTTTTTATTCTAAAGATAATTTTTTCAAATAAAAAAAATAAATTTATACTTGACAATTTCAATATTTTCTTAATTGCCGGCTACCAATTAAATGTGAAAGCCAATATAAAATGCCGATATTTTTATTAATTTTATAATTTTTCAAAACAAAATATAAAAAAAATTAAATTAATACATAGAAATACATTTGATCATTGAATTTTACCGAACTATTCAAATTTGTTTTTCATGAATTAAATTAAATGATTTAATTTTATTTCACTAACACGTTTCATCTTCATTAATTTTATAATTTTTATTCAATAAAATATATTTTTTAAAATTAATAATATTTAAAATCTAATTTAGTTGCATCCGAATAAAATTAAAAACAAGAATCATTTTTACGATTTGATCTTGCAAAAATTGATCATGAAAAAGCTGGAGTTTTAGGAAGGGAGGTCAAGATTTGTTGAAATGTTAGTCAAATTAGTGGTTGATGATATCTAGATTAGATCTTGGGGTTCGAGTTCCCCTTGACTCGACTTGGTTTTTCTTTTCTTGTTTTTTATTTAGATGTAAGAGTAAGAGAGTTAACGACTCAAAATTGTGGAGTCAAACTCACTTGCCCAACATTTATAGAAAAATATATATATATCAAGAAACTATTTATATTTAAATAAAATTTTAAATTGAAATTATAATATATACAGTGATATAAAATTAGTTATTAAAAATTTTTTACTATCTTCATAATTCTATTAAATTGAATCAAAATTTAATAAATTCTAAACACTAATTATTTAAATAAAAAATCACTTAATTAAATAATAACTCATTTATAAACATCTTTATGTTACTTATATTTCTTAGTAAAAAAACTTCAATGAACCAAATTTGCAGATAAATTTTTTTTTTTTTACATTTTAATGCTTTAAGTTTTAAAATTTTTAATGCATAATGAACAATTTTTTTATCATAACAATAGAGATGATACTTTTAAAAGTTTCAAAATGAATTTTTTAAATATTAATTTAAAAAAATTGCATTTTGAAATACTAAAATTTGAATTTTAAAAATTAACTAATAAAAAATTTGTTTGACTAAGAAATAAAACTAGTATAGATATTTTTTTAAATTTGTTAAATATTTAAATTATTATTATCCTATAATGATGACAAGGATGATGGGTAGATATATTTGTATTAGGGTTTTGCAAGGGCGTTGAAAGAGTCATCCTATGGAACCCATGTATGCATGGTTTTTTTTAGTTTGATCAACTAGAAAAAGACTTAATTTTCATAATATCAATTGATAATTGGAACAATAATCATTATTAACTATTATTCTTCACTCATCTCTTAACTTCTAGTTGTTAAAAAATATATATATTACAATTATCAACAACTCTTATTATTATTATAATACACGGCTTAGAGTTTGAATTCCTGTACCGTTTGGTTCCTCATTCGGCGAGCCTTGTAGAACTTTTCTTTCTTGCATTATTTTATTTTTATTTTGATATTGGACAAGGACTAAAATTAATTCTAATTTTTAACAGAAAGAAAAAAAAGAGAGGGGGGGGGGGGGGGGGGGAGATTAGAAGGAAGAGGGGACTCATGTCCCCACGTTCTTGAAAACAACGAGACCGGTTTCTTGGAATTATGAGACTTGTGAAACAAAGTAAAAAGGCCCTAACTAAACTAACAGCTCTCACCCAATTGTATGAGTTCTTTGATGTCTTTAATGTGTAGTCTACTTCTGCTTCTACTGTTTGTGTGTTGTTGTAGAGATATAGACAGATCTCTATGCTATGAGTTCCTGTGTCTTTTTCAGTTTTATTTTATTTTATAGCCCACTCAATCTCTCCCCCATACATCACTGTCCACTTCTGTTGTTTAAAATATACCCAATGTGCTATGTTTTGGCTAATTGATCTTCTCTATTCTACTCATTAATTTACATACCACACACTATCTTTATGCTCTACTATTCGACACTAAATTCTGTTAGTAGTTAAGAGATTTCTTTTGCTTCAATAGAGCCCCAATAGACTATAAGTATAACCCAACAGTAGTAACTAATATCGCTGGATAATAACGGTCGGAACTTCGAAATCTCTACGACTTTTAGTTAGTAATTTAAAACTAAATTTATTAACTGGGTTCTAATTCTATCAAAAATTCCTCAAAACCGGGCAACACACCTTAAGGGAAGGGACTCAAATCTTCCCTCCCTAAAATAAAAAAATATTATTCAAAATGCTAATAAAATTTAATTCAAATAGTAGGACGGAAACTCTATAACTCTTAAATCATGAGTTCAAATTTCAAAACGCTTATCATTGACTACCGCAAGATAAGTTTCACACTATACATAGATATATATAACTATAATAATATAATATTAGTTAATATGATAGATATAAAAATCAAAACTATCAACAATCTTTAAAATTAACTAGCAGAAGTTATTTTCATTTAAATAAAATTTTTAATTTGAGTATTAGTATAAGCGGCTATATTAAATTAATTTTAGATCGACTTAAATTAATAAAAATTAAGTGGGTTATGGATACTGACAATTAAGTAAAAAAATATATATATTCCTTAAAACCAGTTTGGAAACTTGAAGCTCTGCCCAGGTTTATTGCCTTTTTTTCCAGCTTGTACATCACTTTATTTTGATTTTAGTTAAATAAATATGTCCTCTCTTTGTTTTAGAATGATTTTTTTTTTTCACAAAGTTTTAGAATGATTTCAGCACAGCAAAGAAAGTAATACATAAGGGCGCTAGTGTCCCATCTAGTGTGCATGTTAGGAAGAGAAGTGGGCAAATGATGTAATAAAAAGTGTGAATATCATTTTGTAAAAATTATAAATCGAAACTCACCTTTTTTTTTTTTCTTCCCTGTAATATTGAAAATTAATGATTTCATTTAATTGTTTGAGAAAATAAATAAATAAAAATAATTAATGATGCTGAATTTGTGTTGCAGACCATATTTCTGTCCATGTTATATTTTCAAAACAAGCACATACAGTTATAATTATTATTAATTCTAACCGGTAATATAACCTAAAAGATTATTATAAAATAATAATACATTCAGCATAAAACATTTTTTTTGAAATATTAAAGTTTAAAATAAATTTCATGAACTATTTTTTCATTAGCCTTGATTTATCTAGTACAAAATTTCTTGACAATTTAACATTTAATCTAACAACTAATATCATCTCAATATAAAATTTAAAAAAAAAAATTGTTTCACCATTAAGTTTCCCTCGAAGGCACAAAAGACTTCACCAGTAGGCAGTAGCCATCAGGTCAAATCCTCACAGGCACCCATTAAATTATCTAACAAAAAGACAACCCCAATTATGAAATAACGTGATATTTTTAGAGTGTAATGTTACATGTGATATCGATTTTAAGTCTAATGCTCAAGAATTTATATATATATATATATATATATATATATATAATACATTAAATTCTAATTAATTTTATTTAATCAAAGCCTATCTACAAAAGCAGTAAAAATTAAATTTAACATGATTGCAAATGAAACATCATTTAAATAAAAATAATTTTATGTTCATTAATTCTAATATAATGTTAGAGTGTATTTGGATGCAAGAATTTAATTTAAAATTTAAAATTTTAAATATTGAATTTTAAATACAAAAATTTCAAATAACTAGTGATTATATGTCATTTCAAATCATTGTAAAATAAGGATATAATTTCGTTATAGATTTATTTTAAATATTATGGATGCAAATTTATATAGTTCCTAAATAAGAGATTTAGAGTGTGTTTGGTATAAATGAATTCCATAAAATTTGATGCAATTTATTTATAAATCCAAATGATAAATGTTTGGTTTAAATGAATTTTGTATGAAATTCATTTACAATTTTAAAATTTTAAATTTATGGAATTGATTATAATTAAACTAAATTCTATTAAAATTGTTAGAATTTTCAAATGAATTCCACAAATTTTAAGTTTATATTCTTAAATGACTAAAATACCCTTCCTTATATTTATTTTCAAAAACATCTTTATATTTTAAAAGAGTATTTTTGACAAAAACTTAAATTCAAAATTTATACCAAACACAATATAATAAAAATTTGTAATTTATTTCAAATGAATTCCATAAATTATTCATTTATACAAAACACACTTCAATAATAAAAATTTATTTGCAAATGAATTATATTTGAAATCTATTTTCAAATAAAATGAATTTTTTAGTGAAATTAAACCAAATAAAGATTTAATTGAAATTCAAATTTATACTAAAATTACTTACATTTAAATATAGCATGAAGAATTTATTATTATTATTATTATTTTATAAGAATACAAAATAAAATCTTAAATAAAGCTGGTCTACCTAGAGAGGGATAGCAAGTCATCCTATTCACAGAGCCTGACATTAGCAGAGGGGCGGCTCGAATTCACCTACCCCCTCCCCTATCAAAACCACCGAGGGAAAAAAAAAATCTTAATTAAGAGGTCTTTGATTAGAATTTTGATAGTTAGCTCGTCCAGCCCACAAAATTCAGCTTCTGCAACATATTGGTCTGAGTCTTAGGATTATGTTTGCACTTAGTTGTTAGCCCAACGAATCTAAAATTTGGCATTAAAGAAACATATGGCCTTTAGTCTCAGGCCACTCTAATCTTCATTCTCATGAAACGAATTGCATTGATCACAACATCTGACAATTTAAGAATCATTAGCCATAATTTCCTACTTATATATATCATTTTTACTTGTAAAATAAAATCTCTAATGTTGTAAGTTTTGCACACAAAGCTTATATGACTTTTTCAAGTGTTATAAGTAATGCGAGAAATCCATAATTTTAAAATGTATTTCTTAATAATAATTTGTAATTTCATATGAATCCTAAAAAATTTCTCTTCCACATTTTTTTTCATAATTTATCATAAAAAATAAAATTAATTCCTTTAGGCTACATTAATACAACACTAATTAACTAAACAATTAAAGTACATTTTGTCAGAAACTTTTTTTTTTAATTATAGAAAATATATACACCGAGTTAGAAACAAAATGCACTCTTTCAAGTTTAGTTGATTAACTTTAATCTTCCACATGTGGATTGTCCCAAAAACAAAATGTAGATAAATGTTTAAACCTTGAAATTGAACCAAAAGAAGAATCAAGGAATTGATAAAACTAGTTCAATCATTTTCACGAGGGGACAAACTCCAATATCCTACGGCATGACATAGTGAACATTGTAGTATACATATGCCATATGACAACTATACATCCAAGAAAGCCAGTATCTCTTGCATCATATATTCCAAGAATTTCTTCTAATAACGCCACGAATCTACTTTTCCAAACATATAAGTCTCTTTACACAAGCTCCTTCTTGCATCATCACCTTGCAATATTCAACGCTACATTGCTACCAACTACTGCTGCAAAATGCCAAAGCCAAGCATCGACTATATAGATTCCATTTACAAGCAAAACATATCTTTTTCATTAAAAAATAATAATTCAATTTAATTAAATCGCTAGTTTTCATTTAGTACACGCCATAATTATGATGTTAAAATGATCGATAAAATTAATTGACTAAGCTTCATATGAATTCTCTCCTCTTTGGAGACAATCCAGTAAAGTTGGAACAAGACTGGGATAGTTGTCTGTTTTGTTTACAAACATTGTAATTAGAGTTAAATGAGTAATGAGAATTAACAGAAAAAACATGCAACATTGTTATCTAAACATGCAACATTGTTACAATCTTGTAAATGTGAGATGCTTTCTTGTCTCATTGTTTTGTCTCAATTCCAAGTTGATTTTGCCATGGGAACAACCGGCCCAAGTGAATATGATCATGCTTATCCTTTAATTAGTTGGTAAATGCAAACATTATTTATTCAATATGATGATGGGTTGACATAGTTTAGTGATTAAAGAAGGTATTTGACCTTGAGATTTTTGAGTTAATTGGTTAATTAAACAAGTATAGCCATTTTGCAGTCCAACTTCACCAGCTCATTAATTAATTAATAGTTGTTCCATATTGTTTAAAAAAAAAAACATACTATAAAATATTTCTATAATTTTTTTTTTTAACACAAAAGGAGTCAAAATGATTGTGAGGATAATGCATAGTGCAAGGGATATTCTTCTTTCTCTCCATGAAAGCTTGCAAACAAAAGGACCCAAAACTCAAATTTTGTTCTATTAATTTAAATGTAATTAAGTATAGTGTAGGCCTGCTTAGTTACTGTATGTTTATATATCAATGGAGTCTATCCACATGTGGTTGTTGGTTTTGTTGCATTGGAATTGTGATTTTTATTAATTGGTAGCAATTTGTTATTAGGATAATGATTGATCATGCCAATTATGGTTAGTGATTAATGGCTACATGTTATCTCTGTTACTACTATAAATTAAGTTTACCATTTTTAGAGAAACCCCAATGATAAGGATAGTATATTTGCCATAATAAATACGTACAAAATCCTTATCTTCACACTAATAAACTCATCTGGATGCAACTTGAATATCTCTAAAATTCTCTAATAAACTAATAATAGCTTTGTAAAAACTAAAATTATTCTTAATTAATCCGTACTAATATATGTGGTGATAAATAGTGAAACCAACTAATTGAAAATCACTTTTTCTTTTATCAATTAGATCAAATAGTTAAATTTCAACATCATAAGAGGAGAAAATAAGAAGATAGAGAATTAGAGAATTTGATCACTGATCTCCTTAACAGGGTATCTATATTTTTTATCATTTAAACTACTCATGAAAAACAATTGAGAATCACTTTGCTTTTATTATAAACAACACTAAGAAAAAAAAAAAGAATTGCATATTAAATGTCACATATTATTTGGTACGGATGATTAATCCTAGTGAATACTTAGTTTCTAGAATAATAAAAAGCTAACTTAAAAAATATCAAAACATTACACATTGTACTTGCCTCCATTGATCAAGAAGGAACAATAAAAGATTAAAGGGTATATATATATTCTTTCATGAAAATTACTACTCAATAACAACTAGATGATCGATATTAATAATTTTTTTTTTTAGCATCAAATCTGTATTTTGTTCAAAGGGTCGGTTTGCTAAATCTGGAATCTCCTTTACTAAAGGAAACGATAGGTGGCCTAATTAAATACCCTTCCTTTCAAAGATTTCAATACAATGTTTTGCACAAGCCGCAACTTCAAAGGGTTTGGGAAATTATATGGAAAAAAAAAGAAAGGCCAAAGACAAGAATAAAAATTATTGTAAAAAGATAGATTCTAGCTATCAAAAGAAAACAATTAATAGTAAAAACAAAGCAAGTCTCGTTGCCAAGCAGTTGCTTTGTTGGATTCTTTAGCTATAACTAAAATATAATTCCAAAATAAATGATTAATATATCATAATCATACAATTGATTAATTAAGTTAAAAAAATAACTATTAGTTTGTTTATTATTATACCCTTTTTGGTGTGCTAGCTATATGTCGAATAGCTGTATCAACCTGTCTTGTGTCACTTCTGTTGGCAGGCATTGAGAGGACTGTATATATATATATATACATATATATGTAAGTAACATGTTGATATGCATTTGTTTTCAAGTGGCAACTGAGAGAGTTGGATGGTTTGGCTTCACCATTGTTACTCTGCTAACTGATGGGAGAGAACATTACAATAATGTTAGAACAACATATAAGACATTTAATATTGCAATTTGTTCATATATTTAATTAATTATCAAATCTAGCACTTGCAAGAACTTATGAAGAACGGTCAATAACAAATTAAACAATAACCAATTGTATATATTTTTTTTTGTTTTCTTTAGAAAGTAAGACAAAGATTAATCAATTAATGATAGTTTCATTTGATTGCTCAATTATTGAAGAGCATGTTTCAATCTTTTCAATTTTATTTTTGCCCTCAATTGTACTGAAGGAAGAATCAATTAAATTTATATATAATGCGTAGAATAATAATGAAGTGGAAAGCATTGCTTTGGATGTTAAAGCCACATGGGTACGTATAGGTAGTTCTTACAAGGCAAATGATTGTAGCAGCTGACTCTGAAAAAGGAAAATTCTCCAAGGCACAGATGCTAGTAGGAAGGTTTTCTCTATATATTCTGCCATAATTGTCCATTGCTAGCTCAGTATCTTGCAATGGCAAACAACTTTTTCTAGAATGTCTGCAATTGTACTTTAATTAAGGCTTACCAAATTAACATAATTAAATTTCTATAATCAAAAAGCTCTTGATCGTTCATTTTCAATCTAAAGTAGGTGGGTTTAGTTTTTTAACAGAGAGTTCAAATTATCTAAATATCATTAGACCGTATAAATAACATATAACCCTTTTCTTTTAAATCAAATAGAAATAATTTCATAAATTATTAACAACAAAATTTAAACTATGTGTTGGAAAAAAATTATCATTAAATTATTCTTTAACTATCGTGATTTTAATTTAATATATAATATTTTTTTTATCTACAGAAAAGAGAGGATTTGAACTCTTCTCCCTTAACCTGTGGAAGGGATGATCTTTAATCTAGTAGGAGGATAAGATATAATATTTTGATATATATATAATTTCTGCAAATGGGACAGCAAGAGAAATTGGATTCTATAATGGTTACTTTGGCATAAAGAGATTTAAATGATAAGACAAATCAACTATGTATAGTCACTAACTTTCTTCAAGTCATCCAATGAAAATTGAACCACTCGAATCCCATATCTATGGAACGAAAGCATATATAACAAACATTAATATTCTAGCAAATGTAAATTATACTAGGAAATGTTATACACACATATATAGATATATATTAAAAATTAATGCATCTGAGGAGGTTTTGGTGAATGTATAGTTGCGGTTCTCTTTTTAATTTTATTCTTTTCACATTGGATTCATGTAGCATGCAATGCATTGACATTTTAGTTAGAATTAACATATACTCTAACAATTTGGCACCAAAAATATTATCTTATACATGTGCAGTTTCAATAAATATCTACTTTATTGATCTTGGAAATCCTTTAAAAAAAAAAAGCATAGTTTTTGGATTTGACTATGTTGGTGATATTTTATGTATTATGAGACAGATTATTATAGTTTTAATAAGGAGTGTGTTTCATCACAATATGATTAACTGTAAAATTTATTTTTGTAGCAATTATTATTTTTATTTGATAATTATAAGAGTGCTGGATCGGATGAACTTTATATTTTATTTATGTTGATATTAATTCAAAAAGATTAATTAAACATGATTTTAAATGTGAAATCTCATATTAAAAATATTTTCATATACACTCAAACACACTTTAGTTTAGAGGATTTATTCATTCTCATGGCATATTAAAGATGGGATTCAAATCCCACTACCCACACTCATATAATAAAAAGTTGTTTAAAGAGATATATATTTTTATAATTCTCATTCTCTCCGCTCATATAATAAAAAGTTTGTTTAAAGAAAAATTTCATATAAAAGTAAGATTTTATATTACTCACCTAAATTATTTTTAATTATTTAGTTAATTTGTTTATGAATGGGTGATTAATGCATAGACAAAATTGTTGAAAATTGAACTAATTTAGAAGTGGAAATCCATAAGATTCTTGTAGAAAATTATAATGGTTGACCGCTTTATGATGAATTATAAAACATTCAAAACCAACAGTAGATCCAATACAGTGGAAACAAATTAAAGAGCAGATAATGAAAGAAGACAGACTAATCTTTCTAGGGTTTCCCCTTCCAAGAAGGGAAAGGGACACTTGCAATCGGCCAATAAGGCAATAACCTCTGCTAAGAGTAGGTCTCATTAACAGTCCAATTTCACTTTCACTTAATGACAATAGTATTATTAATATTAATATAACAACTGTCCATGGAGAAGGCAGCTAGCCCACAAGAGGCTGCCTAGTCAAACAAAGAACACCCAAGAAAAAAATATATGATAATTAACACAAAACTTTTATAGTAAATTACAAGCAACAGTGGAATAGGGTTTTGAGCCCCAAAATCACTCAAGGCAGTGCTCTTATCTTCTATTTTCAGGTTCTCTTTCACTAAAATGGCACAAAACTAATAACTCTTAAACAAGAAGTGGTAAATAATCATTATAGATGGTTATTTTGAAAAAAAAAAAGAGTGGAGTATTTGAATTTTAGTATTGTCAACATAATATTCATATATTATACTATTAAATTAATTATGGGTTACAAAAATTATTTTTATTTAAATAATATTTTAAATTTTAATTTTAATATATATAATCGTATTAAATTAATTATTAGTAAATTTTTACTATCATTATAATTTTTTTAAAATAAAATAAAATAAAATTAATTAAAATTAAAGAAATTCTAAATAGATTGAATTAAAAATATGTATAAAAAAAAAGCAGCAAAGAAAACAGAAGTATTTTCATTCATCAAAAGAAGAGCCATATTAGTTAATATTGTTTTATAACATAACATGTACCAAAAAAAAATGTTTTTTCTTTTTATTACAGATGTCACGTGATTTCCAACAGTGTTTTTACAGTAACACTTTCGTTACTTTTATTGGTTATTGCCAGCTCAGCCACCCGCCATAACCGGCGGAGTTACCGGTGACATTGGTCAGCTGTTGTTTTTTCATTCTTCTTCAACTTCTATAGAACCCCACGCGTAAAAATCTTTCTTAAATGCGTAAAAAGCTTAACCACATGCATGCAACAGCAAGAACAAGAACAAGAAAGAAAAAAGTTACCCTAATATTCTACAAATGTTATTAAATTATATAAGCCAAAAAAGAGTCTGGGTTGTACATCACTACTACAGAAGAAGTGACACGAAGAATTTGCATATTCTGTTTCACCCTTTTCTGGCCCACTTCGACCCCTCCTCCAAGAATTTGAATACAATAACCTAACTTATATAGCTAAGTTGCAAGAAATTTTCTCTGTGTTTACACCCATGCATCTAAGTGTTTGAATTTCCTTAATTTCTAATGTTTTTATGATCCTTGTTGTAGTTGATTAACAAGAAAAAAAAAGGTGATTAAAGTTTGCAAAACTAATCCATGAGAATTAATGAAAATTTCTTGGTATAATTATTTATAATATCCAGTAGTTATAAAAATTATGACAAATTGAATCGAATCGCATCAAATCCATAATTAATATAAAATAAGTTATTTTTTATATATATATAATACTGAAATTTGCTGATAATTTTTAAGAGTAAATTAACCAAAATGTATGTTTAATTAATATATGTATATAGTTAAGTTGCAAGAAAATGAAGAAAAGGGGTTTAAATCGAAAGGCGAAACAAGAACAAGTGAAGTAGTTATCTTTGTGGGATCAACTACAATGTCGGGATGTGTGCTGTTTTCGATGGACACATAAAAACATAGCAAAGACAATTAGCCGTCTCTCCCTGCCCTTTTATTTTAATACCTCAATCTTTGACTGCTTTCCTTCAAAACTCTCCGACACCTTCAGTATATAATATCTTGTGCTCTATCAACCTATACGTTATCGTTATGCAATTATAAATATAAATTATGATAATGCTTGTTGGTTTCAAATGCTTTTATTTATATATATTAAAAGAAATACTTCAATTTTAAGCATAATGGACTATTTTGGGGGCTATGTAATACTATATCCAATTTCCTCAAAAAAAAAAAAACTATATCCAATTATCTATCTCAATTGTTGGCTCTCAAGAGATTATTTCTAGCAATAGTTTTATTCCCTTAAAATTTTATATTATATCATGTTCTTCTTAACCCGTTGGTCAACGCATTATACATATTATAATTTCATCTATGACTAAACTCTCCCTTCTCGGCTTAAATTGTAACAATTGATAAAAAAATCTTGTATTATCAAAATAATTTGTTAATAAAATTTTTTTCCATTAAACAAAACTGTTACTATAGTTGGTAATTAATCAAGGTAATCCTACAGTGACCTTAATTAAGAAGTTATGAATTGGTCTATTTTGGACTTTTCAACATCAAGTTAGGTCAGTCTTAACCATTCAAAAGAGCGTATGCATATTGCTTCTTTTCCTCTTTTGTTAACCAAAATCAAATCAGATAATGATATTAAGGGCGGTGGTCGGTGCATGCTCTTCAACTTGCATCATGAAACTGCTGCTCTTAAGTCTTAACAAATGTGTTCACACTGGCAACATTGTTTATTCGATTAATTAGGACTTTTTGCATTTTATCCACTCCATGAGCCTTGTTCTTGATATAATAGCATTATTCTACTTGCCCCATAAATTCATTTTTGTGTCATTTCTCTTCAGAGAAAACTCTTAACTCTTGTCTTTGGAGATATCAACTTCATTAATTTCCATGCTAAGTTTAACAATGATTTTAAATACCCACTTGCAACTATTTAACCAACATTGTGAGGTGTGATTTTAAGTTAAAAAATGGCAAATTTAAATGCATTAAAGTACACCATAAATACCTGCTCAATTTTCAGTTACCTTCATGTTTCCTTGTTATACAAAATCAAAGAACACACACGGGGACTACATCCCTTGCTCTCTAGAAGAGAGAGATTTAAATAAGAAAAATGATATAATTATAAAGAATAATCAAGTCAACCATTAACATTAATATATTAAGAGAGGTCGTTATGTACAAAAACTATGTGCTGTATATGAAGCCATATTCCTTTTTTTTTTTCTTTTACTTAATTACCTAATTTTCTTCTCTTTTCTGCCACCAACAAATCTATATTTAATCACAACTGTCCACCAACACTACCCCCCCTTCTTTTGTTTTTGTTTTGTTGTCTGCCCCATCTGTTGTTCCTTGCATTTTCATAATCTTTCCTTCAATTGTAAAAAAAATATGGTGGAGCTACCCCTTCTCCATTCTGTGTGTCTCTATCTCCTACTGAACCAACCAAACCCCAACTATAACCAACTACTAACTTAACATTACTTCTATTACCAATTTTGCCACATATGTACAACAAACAACACAATCCCAAACCTGAAGCAAAGAATATGCCCACCTCAAAAAAGAGCTGAGATCAACAGTTATCTTTTTTCCTTCTTCCATCCACAAATTGCCTTTTGTCTTTCCACTTTAAGAATAAGATCTGATCAGTCCCAAATTGTATAGATTCCTTCTTACAAGGCTTCCAAGTGATAATAACACTGTCCCTGCTACCCCTACACCTTGTTCTTCCCTTTCTGCCTCTTGATGGTACACCAGTGGTGGCAATTCCTTCACTTTTAAGCTACTCATTCCAATCTTTTGTCGAACTGATTCAATTATCTTAGGATCTGCAGGATTACCAATTGCATCAGTTACGTAGAATACGTTTTGAGCTGTTTCTGTTGAGGTGGATATCTCAGCCCTCGTCACATTAAGACCATTCTCTCTAAACGTTCTTGTCACATCTGCTAAAAGACCTTGCCTATCGCCTGTGCACAATTCTAGCCTTACACCCTGCTGATGTAAAAGAAAATTCCCATTACCATTTGTAATATAAGCCAAACAAGTGTACAATCAAACTAAGAATATGAATATGGAATTAAAAATATACCTCAGATGCTCTTCTCTCAACTGCAGCTTGTATACATTGAATTACACGTTGCCTTTCAGGCTCTGAACTAATTGGGGTTCCATCAGTGTGCTTAATGTAAAATTCCTGAAACAATATTATCGTTTCGCCCACACAGGTCAGTAATTGAACACACTATTTACATCTGCAGAAATCAAATTAGGATAATGAGCAGATGTCTACCAGAACTGCTTTGTCGCTGCCTGTGTTGATTGTAGCATGAAACACAACATACTCCATGTCTGTCAAGGTGCAAACCACATCGAACAAAAGTTTCATTCGATCCTTGCACTGAACATTAACAACTGAATAACCTCTCTCCACCCAGTTCTGCACAGTCACAACTGGTGAATCAGCTCTAAGCTGCAAAATAGGCTTCCTCTCATAGTCTCTATCAGCAAACATCATTTGATGCAATCTTCTCTCCGTGTGCGTGACAGCCATAGAGACTGATGTTTTCGCACTCCTAATATCATTATCCCCTTTCAGAACATTCCTTAAACGAGCCTCAATTCTATCAATATGTTGTGAGTCTTCAATTGGTGACCCTGAATTGTGGTCTCTTACATATATTAGAGAAGCAATTCGACCATTATGAGTCCAGACCTTAGCCTCCACAACATCACATTGAAGGTCAGCTAGCACTGCAAAAACTTCTGATAGAAGGCCAACTCGGTCTGTACCCGTCAACTCTAACGCTGTTAAACCGTTAAAATCGTGGGTTCTGCCATAGTGAATGGTACCAAGAGACTGTAAAGAACAAACATTAAACTCTGTTCAGTTACCTTAAAAAAAAAAAAAAACATTTCCTGTAATAACAAACTAATGTAAATAGCATTAAAGTACACCATAAATACCTGCTCAATGTAGTTTATAACGCTCTCATCTGTCAATTTGTTTCCGTTTAAATCAGTCACATGAAAAACTGCAGAATATGAAAAGAAACCCAGGAAAAATAAATCATTAGTTCCGAGAGATGAGATGAACTGCTAAAATGCGCAGATACTCATGGCGCAATTTAGCAATACAACCAAAACTCAAAAATATATATATACATATATACTTTTCTTTAGTGAAATTTGGTCTCTTACCATCCATGAACCATCTTCCATCAGAAGAGATGTAAGCTTTTTTAATTGAAAGGTTAAGATCTGTAAGAACTTGAACAGCTTCAAGTAAAATTCCGTGTTTCCTGGCACTATCAACCTGCAAAGACCAAGAAAAGGAAACAAATTTTTCAGTCAATCTTTTGGAGAAAATTAGAAGCAAAGAACAAGTTTAAGAATTGTTTAGTCAATCCTTTTGACACATGACTGAAGTATTATTTGTTTTACGTTTGTTTTCAAATTTGTGGTTTCGTGGAAGGGAAGGGTTACCTTGACAATAGTCGCAGTGGGGCAACCGGCATTGTCGATGACGACCCTGCAAATACAGAGAAAAGAAAGGTCAAGTCAGAGAAATTTTCTTTCTTTTTTTATTTTTTTCCTTTTTGAGATGGCAATTAAAATTCAAAGGTAAAGAATTTTGTAATACATAGTAGAAAAGAGAATTATTGAAAAAGTCTTAAGATGTGTAAACTTCTGGAAATTAAAAGACAAGTCAACAAAATTATTAAGAAACTAACAAAACACTGTTGATTAAGTTTATAATCTTTGATTAAAAGGGTTAATTGCTTGATTTTAAGAAATTTTTTCAAAAAATGGAAGGATGTTGAAAGGGGAGATCTGAAATCCCAGAAAATCTGAAGTGGGTTAGGTGAGCAAATTCCTGGAAAATACAAAAGAAAAGGTTTTCTTGCTGGGTTTCAGAAATTTGAATACACTGAAGTAAAACAATAGAAATTTGTGGTGAAATTTGAAATCAACAGTGTGTGAACACCATTTTTGAAAAGAAAGAGAGCAAGAAACCACAAGAATATGGTGAAAGAAAGAAGAGAAAGAGAACAAACCTAGGAGTGGTCATCCTTATAACAAGCTTCTCATATTCATCTAAATAGGCACTCCACTCCATTTCTTCTATTCTATACAATAAAAAACACCCGCTTTCACTTCCTTATCTTATCTCCTCCCTTCAAAATATCAGCACCACCGAAGGAAAAAAGAAAAGAAGCAATCTTTCTCCTTTTTTTCTTCGACGCAACCCACAAAAAACTTCAATAAAATCAAAGACCCAGCAAGGCGAAACACCAAGAAAAGGTGTTCTGAAACAAACCCAGATGCTAAATTCTCTGGAAAACACTGATGTAGTCACCTCCTCTTCGTCTAAATCACCATTAACAACCTTTATTGCCTAAAAAAAGCTCTTGGGTTCTCTCTCTCTCTCTCTCTCTCTCGCTCTATCTCAAGCTCAAAGCACGCCTTGTTCTCAACTCTCTCACCTCTTCTTCTTCCCTTAAGTGCCTCTATATATTTCCAATTTTAATTTACTATTTATTAATTAATTTTATTATTAATATATGGAGTAGTAATAATAAAAATTAAAAAGGGGAACCTCACCAGTCACCAGGCGACGAGGTCACATGGCGTGAGTGGCGCCTGACCATTAGACAATTCTACCCTTCCCTTGCATTACTCCTTAACTTGAGGGTCTGGTTTCCACGTGTCGCTTGTTCGCCAATCAAGGTTGTTCGAATGTCCAGCTCGGATGCCACGTCTCACTTCGAACTACATATGTATATGTTGTCCTTGCTTGCTTTCGACTCAATTCCTAAGACAAGTTCCAACCCTTGTAGCTCTTTTATCATTCTTCCATCATCTGATCAAGGGGACCCCTCCCCTGGGGGTTATCCACGTGGCCTGTAATGGGCCCCATCGCAGAGAGGTAGAGGGAGGGGAATTGCCGACTTGTGTTGTGTGTGAGATGCCCTATTGTTATTACTAATATTATTATTATTATTGTGACGTCCACACGTGACAACGGCACCGCCAGCCACCGCTCCGATCGATGCTCTCGGCTTTTCTTCTGTCCAGTTTTTCGCCGCTTTTTGTGTTTGTCTTCTCTATTTGCAGTTTTACTATTTTGAAACTAAAATGACAATAACAATATGCCATGTAGCCCAAACTCCCACATAATAATTCAAATTGTTTTCCCCCATAATTCAAATTATAAAAATTTTTCAACAAAATTATATATACTATTATTTAAATATAAAACGTCAATTAAATAAAAACTATCTATACCAACTCATTTCAATTATTAATTGAAACTTTATTTAAATTGTCTAAAATTGCTCTTATTTGAGGATCAAATTGACAAGTCTGATAATCCAAATTCATAAAATTATATGTAAATTTAACTTTTTTCTTTTTGAATTATAATTGGTAAAAAAATTTCAAATTTTTTAGCTCCAATATTTAATCAAGTCAACTTGTAAAAAAATTTCATGCTTTGCACTCCTTGTACTTTTTTGGGAAAATATATAATTTTTCATTTCAAGTGTGTTAGTTTTAACTACTAGTAAATAAGTAATAAATACGAGAAATTATGATAAATAAGTTGTTGGTCACTTATCGATTTTTAGTTTTAGGTGTAAAATATTAAAAATATTTATTACTAATTTAACACTTGAATGTAATGTAATTAAGTATACAACATAATTAGACCTATTCACATAGTAATCAAATTATAATAGATTAAAAAATAATCTAATCAACTTCAAACTTTGCAGTATTTTCAGTGCTTTAGTTGACACACTTATAGTTTACTCGAACTTTTTTATATATTTATAATTTTATTTTTTTAATTTAATGTAATTACATAAAATTTTTTACCAGATTAAATTAAGGGTAAGTTACGATTACCTTTTTGAGTTTTGATCAAACTAACTATTTCGTCTACCTATCTGTAAAAGTCAATTAAATATCTCATGACATTTGATTTCATCAATTATTTCCCTCATCTGTTAAAATTTTTAAGAATATTTTTTTAGTGAAAAGTATACATAATGGTTAAAATGTCAATATTTATATAAAATTTCAAAATTACCCTTAATTAACTAAGAATTTAGACTTATTTACATATACATGATAATTTGATAGCTAAATGGTAATTTTAAAGAGAAGACCAATATCATTTAATTCGTTAAATTTTCATCTTCTTTTCAATTTTCATACCCACAGTGACCGCCACCATTGATCGACCACCACTAACCCCCATTGATCCACCACCACCACCAAAATCAAAAATCAAAACAAAAATAAAAATAAAATTTAAAATTAAAATCAAAGTCTAAAACCAAACTTTATCACTTCTCGGTGGTACCCACTCTTGTCCTTCACCAATTAATCCAGACCGCAAACCACCGCCACAACCACTACTCCTTTGCCGTAAAGCAAAACCATCACCACCACTTTTGACATCTTCGCACAAACTCGACAAATCAAAAAATAAAATTTCTCAAGTAATTTCATTCAAATTTTCAGTCAATTGCAAATGTTGTTGTTAATGTTGCCGTGGAAGTCCTCGTCATCGTCGTCTCTGTCTCTGTCTCTGTCTCAAGGGCGTTCATCAAGAAAGCGAGTGGTGGTGAAGACTAAATAATATAAATAAAAATATTAATACTGAAAAATATATAAAAAAATGGATGGCTTGATCTTGTTTGTGATTTATAATAATTTTAATTTATGAATTTAATTTTTAGTAAAATTAAATTTCATTTAAATTTGATAAATAATTTTAAATTTATTATTAATTAATTTTGTTGATAATATAATTAAAAATATCAATATTAAAAAAACGTGTGTCTTATAATGGATGTCTTAATAATGCAACTCAAATAATAAAAATAAAATAAATATTAAAATATATGATGCACAAAGTATTAATTTCAACTCAACTTAACATATTATAATAAAAAAATTTAACGTAAAGGATAAATAGTTTATAATATCAAATGTTAAAAGATATTTAATTGACTTTTATAAATATATAGATGAAATAATTAGTTTAACCAAATTTCATAAAATAATTATAATTTACCTTTGAATTAAACTCAAATTTAAATAATTTAAAGTATTTATATTTTATAAATTCATATAATTATTCCAATCTAATTGAGCTTTCATTTCTAAAAAATATACTAAATTAAACTCAAATTAAATTTTGAATTTTAAATATTTAGTTTAACGCACAGCAGAAGAGTTATTTTATTTATTTTTTATTATTATTATTATTATTATTATTATTATTTTTGTCAATAGAAGAAGAGCTATTCATGCGTGCCAAATATTGCAAAGACACTATTCATTTTTATTTTCTTTTTTGTTGGCAAAAACAACAAATATAAAGGAAACCGTAACTTTTATCCGCTTTGTGTAAGTAGTACAGCGTTTGTACAAATCTTCATTTTACTGTTTCAAAAAGATTTTTTTATTAAAAAAAAGGAATTTTGAGTACTAATCGTACATGGAAGGGCAAATTGGTAATTTAATAAGTAGTTAGAAAGCTCTCTCACGTGGTCGCATTTAATTGGTCGGGAGGGGGCACGAAACGGCGCGCTATAATGAGACGTAGTCGTGGAGGCACGCATTCGGACTTATTATGTTTTTTATTTTCGGGCACCCTCCTCGTCTTCACCCTCCCATTTTCTTATTTTTCTTTTTTAAATTAGTTTATGTCTCGACACGTGGCACACTCACTAACATTGTCAACTCTGATATAATGTATGCTGTCACGTAAGCCATAACACCCCCGATGCGGGTCCTACAGCTCTTCTGACGATCACGTGCAGGCTTGTCAGAAAACACGTTCACCGATTGGTCTGGTGTCTTTGGTTACCGACTGTTTACGTGGCACCTTAAGTCTCTTCTTGCAACGTGGGTGTGGGTCGCAGTAATAACGGAGGTGATTAATTGCACTGTTTCAAGCCTTAAACCTACGCGTCCGTTAAAACAGACAGGTATGGCAGTTTATAGTAGATTTGTATGTGGACCCACTTAGAATGGAGTAATAATATTTAGGCGCTATTTTTTAAAATTACCGGTATTAATATTATGCTGATTCTGTGATATTCTATTCTGACTTTATTTTTCTACTACTTTATTTTTACTTTATATTTATAACTATCCAATAACTATAGAATAAAAGTATTTTTAATTATTTAATAATAATTATAATAAAATAAAATTTATTTTATAAAAAATAAAGTAATTATAAAATTTACCGCTAATCTATAAATTTAATTTAATTAATAAAAAATTATTTGATATATATATTGCAGTTTATTTTTGAAAAACTATCTAAATGAAAACACATATCTATTAATCCCAACAACTGTTGTTTTAAATGATTTTGAATTAGAATCTAAAGAGTGTTTTTGCAGTAATGTAAGTGTTTTTTAAATTTTTTTAGAATGAAAAATTTTATAATTATAGTGTTAACTTATTTTAAAATAGTATTAATTTATAATATATGAACACAAATACACTAAAAGTAATATTTTTATGATCGATTAACTCTTTTTTCCCCCTAATTTAGAAGGATGAATATTTCATATATAGCATCCGTGAACTGAATTGGCTCAAACCCAATTTGCAAATACATAATTTGAATTATTAACGGCGGGTCTCTGTAATTTGGGCGGGAAGAGGGACGATGCGATGTTGGCGGGAAATGGAACGGCGGTGAGTGGGTGGGTGGGGAAGAGGGGCCAAGTCATCACGGGAAGTATCCACATAGATAAAAGCAAGAAAGCAAAGGGATGAAGGGGCCACTTATTACTCCCTTTGGGTTTATTGACGTGAAAACTACGTTGGTCGGGTTTCAGTTGTGTGTGTGGCCATCCAAATCTTCAAATTTGTAAAACAATGTTATTTAGATTTAATGGATGTTTGTTAGTTAAAGTAGTAAAAAAAATTATATTATTTTAAACAATCATTATGATTAACTGGTGATTACTATTTTCATTTAAATAATTTTTAAAATTTAAGTTATAATATATCAAATTATGTTAAAAATTAAATTAGTAAAATTTAATCAATAATAAATATTAATGGTTTAGATTAAAATAAATAAAATTTTGCATTCAAATTTTTTATATAAATAATAAAAGAGTTCTATTTTTTCAATAAATTTGATCGAGATAAATTGTAATTTTTATAATTATTAAATATAATTATAATTATAAAAAATCAAATTGATAAAATTTATTATATAAAGTTTATTAGTGGAATGTAATGTACCGAAAATTGATGAAATTTGTATATATATTATTCTCGAATTACATAATTTAAAGAAAATAAAGGTTGCCATCGATGGAGTGTCCGTGTCCCTTTGCAGCGCGAAGGAGTTTTAAAAGTACGAGGTGGTGTGTAAGAGAGTGGAAAGACATAATGACACGTTGGATGACAGCTCAGACAGCCGGTCAATGGTCCCCACTGTCATTAAAAATAAAAAATTATTTTTTAATTTCCTATTTTTAGAAAATCCCGCCAATTTTTTTTAAGAATCATATACTTTATTGACCGTTGATGACCTTATTTGGCGCCAAATTCGAAACCCGGATTCAGCCCAGATTTGGAAACCGGGCGCGCGGGGTTCAGTAATTGGAGGAGTAGTGATTCTATACAACGGCGCCGCATATTTCTCCGTGAGACACTGGAAGCATGTTTTCATCTAACGTGATTAAACATGTTGATTATATGATTGATTAATTTAATTAGTCTTTGTATTAATTAATTAGATTTTTTTTGTTTAGTATTCATTAGGAAAAAAAGAATTAATCTTTCAAAAAAAAAGAATTAATTTTTGGTACATGGACCCCACAGATTAGAGCAGAAGGACTTGTGGGTAAGTAGGGTGTCCCAAGATTTACTGGGTCAGAAAATCTTGGCCGTCAAATTAGGTGAGTGACTGAATATATATATATAGAATGTGAAAAAAAAGAAAGAAAAAACAGCTAGGTCAAAGTGCATGTGATTACAGAGACTCACATGGCTTGAACGTGTAGCTACAGATTCACTCCACTACTCTTCCATTAAGTGAAATTGCAAACATTATAAATCATATATTTGTTTCATAGATCAATAACTCAAGAATTATTTTTTTAATGATGTGTAGAGAGTGACAAGGTTGGCGTCTTAGAATATGATTTTAAAATTTCGATTTTTGACTCTTTAATAAATTTTCTTCGATCTTAATTTACCGTTACATAAAATTTTAAAAATTTTATTTTTCGAAAGTAATTAAATATTTATTCATTTTTAAAAATATTTTAAAGTGTAAAATATAAATATTTTTATCATTAATTTATAAAAATTTTATTTCGCTTGATTTAAAAACTAAAAAAACTGTTAATCTATTATACAATCTAGTAATTAAAATTAATTTGAATTTAATTTTTGTAACAAACATTCAAATGATAAAATCACATAAGCTATGGATTATTAAATTGAAATATTTGATAGAAATTGAGAGCGATATATCATTCACCAAAAGAAACATTATTGACGGTTTGGTGTATAAAATGATTACTTGTAATATGGTTAGTATATTCCTTTTTTTTTTCCCCACAAAGATGCACAATCTAATAATGGAGGACGTTAGAGATTATAGAAATTTCTATTTTGCGTCTGGCCAATTAGATTAAGAGGCAACGTTGCACAATTTTGAAGGCAATCAGATAGCTATAATTATCACTTAAGCTAGCAAAAGCTTTTATTATTATTATTATTATTATTATTAACAAAGGAGATATGTGATTTAAATTTTCATGTGTAATATGAGTCTATACTTTTTTTTCAAATCTTTAAAACATATTAAAACTTACATCTGACGATATTTAAAAAAAAATGTTATTACCTTATGATTTCCTCACTAGTGAAAATATTTCCATTTTCGTTACATATTGATAAATTATAGGCTAAGGAAACGTAACCAGAAAGCTAAAAGACCATTTGTCTTCGATGCCATGGCTTGCCTTGCAAGTTTGGTTTCTAACTGCTCTCAATCTAACAAATGGGTTGACTTAATTAATATCTAATTGACCTACTTTCTTTCTTAATTTATTGCTAATATGGAATTAGTGATTGAGAGTTCACTTTATATGTGTACAAAACTACATTAATTAGATAAGATGATTCATCTTTAAGCTTAGTAATTTTACACGAAATAAAAAATTTTAACTACATACCAACAACTTTTAACATCATTTAATAGGGAGATGATTTCGTTTAACTAATATTTCAAATTCAAGCTGTAGTATATACAGTAATATTAAATTAGTTATTAAAATTTTTTTATCATCTTTATAGATGGAACTAAATTAGTTATAGTTTAATAAATTTAAAATATTGATGATTTAAATATAAAAAAATTAATTGTATGCTTTTATGGTAAGTAAACGTTTAACATAAATTTATGTCAAACTTGAAATTACTATTTTGCTATATTTTCATAAATTTTATTGAGAAAAGTAAATATAACACACAATAATTTTTACATATTTATGTAGTGTTCAGTGTTGGTTCGTGTGTCAAATGTCATAACCTTGTATTGTTACTTAAATTGCTAAAGCATGAAGCACATTAACTATTTTTAATAAAGTCTAAAGAATATGCTGCCGTAGGTAATATTGGTAGTTTCTAGCTCTAAGTTTTAATGTCACGATCGAATTATGTATGCATCATTAATAAAATAAAATAAAAAAATTTAATTAGAGGTAGGCAATCCCAATTGAATTTAATTTCTTGGTAACAGAAATTAATCGATGAAGATCAATTTTGTGTAATTTTTCATTTTTGGTGAGTTTAGCATTGAGAAGTATAGATGTAGATTGGAAGATGTAGGGAGGCAGGTGTAACATCAAGTCTAGCCAGCTGGATAAAATGGTGGTTGAAAGAAAAGCAATTCTGCTGTCATGAAAACTATATATTAAGAAAAACAAAAACAAAAACAAAAAAAAATCCATAGCAATAAAATGCTGCATTTTTAAGTGATTTCAAGAAAGTGACATTTTATGGTTGCTCCTTGTATATATTGACATTTCAAGATTATTGCTATATGCAATGGCCTTTTAGCTCCCTTTTGAGAAGACATCATATCCATTTGGGCCAATATGTAAATTCTGTTTTTATTTTATTAAAAAAAATTCATATAATTTTAAAATCTACTGACTAAGTCCATAATTTAAATTATAGTATACATAGTTATATTAAATTAGTTATAATTCTACCATTAAACAAAATATACACAATTTAGGAAAAAATGATGAAATTTAGCAATTTCGAAACATGTTTTAATGGAGAAAAAAAGAAACATCTAGATTATGAAAATGACAATTGCACATTGTTGTTCAAACATGATTTATAATATACATATATAAGTAGTTAGGTTGTTACATAGAGGAAATCATAATCAATCCTTATGCTACCAGAGATGACATTATTTAGATCATGCTCTGAGTAGAGCCTAAGCAAAATATCAAAACCCCTCCCCTCCATAGGTCAAGTGGCAATATCAAAACACAATTGAGTTTTAGCTCACTTTACTCTTTAAGGATTGAGCCTCTCCCAAACATATGAAATCGACCTTTAATGATGATTCACAAAAATTATTTTCAAATACTAACTGTCCCTCTCCGTCCCAATAATACTGAATCCTATATCAATTCAAAAAAAAAAAAAAAAAGCAATGCTGCATATGTGTGGTCCTTTTAGCCCTTTATTTTTTTTCCCTACCTACTTTCATTTTGCAAAACTTAATAGAGTAATGAGACATGTGTTTTTTTTCCCCTTACAGTTTTGATTTTCTTTCATTTATTAGAGTCCATTAGCATGCAACTTCCCTGTTGCCACCGAGCCTAATATCCTACTCAAATTTTCACCATACAGAATTTATTACCATTTGTTGAATTCTCCCCCACTTTTGAATTTGATATTTTTTCATTACTTACAACATGAGAAAAGCCATCTCTTAATGAGTTTGAAAATCTCCAACTGAACTTGTGAAATAAAATTAAAATTGTCTGTTTTATCATAAAAAATTATCACCGAATTTAAATTAAGTTATCCATTTTATAAAAATAAAGTATATATCAATCATTTGCCATGATACAGTATTAACACGGACTAGATTTGAATATACACACTTTAAATAAATTGTAATAAAAAAATGTTATATATACATTTATTAATTAAATTATGTTCAAGAATAAATTGAGACGAGTTAGAGTTAGTCATAAAAATTACAATAAATATACATTAAAAAAAAGTTCTATGTTCTTTTAAGCTCCAAATTAACAATGAGCTAATTAATCTCGTCATGCTTTTGGTAGAATCTTTCATTACAAGGGAAAAAAAAAACCACCATCATTACATATGGTTTGACCTTGCGCGTAATTGCTTATAACTAGCACTCTACCAGCATCCAATGATGTGAATGCTTTGATAAAAAAAAAAAAAAAATGATGCGGATGCGATTGTCGGCTGTAATATTTCACGACCCTACAAATTTTTTTGCGTAGCAAAATTATCATTTCTGTAGTTCTAAAAAGTAACTTTTAGTTTGATTTAAATTTAGAAATCGTTAATATTAATCAATACGAGTTGTTTTTATATTTCATAGGTGTTGTAATTGTATCCATATTGAATTGACCTAATCAAATTTCAATATACCGTAATTAATTATTATTTTAAAAAATACTTAATGAATATTTGAAATTTTAGAATCGACGTTTTATGAATGTTCACATATGTGAAAGAACAGGTGAAAATTATTTAACCCAAAATCCTAATGATGATCCGTTCGAAGAAAAAATAATCTTAATGACGTTTTGTTAATTATAATCAAGTGCTAATGTTGGTGGGCAGATACAACAATCTGCCGTTAACGAAAGGGGATTTTGATACAAGATTTTCTTTTTGACTTTTTAAAGTAGGACTAGGGACATTCATTTTATTTTTTTTTACGTATTTGCTGAAGTCATCCCATATTGCATTGCACTACTACTTGTAGTTTTACCCAAAATTTGATTAACATTAGAGTTTTGCTTCAAAATCAAAGACACAATTAATGGCTGACATCAATCAATTTGTTTTTTTTTGTTTTTTTCTAACAACTACGCTAGACGGTTAAGTCTTATAATTGAGAATGAATGAGTAAGCGGAATTAGAAAATTGAAATCACTCTTCTACATAGGTTATACAAAATTCGTGAATTTGTTGAGTTAATAACTATTTTTTTTAATTTGAGAATTTTAATCTAAAAATTCGTGAATGCCACATGTTAAATTTAGATGTGCTAATATATAAATTAATAAAATATCAAACATCAGCTTATACGTTAATTAAAATAATATTTTTTCAAGTAATGAAAAACGCACCCTTTCATATTATTCCTATACATTTAAAAACAAATTTCAAGTATGTTTCTAGACAAAATTGAATCTTGATTGACAAGAAAAGGAAAAAAAAAAAAAAACTCTCCTTATCAATTAAATCAATATTATTGGGTCATATATTCATATTGATTTTAATGCATGCGTTTTTAAATATCAACTGCATTAATGGTTATATGTATAATTATTATAATCAAAATAATTTTAAAATCATCTTATGGGTAGAGATTTTTGCACTCCCTCCATTTATAAATGTACTTTATTTGAATCTTTATATTAGATACTAAAGCATTCAATCAAAAATTATATTTCTATCAACTTAATTAATAATTGTAAAATGTTTCTTTTAATTATTTTATTTTATATTAATTTTTCACTACAAGTAATATTTTTAGCATTATATTTTACTGTTTTATTAAAAAAATTTAATAGAAACTTAAAATTAAATTCATCATTACAATTTTTTTATGTTGTATAATATCATTTTATTAAAAAAATTAATAGAAATTTTAAAATTAAATTCATCATTGAATTTTTTTTTACCATGTATAAACATTGGAAACGTTAATACAATTAAAAAATTAATATTTGACAACTAAATTCATACATAAATATGAGTGTTTATTAATAAAATTTTAGGTGAATACAAAAATAAAATAATATAAAAAATCCATTTAAAAACATACAACTATGCCAACGTTGTTTAATTTTCGTTTTTATGGGAATGGGAGCTTGTAGAAGAGGAACTAATTTTAGGAATAAATGTAATGGGCAACAGCAAATTGCTATTGACTTGTGATAGTATTTAAGGTACATACAGCACATCTCTTCCACAACTCCACTTCCCAGAACAGAAATGGGAAAGAGGAAAGAAGTCAAATGTATATAATTTTTAGACATTATGGTACACACGATTTACAGAAGATGCAAAGCTGGAAGATGGTCCCATAGCACGAGAGATGGTAGGTGCTGCACATGATGATATTACAGTACTTGTGTAAAACTTCGTCACTCTGACCATACGGTCTTCACTTTGTCATTAACCTCCTCAAATTAATGCAAGAAATCAGACGGACCGGATTTAAAATCTATCATAAGATGTCAGCCCCAATCTTTTATGTGGGTCATTACCTTTGATCCATTGTTGTTGTACAATATGGTCCTACAGAGTTGCAAAGGTTGACACTTCTTGTGAAACTTGTTAATTTCTATGCAACTGCAAGAGGGCATTTGACAAAATCATGAGAAAAATTTTTAATGGGTGGGTTTTGCCCCCTTTGTCTTGCTGAAACAAAATTGACCTTTGATTGAGGTAATTTGTCCCTAAAAGACTAGTTTGGTGCATTCTGTATGTTGCCTAATCACACGGCACCACATTGTCTCAAAATGGGGTATGCCGTTTATTAATTTATTCAATGGAAAATTCTTATCAATTTCACTAACACCAGCATGGTATAAACTGTTGTCGTTTAAGTGATGTTTTGAATTCAAATTATAGTATATATAATCGTGTTAAATTAGTTATTTAAAAACTTTTATTATCAGTGTCTAGATTGAATGATATTAGCCTATCAATGTGTATTCTTTAGAGTGCAAGATTACTATATATTGTTGTTGGTGTTATTTTTGCCAGGTTCTGGTGCAAAGAGGTTTTAGGATGAACTATGTCATGGATTGGTGGGCTTATAATTGGGCGGTGTTTACTGTATTTAGATGGTGATGGTAGGCTTTGCAAAGAGAAGAGGCTAATGTTGGACAAACATACCATGATTCATGTGTGATTGATAGAAATGGGCCAATATTCGTAAAGTTGCAAATGGGTCAAGCTTGGATATCTTAATTATCATGGGCAATGTGAAAAAGCCTATGCTCACTAACATCAAAATCACATACTTTCAAAACTACTTGCACATGACATCACTTATGAACTATGATAATCCTATACTTATCATTTTTTTTAAATTTCACATTTTTTCTATTTTAACACCTCTAAAATATAATTTTCAAACTCCTACCAACACACTTTAAATAAAATAGCAAATCAATATGTATTACATGTTAGTTATATAAAATAACAAATTTGACATGTGTCACATGTTAAGTGTTTGATTGACAAAAAATTATAAATAGATATGTCAAATTAACAAAAAGTTGCACGTATAGTGTGTAATAAATATATTATGTTATTATATTTATGTAGATTAGTGCATTTTAAATAAGTTTAAATGTTAAAATAATAGAACTACAAGTTAAAACGTTAAATTGACAAATTATACCGAATATAAGAAATCACAAATGTGTTATGCTTGTTATTGAATCTATATAAGTTGATTTTATTTTTGAATGGGAAAAAGGTTATTAGAATTTGAACCTTAGCCTCATAATTTAAAGCATGGGATCAAAAACTCATTAATTATAGATAGAATTTTATTCATTTATTTGTTTTGAGTTTCATTAAGTTATGGAATCATGAGATTAATATTTAAAGCTTAACAAATGAGGGAATCATCAGTTCTGTTAAATGAGCTTAACAGATTCATTTGGCATTTCGAACGGAAGGGTCAATATTCAGTCAAATCAGCTTATAGAGTGCTGAAAAAGAGGGCAGCTCAACAACATAATGATCAATCTATCTCTAGAAGATCAGATTTTAATGAAGACGTCTGGAAGTCCATACGGAGTCATAATGTTCCTCCTAAGGTAAGATTTTTTCTCTGGCGATGCTCATGGAATGCTGTTGCAACGAATGAAGCTCTGGGTATAAGAGGTTGTAAAGTCGAGGCTAAATGCTGCAGGTGCGGTACGGAACTTGAAATTTTGGAACATGTATTATTCCTTTGTGATCATTCTAAAAGGGTATTGTATGCGAGCCAACTTGGATACAGCCCTAATCGTCTTGGTCTTTCAATCATTGGTGGATGGATACCAAGAAGTTAGTGGTTGATAATGACTGTGCAGAAATGATGAGACTTGGAGCTGGGTTATGTTGGCATATCTGGAAAGCAAGAAATCTAAAGCAATTCAATGGGTTTATGGAGGACCCTAGAATTACAGTTGAAAAGACAAGGAAATGGTGGCAATCAGTTAAAAATATAAACAAAAAAGCTTTGCACCCGGAAAGGCACAATCTGATCCAAGATGACCACTTGCAAGGGAACAATACCATTCAGATCAGGTGGACTGCTCCAGAAGTGGGCAAGTGGAAAATAAATTGTGATGCTTCATTTTATTCATCAGATAAGAAATGCCGTCTGGCTTGTGTTTGCAGGGATCATCGAGGAATGATTCAGCATTTGTTAGTTAAACAAAAACCAAGTCTCTCACCCCTACACTCTGAATTGTTAGTTATTTGTCAAGCTTTGGAGTTTGCTACTTATCACCCCCAAAAAAGTTTCATCATTGAATCTGCTTGTTTAACAGCATCAATTTATATGTTCAACGCCATTTGAGGATTGGCCATGGAAAGTGGATGTGGTGGGCCAAATGATTAGAAGACTTACTGCTAATCGACAAAACTTAATCTTCAGCCATGTGAAAAGAGATGCTAACCGGGTTGTTGATTGGTTAGCAAAAAATGGATCAGTTTTGGATTTTTATGGTCCATCTTTTAATGTAAATCCTACTTTCATAGACATTGTTCATAAAGAGCAAGCCCTGTAATCCTTTGTTTTTAATGTATTTTCGTTTTAAAAAAAAAAAATCAGTTCTGTTAAATCTATAAAACATTCATAATTTTTTTTTTACATTCAAAATATTATATCAAATTGTTAAATTTAGTGTTGCCAATTTAAATATTACAACTCCACTTCTCAACTCTTCGTCTTTTCTTTCCTTTTGATTTTTCTAAAAAAATTTGTAATATTATTAATATATACCTGAAGAACAGATATCACTCTCTGCAATTGAAATTTTATGGATTTTTTTGCGTTGAAATTTTAATAGATCCCGTCATTATTCTATATATATATATATATATATATATATCTGTTTATTTAAGCTTCAATGGTTATAAATGTGAAGCGTACACATATGTCTTGCAATTAATGTATTCTGTTTTAAGCTATGAATGAAAATTTAGTTATATTAAAAAAAATAATAATTATAAATTTCTTGTCTGAACTTTTCAATTTTTTTATTCAAATGTCTATTTTTTTTTTTTTACAATCAAAGGTCTAAACTTTGAAAAAATATACTAATATAATATTTCTGACTAATTTGATTTTAACTGGATTTTAAGTCAAATCAAATTAAATTCACTTTTTTTTCTAATTATTAGTCATGTAATATGTCACGTTTAAAGGATAAAAATACTATTATTAACTTATTAAATATTATAAACGGATAAACATTAATTTATGCCGCAAACTTAAAGATAAATGAATAAATGTAATTTTATCTTTTAAATAATAAAATACATGTGACAAATAATATAATTAATAATTAAGATAAAAGTAAATTTTATTTGATTTGACTAAGTATTCAATCAGCATTAAATCTGTTTAAAACAGTATATTAATATATTTTTTTAAAATTCAAAACTTAATTATAGAAGAAAAATTAAACAATCAAATAAAAAAAACTGAAAAATTCAAATACCAAATTTATAATTTTTCCAAACCATAAGTGCAATTTTTGAAAAAATTTTGTCGCATCTATTTAAACGTGACAAAGCTAGTGGACTTGTATTGGACTACTTGTACACGGCCCAATCTTCTTGCTATCATGCTCCAGAAGCTACCAAACCGTTCCATTTCTTTCCCCAATCTCCATCTTTGACATGCACTGAACTGGCGCAAACTCTCAGCAAGTCCCTGTAAGAAATGGCAGCTCATTCTCTAGCCAATCTTCCATGGAAAACACAAGCAATCAATAACAAATGTAATCTTCAAAAGCCAAAACCAAAAGCTTCATCACCCAACTTTCTTAAACCTTACACTTCACTAAACCCGTCTATCCACTTAAGGAACCTATCTTTCCAATCCTCAATGCCCACTCCTCACTTATCCACGCGCCGCCTAATTTCCGCCACGATCCTCTCCAGCCTTCCTACTGCGTATTTCCTTTATTACGCATCATTCTTTTTTAGTTTTCTGGTATAAAGTTACCTTTTTTAGAGTATTAAATTGCAATTTTCAGGGTTTTGCAGGAATCCAGAGGGATTTGCTTCTGCTGAGAAAGTTCCAAAGTTAGTGACTTTTTAACTTGGTTTTGTTTTTAATGAATTTTTCATTTCTGGGTTTTGTTTAGATTGGAGTACTTTGTTGAGATTGGTTGCGAGTTGTGACTTCTGACTGAATTTTTTTAGGTGGTCATGGAGGGCAATTAAGGCATTTTCTATGGCTGCATTGGAAGCAAGGAAGCTCAAGTATCCTAACACTGGGACTGAGTCTCTTCTTTTGGGAGTCTTGATTGAAGGTAAGTTGCCAATTTTTCCATCTTAAGCTTTTCTCAAAATATGATGTTTCTTGTTCCTTTTATTCCATCATAGTTCCACCGGAGAACTGTCTAACAATAGGATTGAATTCTAATTTTCGTTTCTGTTTTAGTATTAGATTTCATTGCTATATAGTAATTCACTGCTATGTGTATATTCTCATGCAAAAGAAAGCTATGATACCATTCTGTATGAAAAGATGCAAGCAGTGGACATACAAGTAGTTGCTTTTGTCGCTTCATATGCTAATTTAAGTCGTACATGCTGAAAGCCTCCAGTCATTCTCGTATTGCAAACTATATACAATTTACAGTTCTTTCTGAAGAGTTATTTGGTGGAGACTCTTAGTGGGTTCTCATTGTATTGATATTCTAATTCATGGGATTGTAGGGACTAGTGTAGCTGCGAAGTATTTATGGACAAATGGAATTACTCTTCTCAAAGTGCGTGAAGAAATTGTTAAGTTACTTGGAAAAGCTGACATGTACTTTTTCCCGCCTGAGCAGCCTCCCTTAACGGAATCAGCTCAAAGGGCCCTTGATTGGGCTGTTGATCATAAACTAAAATCTGGTGAGTCCTGATATTTTGCGTATTGTTCTTTTTAATTGGTTTTATTTGTCTTGCCAAATTTTTTATATATTATAAGGCCAGCCAGTTCTAATTTTTCACAAATTCCATGTTATTAGGACTATAGAATTGGATTTTCGTCATCTAAGTATTTCACCCTGAGCGGTGTGCTTGAATAAAAGAAGATGATTAAACGGGGTATGCATGACAGCAAAAATTGAGGATGTAATGGAATATAAGAATATATGTGATTATATCAAATGTTTTTATTTTTATACTTGATGTTTATGGTAACATGTGCAAATATTGAATGAGCCATTCTAAGATCCTTGTACTCATTATCACAAGATGAAATTACTTGTCATTTGTAAAGATTTCCCTACTTCAGTGTTTGCTGGTTGGCTGCCATCTTTTATGATGTCCCATTCATATGCGGATTGATTCCTTTGAGTGCCTTGTATTGTGAACTTGAACATTTAGTTCTCTTTACTACCCCAAATATTAACTTCTTTCTTATTTATTAGTAGCTGGTTTTTTACCATGTTTTGTACTCTGTTGCAAGACTGTTAAGTTTAGCTACTTTCAGTTACTTGTACTCCGTGATGCAAGATGTTTTTCTCCAATTATTATAATGCTTAGTATGAAACTCTTGGCTTACATTATATATATATAATGTATATATATATATATATATATATATATATATATATATTAACTTCTTTCTTATTTATTAGTAGCTGGTTTTTTACCATGTTTTGTACTCTGTTGCAAGACTGTTAAGTTTAGCTACTTTCAGTTACTTGTACTCCGTGATGCAAGATGTTTTTCTCCAATTATTATAATGCTTAGTATGAAACTCTTGGTTATATATATATATATATATATATATATATATATATACACACATTAAGCTCTTTGTGCAGTACAATTTGTTTATGTTTCATATAACTCTATTCTGTTCATAATTTGTCCAAATATATCAAAAATAGTAAATGAGTGACAAAAGGAGAAATAGGATTTTTGTGCTGTGCAGAAAGCTAAAACACTTGCTTAGCACCAACATATATCTTGATTACAGGGGATAGCAGTGAAGTTACAACAACTGATCTACTTCTTGGCATCTGGTCAGAAGTGGACTCCCCAGGTCACAAGGTATTGGCTGCACTTGGCTTCAATGATGAGAAAGCCAAAGAGCTGGAGTCTTTAAGTTCTGGACCTGGATTTGTCGATGGATTATGACTTTAGTGTCCTTATTGGACACTGCTGTACTCGTTATAATCGGAGATTGATCAATGATGGTAATCTGAGTATCTGAAATTTCAAATCCAATCATTCTTGCATGGATATTTTTGGGAGTAACAGAATTTGGCAATTGTATCTTCAATGAGCTGTACAAGTTATTTTCCATGTGGATAAGTTTCTGATTGAATATATGAAATCTGGATTTCCTGTAGTTCAGGACCATATTTGAAGCCATTTCTTTTTTTCTCTCTAAATGAGGCTAGCTGATACATAAGTAGCTGTCTGCATGTAAAATATGCAATTAGGAGTTGATTTTTATGTGTAATCATGAAACAGAATTCTCAAACGCAACAGCAGAACTGGAAGTGGACAAGATGCAGAATCCCATTTGGATTTTCCGCAGAATATGGCTTTAGAGCAATTTTCTTTGAGATTTGTAAGTTTTAGCAGTTACATGAGGTCTAGCATTCGTGACACGAGTAACAGATCATCAAAACGAGATTAATGTTTCAGGTTATTCTCATACTGCATCATCACAAGGCCTGTCACCTGTTCCTTGAGTACTCTCTTTCTCTTGTACGTCACTCGCAAGTTTTCGTGCCTTGTCAGCTTCTAAATCCCAGTTAATCCTCGTAATTAACATCACTAACAACACCAAGCATGCAGACATTCCAACAAGGAAACCTAACAGCAGCCCAGTAAGCCCTAGTTTTACCTGAAACGCTAAAACCACAGCTACAGGCAAGGCCAGAAGGTAGAACCCACCGAGATTGGCATACATTCCCAACCATGGCCTAGCTGTTCCCCGTACGACACCACCACATACAGCTAGAGGAAAGTTTACTACTTCTATCAATGCCATCAGCAGCATCATTTTCTTCACACCTCTTATAATGCCCTTGTCATGGGTAAACAAAGATGCCCAAATACCTCTAGCTCCTACCATTGCCAAGCCACCAACGCAACCTGAAACCAAGCTCACAGCCATAGAAGCATATGCCGACTGGTAAGCAGGGCCTGCTTGGTTAGCCCCAAGTTCATTGGACACGCGGATTGAAGCGCAGGTTGCAAGAGTAAGCATCACAGAGAATAGCAAGTAGTCGAAGTTCAGCACTATAGCTATCACTCCCACTGCTTGCTTGGCGTTCCCTAGCCGCCCTGTGAGCAAGACCAGTATCTCCCAGCACCACCATTCAAGGCAGGTTGTAAGGCAACATGGTCCAGAAAGCTTTAGCAATCTGAGCCAGTCGCAAACGCTTTGGTTTAACCATCCTCCATCTTTCCACTTTCCTCCCTTTCTATTCTCTGTCACCAACACGTATAAAGCTAGTAAAATCACAACTATAAGATCAGTTATCCATATCGCCATGGACACCCCCACAAGACCGTTGGCCTCAACAAGAAAGATATTGACAGGTATGTGCAAAGCTAGAGCTAAAGCTGAGCTAAACATGATAGGAAGTGTTACACCTTGAGAGCTCAAGTAGGCTTTGAGCGGACAGAGTAAAGAAATGATCACTAAATCTGGTAGAAGATAGAAAAGGTACGTTTTTGCAATACGTGAAATCTCTTCTTGTTGGCCAAAATGGATGAGAATTGTCTCAACATTAAGCCACAAGAAAGATATAGGCAGTGTTGTTAACAGCAACAAGAAGGTTGTCATCAGAAGAGTCTTATGGAGTAGCTTAAAATTTTTAGCCCCATAAGCTTGACCACAGATAGGCTCCATGGCACCACAGAGTCCATTTAAGACAGAGAAGCCAGTGACATTAGCAAAAGTGAACCCAAGAGAGCCACCGGCTAACCGGAGCTCCCCAAGCCGGCCTAGGAAAGCTGTTGAGATAGCTGTCTTGGCGAACCATGTCAAATTCATTGCTAACAAGGGAAGGGCTATCCCTCGTTGTGTTCGTATTTCTGAAAGTACTATTTGCATAAGGTATTTAGGCCATTTTTGTGTGATTAGTGTGGGTGGTGGTGGAGAATTCTGAGATGTTTTGGCAGCAGGGTTGTCTTCAAGTTTTGATATTGTGGTAGTAGACATAATAGCTGAGCAAAATGGACTGATGGGTTAAGACCACGTATATATTTTAGCTGATGGAAGTTTGGAAACTTTAATTTTTTTTTGGAGGGTCTTTAGATAAGATTGATTAATTTTGGGTGCATGAGTTGCGTGAGGGGGTTAGTTTCTAAAGAAAGCATGGAATTGTGGCTTTTATGTGCTAAGCCAATTGAGGAAGAGAGAAATGGAGGTGGGATTTTGTAGTGGGTGCTGAGAGTGCAGAGGGCCAAACATACATTATACATATATCAAATGTACATCTATCATGCTTCCATTATGTATCTTCTGATGATATTCGTTTTTAGTATCATCTTCATTTTTCAATATACTAAACAAAAAAAACATATTCTGATAATCACTTTTCTTAAAAAATATTATTAGATGAGAATTCAAATTTTAGCATCGTTAATTTGTTAAAAATTTCAAATAAATCACTATCTATTATCTATTATGATTTTAAGAAAAAAGAATCTATATTGGGCAAAGTATATCAAATCAAATTTTCTGGGGTTGCCACCGAAATGTGCTGCATATGCTAATAATGTTCTCAAGTACCTATTTAGCAGTTCAAACTTTAAAAAGTAGTTTACTTCAATTTTGTGGTCGGATGGAATATGCTCAAGTTGTGGAAAATTCGAATGTTTTATTAGTTCCAGAAAATCTTAGATACAAATACAAGGGAATGGAATTTATATAGAAATAAAATAAAATGCTATTCTTAATATACAAATTAATTAATTAACTAACTAACGTAGGATTCTTGGTGGGTTTTTTGTCAGCAAGCAAGAAAAGATAAAAATAAAACTTTTGTTTTTTCTTTTTTTTTGGGGCACAAAAGAAAAGAAGATAAAATGGCCAACTGAAGCACTGAAAGGTTAAAGATAATTAAAAGATGCATAGATTATGAAAGGTATATGATTATGATCAATAATTCTGCGGTCCTGACCATTGGTTGATACATTTATGATTTATTGCAAGAGCTTTCAAGCTATGAGTCCCTTAATTAATTCTCCAAATTCACCAAAAATTAGTGTTTTCTATTCATTATATATCTTTTTCTTTGCTACCTTCCCCATGTATATTGTAGGGAGAAAAGCATACTATGCATTGCGTATCGGTTTCTAAATCTATTACATGACAATGATTCTAATGAAAAATAGACTTTACGAATGTTATATATCGAACCCTTAAATGTAATATATTATTGTTGATCATATAATATTTTAAATGTAGATAAAAATTTATTTTCATATAATATTTTAAGTGTAGGTAAAAATTTATTTTTTCATATAAAATTTAAAATATTTCTAAATTATGTGGTTATATTCTTAATATTAAAATAAAGGAGAAACTGTTAGTGAAAAAGTTTTAATTTTTATATTGAATTTCTTGAAATATATATATATATATATATATTAAATGTTGTGCTCTAAAATTATTAAAGTTAAAATTTGACAAGTATCATTTATATATATATATATATTAAATCGAGCCCTGAAGTCATTAAGTTAAAAATTTGACAAGTGTCTACCTTCATATTTAAATATTCATTCTAAAAACTAATGTGTTAAATTATTAAAAATCTTAATTTTTTTTATTAAAATTAAAATATTTACCATATTTATTTTGTATTATTTTTTTAACTAAAACACTATCATACACATTTTAATACTATTCAAATTCTAAAGATATTTATATACTACATATTTTTCTACCTTAAATCACTCAAATATTTTTTTCAGACCATGAAAAATTTTATTTTTAAAAAATTTAAAATTATAATAATATAATAATTATTTAATATTATTTTTTAACTAAAACACTACTATATATACTGTAAGACTAATATAATAATTTTAAAAACTAATTTTATTATAACTAAAAAATTATGGTAATAAAAATTAAATTTACAACTAATCTTATATTTCAGTATTCGCTCCTAAAACTTTATGTGCAAAATCATTAAACTTTAAAATAAACCTTTATACTATTTGTTATACTATTAATAGAAATTTATTATACTATTTATTTATACTAAATAATTTTATTATACTATTTTTTAATCTATATAAACCCTGTATGTAAATTTTATTATTTATATATATCCTATAATTTAAAATTTTTACTAATAAAATATTTTAAAATATAAATAAATAATTTATTATTTATATATATCCTATAATTTAAAATTTTTACTAATAAAATATTTTAAAATATAAATAAATAATTTATAAATAAATAATGCGCGAATATATGATTAGTTTTCATGATTTAACATTCAAATATAAAAACTTATCTGTTGACTTCAAAAATTTAGGATATTTTATTTATAAAAAACCTTTTCTATTTTTTCTTAAAAAATTATGAAATTTTTAATTTTAAAAACTACACATGTTATATTCTACATAAAATATTCTAATTTTATTATATCTAAAATATTACTATTTTATTCTAATTAAAACATTCATCTTTTATTAAATTAAAAACACCTTTTCTTTGCCGGTGAGAGAGTAATCAAGTGAAAACTTCTTTTCAAGGATATCTTGAGGTGTAGAGTTTGATTCATGCAATATGTTGTGCAGTCTATTGATGTTAAGGTTACATGACCTCCTAATTTACCAAAAAAAAAAAAAAAATTCTTTACGTATGTAACATAAAAAGTAAAAAATATATAATTCCTTAACTATTCTTTTATTTAAATTATTATTACTATATATATTAAAAATATGTATACTCTTAAAAAAAAATAATCAAATAAAATTATTACAATAACCTTTTAAATTATCACTTTTATATTTGATTAATTTAAAAGCCTTTTTTAATTATTACAATAACCTTTTTAATTTCTCATTTTTATATTTGATTAATATGTATTTTTAATTTATTAAACTTATTTATAATTATTTAAAATATATATATATAAAGTGTGGATTAACAGCTAGTTAGAAAATTTTTCTTTTATTCTCTCCTTCCACCATTAAAGTGGAAAAGAAAGAGTAAAAGAAAAAGAAAAAGAAAAAGAAAGAATGGCAAACATCTTATTGAATCAATGATCGATAATATCTCATGTTGCATTATTTCATATATGTTAATGCATCTGTCCATTCCAGACTGAAAAGTAACGAGAAAAAAGGAAAAGGAGAAGGAACTTGATAACAGGCAATTAACATAATATATAGAGTCCAGAAATTTAATACTAGGGCCAATGAAATCAACTTTCACTAAGATTTATTACAACCATACTAAACCAAAAAAAAAAATAAAAATTGTGTAGTACATGTGAGTACGAGATTTTTTACAGGATGGTACAGACAGAACTCTGGAAGCCAAGAACAAATCATTCACCACTTTGCTTTCCACTTGTTCCCCATCTATAAAGCATGCATATTTGCCCTAACCCTAGTGATAGTGTTGCCCACCTTTTAATTATATTATTGAATTTTGATCAATATTCTATGAAATGATTTTTTTTTATTGTTAATGCATCAAGTGTTTGTTAATTTAGTAATTATTTTTAGTAAATCGGGAATTCATATGATTTTAGCATTGATAGATGCACAATAAAGATAACTCTCTCATTTTAAATTAATAAAAATATGATTCAAATCCTTCATTTGAGAATGCCTTTGGAGAGGAGAATATAGTAGTTATGATTTTCAATGAGTTGGATGAAAAGATAAATCAATAAAAATTGAGTATTTAATTAAAATCATAAAAATTAAAAATTAATAGTATATGGGTGAACTTTAGATAACTTGATATTATTAATTTAACCTTCTAATTTATCAAAAGTTAGTATCAATATAAAATTTCTTCAAGTTGTTAGTATTTTGGCATTAAAGTAGAACCAACTTATTAATGATTATGTAGGCATCTTACTTGCAATATAAGAATTAAATTAATTACCTGTATGAAGTGAATATTTTCCATTCAAGAATTGGTATTTTTTTTTAGCTAAAATGAAAGAAAGGAGAATTCTCGTCCGCTCCAAATAGATTACCCTTAATGATAAAATTTATTTGATCATACCAAATCTTAGAATACTCTTTGGAGAAAATATCACTAAATCATTCCCTCGCTGGCAGGAATCATTGAAAGATAAGAATAAAGGAAGAGCAATGTGATATTGGAAAGAAGTAATTGGTATCTTAAAAAGGATGGTATTTTGTGATTCTGGTTTGATATGGTAGACTTAAGCGGCTATACTTTGTAGTAAGAATGTACTGATTATCCCAATAAAGTAGAGATCATCAAGAATTTATGAAAGAGTGCTACTTTAACAGAAATATATAAACAATTGCATATTCTTTACTTTCTATCATCAGTTTACCTTGAAGAAAAAAAAAAAAAAAAGGGCATGATGCTCCAAGGTTTATGTTGGAAGGCTTGCCAAATGATGTGTAGTTGAGTCCACAACAATTGGCATCAAAATTAACCTGATACTTGTAGTTTTGTAACTAACCCTGAAGGCACTGAAGCATCAATAATTGGCAAATGCAATCTTGATCTGTCGCACTATGCACCACATCGCAGCAAGAATGGGGCATTTCCATCATTTTCTTGAAAAAGAGAAGAGGGAACCTAGTTTTGTTTTTTGTTTTTTTATTATTTCCATATTTTCCCAATTAAAAAGGTGGAAGCACCAATAATAATCGTTGCAGTTTGTAATGGCCGCCAGCATTCATTGATAAGATTGGATGTGGGATCTGTCCAAGTAAAGAAAAAGCTGCTTTGTGAGGTTCATTATTGCGTATTGGTTGAGGCCCTTTATATGAATCATTTGCATTGCACAATTAAGTGTCCATTCCATGAAAGAGACAGGATTTTTGTTTTTCAATTTATTTCGGCTCCTATAATAAATAACTTTGAAAAAAGATGGTACATTATTAGCTCAATTGGTTATATAAAATTAAGCTGAATAGGATTTCATGTTATCTGACAATGTTAGCAAATTGCAGCGTATAGGTAAATGATATATTGAATGCATAATTCGGTTGATACAATAAAAACCTGAGTCTACCTTATAACATATCTTTGAAATCTTTCCAAAGATTGTATCTCTTGATGTGTAAATGCCACAAAGGTTTTTAGTGGCCATGGATAGAGATGTTGACAGCTGAATTATATGGTAGTCCAATGAGTATCATGATAAAATCTGGTCATTATATTGGCAGTGAACGTAAATGATACAATAGTGTCATTGAAAGCAAAAATGTCTATAATATGTTAAAAGTTGTTTTGCAAATTTATTTTTAATCCACAATTTGGTAGTAGTAGCATAGTATAATCAGCTGGTGGAAGTTAAACAGTTATATTAAAAAGTCATGAGTTTAACTCTGACTGCCGCAGAAATAAATAACATCTTTTAAATTAACAAAAAAAAAAAAGGTGTTATAGCAACCACCAGAATGAGATCTGTGATGATTACAATTGCAGAAATTTTTTCATTCGAGTGGTGGATTCACATATAGCATTCAATTCAATGATTAAATCCAACAAGGCAAACAAGTTCACAAATTGCTTGCAGATGTCACCGGTCACTAAATTAATTTCAAAGAGAACACAATCGATTAAATGATCATCTGAAGGATACTGATCTTATATTTGATTCTGATATGAACCAAGTCAGATCAACTAAGGAGCTGCACCAAGGCACTAGCTAACTAGCTATGATTACAAGGAATGTACACAATCCTGAATAATATATGAGAACAGCTGATATTGATGATGAAAATTGATAGGATTCAGATTGAAGATTATTATTATTATTTTTTTAGTTTTACATTTGTGGGGTTGAAGCAATTTTATTGGAGTTGGACGTCTAATTTTACTATTATTTGTTAGTGTTAACCGGTGCGAAAATATACTCTATTTCCTGGCCAATGAACCACTACATTAATGAATTCCATTCAATTGTAATAACTATATAAATGGATTTTCTCTGACAATTTAAGAATTACTCTTGTAGAAGTTGGATCTTAGGACAATTTTAAATTTTTAGTAGCAAACTATCGTCCAACTAATGAGTTTAATACCTTTCAATAATTCATCTCACCAACAACAACAATTAAATCCTTCATATATCTTGAAAAAATCTTGACTCGACCATAGGCTAAGGCAAATTAGTAGTGTATTAGGTGCACGCCGGCTGATTTTCAGATGCTTTGCTCGTCCACCATTTGTTTGAAATTGGGCTTCAAGTAATTCTCATAGAGCCCAGCCCAAGTTTTATCTAATATAGCTCTACACTAACCAATTGTGACTCCGTCTATATTGTAATATAAATCTGCCTTTTACAAATCAATAAAAATATTAAAAATGATCAACTTATAGTTGATAATTAATAAATTTTTATTATTTAATTAATAAATTTATATTATTTAATTAATTAATCTATTAATTTTTTCAATATTAATATTAATTTTTACTTAATATTAATATATTAAATTAATAATTTAATTAATAATATTATTAAATAATAAACCTTATTATTAAACTCATTAATCTATAGGCAAATATTAATGAATTTATAGGTAAATATTAATAAATTTGTAGGTAAATATAAACGAACCTATAGTGCATTCATAATGAAATTGCATTAATAGTGAAATTGTATTATTTAAATAATGAATATATATGTTTTATCTAAATAAACATATATCAGTGAAGTAATGAATATGCATTATTTAATGAAACAAAAATAAACTCCATACTATAACACATAATAAATGTAATTCATTTTATTTAAAATGATTTATCGGAAAAAAAAGAACGAACACCCAAATTAATTGTAAGTACGAAAGAAATAGATCGAATTAAAGAACCATAATCAATACTTACATTATTTCCACTCCAAATGAGGTACCAGATTTAATATATATAATCTTTCAGCAGGAATTGTACTCTATTTAATAAATTTATATTTATATTTAATAGTAATTATTTCTATTTAATATTAATATTAATTTAATAATATTAATATTAAGTTTTATTTAATATTAATATATTAAATTAATAATCTATTTAATACTAATATATTAATATTAATTTTTATCTAATGAACAAGACATAGATGGAAAAGATGACGATAAATGAGTCAAAACCTCAGTCCTAAAGTTGTCTTGATACATTTGCTTTGTATTTGTTTATTATGTTAAAAGAAGAAGCTTTCTACAAGATTTAACTTATGGTTTGATCAGCGGTGCGTTAGAGATTTGAGGAGCTGCGTGTCTTTTGTTTACACGGCATGTTAAACCAATGTTTATATTGTAATATGGACATAGGTATATAGTATAATTTGCGTATACCAATTTTTTTAAAGATTAGTTTTTTTTTTAAAACTACTATATAACTAAATCTCTTGACTTGGTTGCTCTGAATCAAATATTAAAAAATTAGAGCTAATGTAAATGATAATTAATAGATGTTCCAATAGGTATCAAACTATCCTTTAAAAAATCAAAATACATTTTGTAACTGTGAGAACTAAATAGTCATTAATTGCTCTCTATCGATTATTTTCATTTAACATTTTTAGAATTGTAGGAATGCTTGCGATTTGAAGAATAAAATTCAGAGAAAAGAAAGAAAATTTAAAGGAAATATTTTTCCATTAGTATTCAAAGAAGGTTACATCCCTTATATATACATACAGGAATTCTAATCACAACCTAATTAGGAATAAAATAACATCCTAAATAGAATGAAACTTTATTCCTAATTGTATACAAATATTTACTTCCTAATATATACAATACAAATATTTACTTTCTCAACACTCTCCCTCAAGTTGGTGAATGTATGTCAATCATTCCCAACTTGTAAAGTGAGTTGTAGAATATTTTTCCAGATACAACCTTTGTAAGGACGTCAGCTAGTTGAGTCTGAGACGAAACATATTGAGGATCAATCGTCCCTTGGTTCAGATGATCTTTTATGAAATGTCTATTAACCTCTACATGCTTAGTTCGATCATGTTGAACTGGATTGTTTGTAATTGCTATGGCTACCTTGTTATCACAATGTAACAATATAGGCCTCGGATGCTTTAATCCCAGATCCTGAACAATTTTCCTTACCCATAACAACTTACATACTCCATGAGCCATTCCTCTAAACTCAGCTTCAGCACTTGATCTTGCTACAACTTTCCGCTTCTTGCTTCTCCACACGACTAAATTATTTCCAACAAATGTAAAGTACCCGGATGTTGATTTTTAATCAGTTCGAACTCTAGCCCAATCAGCATCAGTATAGCCAGCAATTTCATAATCCTTATTCCTCCCAAAGAATAACCCTTTACTCAGGGAAGACTTTAGATATCTTAATATTCGGTACACTGCATTCATATGTTCTTTACTCAGAGAATGCATGAACTAACTTACAACACTTACTGCATAAGCAATGTCTCACTGAGTATGAGATAGGTAAATCAACCTTCCTACCAACCTTTGATATTGATCTCTATTAGTTGGAACTTGACCTTCTCAGACTGAAAGTCCATGGTTGACTTCAATGGGAGTCTCGGCTGGCTTACAATCAAGCATCCCAGTCTCTATTAGTAGGTCCATTATATACTTTCGCTGGCAAAGAGAAATTCCTTGAGCTGATCTTGCAACTTCAATCCCTAAAAAATACTTCAAGTTTCCTAAATTCTTAATTTCAAACTCGGATGCTAACTGTCTTTGCAAGATTGTTGTCTCACTCGGATCATTTCTAATAACCACCAAATCATCAACATATACAATCAGTGTGGTGACTTTACCTAACTTCTGTTTGATGATTAGTGTGTGATCAGCATCACTTTGCTTATGTCCAAGCTTTCTCATGAAGGCTGAGAGTCATCCAAACCATGCTCGAGGCGATTGCTTGAGTCCATATAATGCTCTTTTTAGTTTGCATACTCGGTCAATACATTTAGTTCCAGGTGGTGGATCCATATATACTTCTTCATCTATGGTTCCATTCAAAAATGCATTCTTTACATCAAATTGTCGCAGCGGCCAGTCCAAGTTGACAGCTAAGGAAATAAGGATTCAAATCGTATTCATTTTTGCTACTAGGGCAAATGTATCTTCATAGTCAATTTCATACTTCTAAGTGTACCCCTTTGCTACAAATCGAGCTTTATATCGATTTATGCTTCCATCTGGATTGAGTTTGACTGTAAATATCCACATGCAGCCCACCATTTTCTTTCCTTCCAGAAGAGGAACAAGATCCCATGTTCGGTTCTTCTGCAATGCCTCCATTTCATCATTCATAGCTTTCTTCCAATCCGGATCATCTAAGGCTTCTTACACATTACTCGAAATAGATACAGTAGATAATTGATTTGCAGTAAGTGCATGTGATTCAGACAAATGGTTGGTTGATATGAAATTATTGATAGGGTATTTAGCTTTGGTGTGAAGGTCTGGATTATATTATTTTTTCAGAACCCCTTTATTAATCCTAGAAGGATAATGAGGCTCAGTATTTGGAATTAAAGGAGACAAGTTTACCTTATTATGCATTGGATCTGGAATTTCTTCAGCTTCTGGTGTGAGTTGGGAAGATGTACTATCTTGATTACTTGATTTTTCTTCGATGATCTGTCCAGGTGAGATGCTCATACTCGGAACATCAAATGTCTGTCCGGGTAAAATACTACTACTCAGAATATCAGATGTCTGTCTGGATGAGATACTCAGACTCTAATTCGTCAGAACACTCAGAATGCTGTCTTCAAGTTCAAAGATGTTCGGATGTTTCTCCCCCTGAAGAGAGCACTCAGAGTGGGAAAAGAAAGGATTATTTTCATGAAACTGAACATTTCGAGTAACATACATTTTCTTTGTATTCGGATCATAACACCGATATCCTTTTTGTACATCTGCATAGCCAACAAAGATATATTGGATAACTCGAGGGTCTAATTTGCTGAGTGTCTGATGAACATATGCCGAACATCTAAAAACTCGAGGTTCGAGATTATTGAGGGGTGGAGATATGACAAGTTCCTAAAGTTTCTGAAGAGGAGTTTTAAAATTGAGTACTCGTGATGGTGCCCGATTTATGAGGTACGCAGCGGATCGAACAGCCTCTCCCTAGTATTCTCGAGGAACATTCATATTAAACAATGATGCTCGGAAAACTTCCAATAATTGTAGGTTCTTTCATTCAACTATACCATTCTATTGAGGAGTGCTGACACAAGATGTTTAGTGGCGAATGCCTTTCTTATGGCAGAAATCATTGAGGATTGAGTTAACATACTCCCCACTATTGTCAGACTGTAAGACTCAGATTCTACTTTGGTATTGTGTATCCACCATGTTGTACAGGTCCTGAAACTTGGAGCACACATCTTCTTTATTAGAAAGTAGTGATACCCAGGTCATCCGAGTACATTTATTAATAAACGTTACAAAATATCGAGCACCAGATAGAGTGGGAATCCGAGCAGGTCCCCATACATCAGAATGAATGGTCATAAATGGAATTGAATTTTTATTATAACTTGGTACATAAGAAATTCGGTGGCCTTTTGCCAATTCACAAACATCACACTTGAATTCCGAGTCTGTGCTATTCAAAAATAAATTTGGTTTTATTTGTCTTAGATAATGAAAAGAGAGATGCCCAAGATGACGATGCCACAAGATTACTTGGTCTTTACTCGAGAAACTTCTACCAACCCTATTAACTTGACTTGTCTTCCATTTTGAATCATCATGCATCTCAGGATAGTATAATTTTCCATGTTTAACACCAGAGCCAAGAATCTGGTGCATTGTAATGTCCTGAAATACATAATAATTAAACCAAAATTTGACAGTGCAATTCAAGGTTTCAGTGATTTGGCCAACAGATAGTAGATTACAAGAAAAAGATGGAACAATAAGAACAATATCTAAATTAAGAAAGTCGAAGTTAGATACTGATCCCTCATGAGTGATTGTCGCTATGCCTCCATTAGCAGTTAGAATATTTTGTTGGGTTGATGGACGGATAGATGTAAGATGGTGAGTGGAGTTTGTCAAATGATCAGTAGCACCTGTATCAATAATCCATGTATTATTTTGAGTAAGATTTGTCATACCTGAAGTGGTATTAGGATCACAACATGGTTTAGTAGAAGTAGTAATTGCAGCCTTGCCAAGCTTCTTATGAGGCTTTTTGTTGAAATCCCACCATTTCGGATATCCCAAAATTTCATAGCACCGTTCCTTGGAGTTTCCAACTTCACCACAATGAGTACAGGTGTATGTGGTGGGCTTACTCGGTATCTTTCCTTTGAACTGGGGCCGAGTCTGAGCTACTACAAGTACAGAATGGTCCGACAGTATCTTTGGCTCTTCCATCATATGTCGTTGGTTATGATCCCTCTGGACATATGCATAACTAGACTCGAGATCAAGAGGTGGATCCTTCCAAAGTATTTCACTCCAAGCATTATTAAATTCAGAATCAAGCTTGGCTAGGAAAATATGTATTCGAAGCCGGGTAATATGTTTATGGAGTGATACTACTCTATTAACATCCTCTCCTTGTGCATATGTCCGGGCATCGATTTCCTGAAATATTCCAATCAATTCATTATAGTATGCAGGTAATGGCTTACCATTCTAACGTATTGTGAATAATTTTCAGTTCAATTCAAATAATTGGGTTTCGTCAAACCTATCATAGAAGGTTTTTAAGAAAGCATCCCATATCTCCTTTGCTATTGGAAGACGGATGAATCTCTGCATCAATGTCGGACTCATCGAATCAATCAGTCAACTTTTGATTTGATTATTATCAAGGAGCCAAGTCTCCAATGCTTTATCTCCTGCTGGTGGCTTTGACGTAGTGCCATTCAGAAAGCCATATTTATTTCTGGCTCCAATTTGCATCTCTATGATCTGTGACCATAGAGTATAGTTTGTATCATCAAGAATAATTCCTGTGGGAAAGGGAGAATTATCTTGAAAGGTTTGAATATAGTTGGGTGTTCCATGGGATACGATGGATGTGTTTTCGGTGGTCATGATTTTGAAGATTTAAAGAATTCAAAGGAAGAAGAAAATACGATTTGCAAGAATTTAATAAAAAACTTCGATTTCAATGGGTATGCTCTGATACCATGAAGAATAAAATTCAGAGAAAAGAAAAAAAATTTAAGGGAAATATTTTTCCATTAATATTCAAAGAAAGGTTACATCCTTTATATATACATACATGAATCCTAATCACAACCTAATTAGGAATAGAATAACATCCTAAATAGAATGAAACTTTATTCCTAATTGTATATAAATATTTACTTCCTAATATATACAATAAAAATATTTATTTCTTCAACACGATTGAGATGTCACTCCTGAGCATCTTTATCTTCATATTTTGGCCACATTTTAAATTTCATAACTTCATCCATTAAGTATGATTTTGATACTAACTAAAAAATATATTAAAACATACATATAAATTATAAAAATTGATTGTTAAAGTTAAAACTAAGATTAATGTGATATGATGAACACCTTAATCATATAAAGGATCAACACATTGAAATCAAATGCCAAAAACTTATTCTCGTTTAAGTCGGACTTTTAGTTTAAATATGCCATTATACTATACATTTAAATTTCTTGTAACTCCCTCCCACCCTTACACTCATATATAAGGTATTAGAGTGCTAATCCATTTTGAATGAAGGTGCGTTGGTTGGTATCAATGTAACACTATATCAATGATTTTAATAACTATTAAGTTTTTTTTATTAATTATAACCAGTAATTAATAGAACTTGTAAAAAATTCACTTAAATTTGATTTTTCACTTTTAAAAAATAAATTTTTTTTCACATATTTGATGTTTTTCTATGTCAATTAATTTAGGTAGCCAAGAGTTTTCCAAAATTTTAGGAATTGGATTTATTTGTTTTTAAATGTTTATTATGAGAGAAATTTGAGTATTAATTAATGATTAAATAAGCAATATATAAATACTCAAATGTAAAATATAGAAGAAATCTAATTGCTACAAAAATTTATTTAAATATTTAAAATAGAGAAAAAACCTGTTTAAATGGTAGTAATTATGCAATAAAAATATTTAAATATTAATTTATCTAAATGAAATATACAATAAAATAATGTTACTCTTTTAAATCAGTTAAAAATTAATCAACAAGTCAACTAAGAGAGCACTTTTAGCTCTCATAATATTTATGAAATTTGACCTAATTTAAATGGTATTTGAAATAATATTTTACTTATTATAAATTATAAAAATTAATTGTATAGATTGTTTAATTATTTTTAACAATAACATAATAGTAAAAAAAATTCAAATCAGTTCAATTTTATAGTACTTTTAATAAACCTTATCAAATATATATATTTGTTTTTTGAAAAAAAAAACTATTTTATAAAAAACAACTATCAACTTTCTAGTTTCTACCGTCGGCTAAATCAAACATTCTTGTTTTTATTGAATCCAATGAAGAAATCCTCATACTTCCATTTTCATTTTGCACTTTTTTGTTTTTATTTTTGTTTTTGTTGCTCACCTCCCGGTGAATTGACTTCTGAGCTAGTCTCGAACTACTCCCTTGTCTTCCGCTTTTTCTGCTTTTCACGCTTCAGCTTCCTCTCTGCCCTACGCGCCTTACAGATCGTTTAGTTCTGGCTTCTTCCTCTTCCTCTTCCTCTGCTTGTACCTCTGCCCACAAATGGAAGTATGAGGTTTTCTTGAGTTTTAGAGGTGAAGATACCCGCGATAATTTTATTAGCCATCTCTACTCTGCTCTCTGTCGTAATTTGATCAATACCTTCATCGACGATGAGCTGAACAGGGGAGTAGATATCACGCCGGGGCTTATGGAAGTGATTGAAGGAAGGGTCCAAGATTGGGGTAATCGTTTTCTCTAAAGACTATGCTTCTTCAACATTCTGCTTAGATGAAGTTGCAAAAAGAATTGAATGCAATGAAGCCCGTGGACAGATAGTCGTTCCAGTATTCCATCATGTAGCTCCATCAGATGTGGAGAACCAAATTGGGAGTTTTGCAGCAGCTTTTGTTGAGCATGAGATTCACAACTCTGATAGAGTGCTAAGGTGGAACGTCGCCTTGTCTAAAGCAGCTAATATGGCAGGATGGGACTCCAAGGTTACTGGTAACAATTAGTGCGAGTAAATAAATATTTTTATCATATATATTTGAAAGTAAATATTTATATATAATTAAAAATAAAATTTTTATTTTTTTAAAATATTATTTTATTTTTAATTAGATATTGATTTGGATATATATTTATATATATATATATGTAACTTTTATATGAAAAAATATTTTTTTAAAATTTTATTTTATATGGTGTTAGAGTATATCTATTGAAATCGAATTTTTTATTAAATTTTTAAAATCGTATTTTTTTTCGTTGAAATCATTTTTTTTTCTTTGAATCTTAAAAAATCATAACCACTGAAAACACATTCATCATATTTCATGGAACACCTAATTTTATTCAAATCTTTCAAGATAATTCTCTCTTTCCTACAGTAATTATTCTTGATGATACAAACTATACTCTATGGTCACAGATCATAAAGATGCGAATTAGAGCTAGAAATAAATATGATTTTCTTAATGGCACTACGCCAAAGCCACCAGTAAGAAATAAAGTGTTAGAGATTTGACTTCTTGATAACAATCGAGTAAAAAATTGACTAATTGACTTCATGAGTCCGACATTGATGCAGAGATTCATCTGTCTTCCAATAGCAAATGAGATATGTGATGTTGTTTTAAAAACCTTCTATGATGGATTTGATAAAACTCAGATATTTGAATTGAACCGGAAATCATTCACACCACGTCAAAATGGTAAGCCATTACTTGCATACTATAATGAACTGATTGAAATATTTCAGGAAATCGATGCCCGGAAGTGTGCACAAGGGGAGGATGCTAATGGAGTAGTATTACTCTACAAACATATTACCCGGCTTCGAACACATATTTTCTTAGTCGGGCTTGATTCAGAATTTAATAATGCTTGGAGAAAAATACTTTGGAAGGATCTACCTCTTGATCTCGAGTCTAGTTATGTGTATGTATGGAGGGATCATAACCAATGACATACGATGGAAGAGCCGAAGATACTGCCGGCTCATTCTGTACTTGTAGCAGCTCATACTCGTCCCCAGTTCAAAGGGAAAATACCGAGTAAGTCCATCACATACACTTGTACTCATTGTGGCAAAGTTGGACACTCTAAGGAACGGTGTTATGAGATTGTGGGATATCCAGAATGGTGGGATTTTAATAGAAAGCCTTGTAAAAAACTCAAAAAGGCTGCAATTGCCACCTCTAGTGGTACTAAACCAGGTGGTGATCTTGATGCAACATCAGGTATGATAAATCTTACTCGAAATAAGACATGGATTATTGATACAGGTGCTACTGATCATATGACAAACTCTACTCACCATTTTACATCCATCTGCCCATCAACCCAACAAAATATTTTAACTGCTAATGGAGGCATAACATCGGTCACTCATGAAGGATCAATATCTAACTCTAACTCTCTTAATCCAGATATTGTTCTTGTTGTTCCATCTTTTCTTCTAATCTACTATCTATTAGCCAAATCACTAAAATCTTGAATTGCATTGTCAAATTTTGGCCTAATTATTATGTATTTAAGGACATTGCAACGCACTAGATTATTGGCTCTAGTGTGAAATGTGGACAGTTGTACTATTTTGAGTTGCATGGTGATTCAAGTCAGAAGTCAAGTCATGTCAATAGGGTTAGTGGAAGTTGCTCGGCTAAAGACCAAGTAATTTTGTGGCATCGTCGTCTTGGTCATCTTTTTTTTATTATCTTAGATAAATAAAATCGAAATTATTTTTGAATACCACAAACTCAAAATTCAAGTGTGATATTTGTGAATTGGCAAAAGACCATCGAATCTCTTATGTACCGAGTCATAATAAAAATTCAATTCCATTTATGACCATTCATTCTAATGTATGGGGACGTGCTCGAATTCCTACTCTATCTGGTGCTCGATATTTTATAACGTTTATTAATGAATGTACCTGGATGACCTAAGTATCACTACTTTCAAACAAAGGAGATGTGTGCTCCAAGTTCTGGGACCTATACAAAATGGTGGCTATGCAATACCAGATTAAAATCTGAGTCTTGCATTTTAACAATGGTGGAGAGTATGTTAACTCAATTCTAAATGATTTTTGCTGCAAGTAGGGCATTCGCCACCAAACATCCTGTGTCGACATTCCTTAACAAAATGGTATAGCTGAACGAAAGAACCAACAGTTATTAGAAGTTATTCGAGCATTATTATTTGACATGAATGTTCCTCGAGAATATTGGGTAGAGGCTGTTTGATCCGCTGAGTATCTCATAAACTGGACACCATCAAAAGTACTTGATTTTAAAATGCCTCTTCAGAAACTTTAGGAACTTGTCATATCTCCACTCCTCAATAATCTCGAGCCCCGAGTCTTTGGATGCTCGACATATGTTCATCAGGCACTCGACAAATTAGATTCTTGAGCTATCCAATGTATCTTTGTTGGCTATGCGGATCTACAAAAGGGATATCGATGTTATGATATGAATGCAAAGAGGATGTATGTCACTCGGGATGTTTGATTTCATGAAAATTGTCCTTTTTTTCCCACTTCGAGTGCTCTTTTCAGGAGGAGAAAAATTTGAACCTTTTTGAATTTGAAGATAGCATTTTGAGTGGTCCGAATGTTGAAGATAGCATTATGAGTGTTTCGAGTCTGAGTCTCCCAAATGTTTCGAGCATCTCACATACATCTGATGTTCTGAGTCCGAGCATCTCACCTTGATAGATAATTGAAAAAAATCTAAGTAATTAAAGTAGTACATCTTTCCAACCCATACCAGAAGTTGAAGAAACTCTGGATGCGGATGTGCACAATAAGGTAAACTCGTTTCCTTTAGGAACTCCAAATACTGAGTCTCATTATACTTTTAGAATCAATAGAGGGGTTCCGAAAAAATAATATGATCCGGACCTTTATACCAAAGCTAAATACCTTATTAATCAACCGTTTTTCTAACTCACATGCACTTACTGTAAATCAATTATCTATTATATCTATTCTGAGTAATGTGCAGGAAGCCTTAGATGATCCAGATTGGAAGAAAGACATGCATGATAAAATGGAGGCATTAAACCGGACATGGGATCTTGTTCCTCTTCTTAAAGGTTAGAAAATGGTAGGGTGCAGGTGGATATTCACTGTCACGACTCAAACCGGGAGTCATGACTGGTGTTAGGGAATGAGAATTCTTTCGAATCCGGAACTCGTAGCAAGCCTTAAAAAGAAATAAGCATGCAAGAATTAAAATAAAATATGCACCATAATTTAAAAACTCAAACCAATATAATAAAAATAAACTTCTCATATTATAAAATAAAATATGTTAATACAATATTCAGAGAAAGGCCTCTGAATTACAACCAATATACAGTAAATACAAAATACAACTCACTACTACAGTTTCTATATTACAAATAAATTTAAGTAAGTAGTTTACATAAACACGCCGGGGCTAAAGAAATCAGGTAGATGGGCCTACTGCTGAGGTCTAAGGAAGAATCTCTTGAAAAATCAACTGAGGGGAGTCAGACCTCATTGAGTGAATTGTTATAATATATACACATGTATTTCCTAATGTCCAATGCAATCAATCATCCGTATATAAAAAATATATATACAAGCATTTCACACAGATGTTGAAAACACTTTATATAATAATACTGAAAAATCATTTGTTTATGAAGGATCAAATAGAACCCTATATAATTGCAACCTCGATCAATAACAACTCTCTAGCTATACAAGCTCACTTAATTCCAAATTAATTCACTTATTCCATATGGATAGTAGACTGGCCCCGAGACACTAAGTCAACTGAGCTTCAGCAGTCTGACTGTTAGTGTGATTGGCCTCGAGACATTAGGTCAACCAAGCTCCAGCAACCATACTATTCAATCACATCACATTTCAATCAATCAATCAATCAATCAGATCATAATTACCAGAAGTAATTCTCACTCAACCCTAAATCTATCGCACCGGTATATACACAACCCTAGTGTGCTACCCATTAGGTAGCACATTCTATCGATATCCTTCATTTAAATAAAATATTCATACGGGAAAATAAATAATGTAGAATACGTTCATAATAATAAAATAAATCATATATATACCAGAAATATATCTAAAATAAACTAAGTATATTTTGAGTATATATATGTCAAATAAATTCAAATCAACCACGAAATATACCAAGAATAAACCAATAATATACTTAAAAACCAGTTAAGTATAATTCAATAGTATAACATGCATTTATTTAGAAATATACCTAAAATATACTAAAAATATACCTAAAATATACTAAACATTTAATAAAATAATTTATGAATAAATACAATTCAAAACATGAATATATACTAAAACATGCATCCTAAATACGATGTATATATAAAATAATAACTCACAAATTTGTGTTGCTCGAGATTGGTTCGACGGGCCCAGTCCACTAGCCTTTGGTCTCGGCGCAACTAAACAATAAAATAATAATAGAAATCAGAATAAATCTAATCGAAAGTTCTAAGAATTTCTAAAAGAAAAATCTAACAGAGGATTAGAAACTCAGACAAACACAGAATTTTCAAAATCGACTCAATGTCACGTTTTACGAGAATTCTATCAAAAATTCAGCAGAGCTTCCTTTGTAAAATGGACATCTCTCTACTGAAAAGTAGAGCTGGTCCTGCAAGAAAATGCACTTCAAAATACAGAACACTCAGCACCTTCGGTTGGGATCCCGAACTACACAATTCTCAACCGAAGTCCATAATTCCATCAAAAATACAAATAATATAATAAATATGTTAAAAACCAATAAATTCCACAAATATCCTCAAAATAGCAAAATAAAGCATATTTAACATTAAAACACTAAAAATAATTATTTTCACAATAATTAAGTAAAAATCCCAAAATAATAATATAATATTATTAAAAATCAAATTTTTCGATAATTCAATATAAAATAGTAACAATTCACTTTATATATTAAAATAGCTTAAATAGCCTAAATATATATTAAAAGTAATTAAAAACCCATTTAATCACTAATTTAGCAAATAATATAGTATTTGAAAATAATTTTCAAAAATTAGTATTAATTAGTTAAAAACAATAATTAATTTATAAAAATCATTTTATTACCTTAAATAATTCTAAAACCAATTAAAACATAATATTAAACTATAATTTTAACAAAATTACACAATTACCCTATTAAATCAAAATATCCATAATTTAACTAATATTCTTCAAAAATTATATAAAAATCATATAAAATCATTAAAATTATTTTACCAACATATATTATACTAATATTATCTAAAACACATATTTAACCAATAATTTCATCTAAATCATCTAAAACACATATTTAACCAATAATTTCAACAAAAATACATATTTAACCTAATTTTTCAATATTTACATAAACTATAAATGTTACTAAGAAATATATAATATTCACAAAAATTAATTTCTCAACAGTAAAATTAATGATAACTCATAATAACACTAAATCAACAAATTTTATATTTAAATAAATAAATTTACAAAAATTAAATAAATAATAATAAAATAATCAAAAATTCAAAAAAAAATATTTCTAAGAAGATTAAACTACTAGGATAAACTTTAGTGAAGGAAGTTTCCAATATTCAACAAGATTTAATTTAAAAAAATTTGGAAACCCTAATAGTCATAAACCAAATATTCAACAAAACTCACAAATGTGGAAGATTGAACTTGAACCAAGCTCGGATTCAAACGGCACCGGAATGGCTCAGTTTGGTGGTTGAAAAAGTGATCAATGACGAGAAGCTTCTCCAACTGTTGTTGCTTTTTTGGAGCTCCCAGGCGGCAGTCCGGCAGTTCCCAAGTAATGGAAGGGAAGAGGGAAGAAGGAGGAAGAGGTTGGTGGCAGCTGATGGCGGTCTGACGTGAAGAACGGGGAGGCACAATGAGGGTAGGGGCTCGGGATGGCGGGGAAGAAGGAAGCTTGCTTCCTGATTTCTAAATGTGTATATATATATTATACTTTATATTATAATTATATAATATGACTTTATAACATCAAATCTCTACCACACAATAAAAATATCGCATACACACACACACACACACACACATATATAATCACACACACATACATTATAATATACACAAATAAAATTAACACTTAAATGATAATAATACCAATAATGTAATTTAATAAAAAAATAATAGAAATAATAATACACTAAATTAATATTATTAAAATAATACTATCCGAAATAATAAATATAAATAATGTAAATTAAATGTTCAAAATAAAATATTTACGTAGAAAATATAATTTAACATAAAATAATAATCATTAATCTCAAATAAATAATAATATAAAAATAAAATTTAAAATTTATTAACACTGCATATCTCATTATATATTAAAATACTTTAAAAACAAGGGTTATTACATTCACTGTCAAACTCAATTCAGATGGAAGTATAAATCGGTATAAAGCTTGGTTGGTAGCAAAGGGGTATACTCAGAAGTATGGAATTGACTATGAAGATATATTTGCCCTAGTAGCAAAAATGAACACCATGCGAGTTTTTATTTCCTTAGCCGCCAACCTGGACTGGACGCTACGACAATTTGATGTGAAGAATGTGTTTTTGAATAGAACCATAGATGAAGAAATGTGTATGGATCCACCACCCAGAACTAAATGTACTGATCGAGTATGCAAACTAAAAAGGGCATTGTATGGACTTAAGCAATTGCCTCGAGCATGGTTTGGACGACTCTCAACTTTTATGAGAAAGCTCAGATATAAGTAAAGTGATGCTGATCATGCACTGTTCATCAAACAGAAATTAGGTAAAGTCACCGCACTGATTGTATTTGTTGATGATATGGTGGTCATTGGAAATGATTCGAGTGAGACAATAATCTTGCAAAGACAATTAGCATCCAAGTTTGAACTTAAGGATTTGGGTAACTTGAAGTATTTTTTATGAATTGAAGTTGCAAGATTAGCTCAAGGAATTTCCCTTTGCCAATGAAAGTATGTAATGGACCTATTGACGGAGACAGACATGCTTGATTGTAAGCCAGCCGAGACTTCAATTGAAGTCAACCATGGACTTTAGTCCTAAGGAGATCAAGTTCCAATTGATAAATATCGGTATCAAAGGTTGGTGGGAAGGTTGATTTACCTATCTCATACTTGGCCAGATATTGCTTATGTAGTAAGTATTGTAAGTCAGTTCATGCATTCTCCGAGTAAAGAACATATGGATGCAATATACCGAGTATTAAGATATTTAAAGTCTTCTCCGGGCAAAGGGTTATTCTTTGGGAGGAATAAGGATTATGAAATTACTGGCTTTACTGATACTAATTGGGTTGGAGATTGGACTGATTGAAAATCAACATCCGAGTACTTTATGTTTATTGGAAAGAATTTAGTCACTTGGAGAAACAAGAAATAAAAAGTTGTAGCAAGGTCAAGTATTGAAGCTAAGTTTAGAGGAATGACTCATGGAGTATGTGAGTTGCTCTAGGTAAGGCGAGTTGTTCAGGATTTGGGATTAAAACATCTGAAGCCTATGTTGTTGCATTGTGATAACCAGGAAGTCATAGTAATTGTAAATAATCCGGTGCAAAATGATCGGACTAAGCATGTAGAGGTTGACAAATATTTCATAAAAGATCATTTGAACCAAGAAACGATTGATCTTCCATTTGTTTCTTCTCAGACTCAACTAGCTGACATTCTCACAAAGGCTGTATCCGGAAAAACATTCTACAACTCACTTAGCAAGTTAGGAATAATTGACATACATTCACCAACTTGAGGGGGAGTGTTGAGGAAGTAAATATTTTCATTGTATATATTATGAAGTAAATATTTATATATAATTAGAAATAAAGTCTTTATTTTATTTAGAATGTTATTATATTCCTAATTAGATTGTGATTAGGATTTCTATATGTATATATAAGGGGTGTAAGCCTTCTTTTAATATCATGAAAAACTATTTCCCTTAAATTTATTCTTTTTTTCTCTGAATTTTATTTTATAATATTGACTAATTAAATTAAAATCAAGATTTTAGAGTTAAAAGTTTTTAGAGCCAGAAATTGAAATTCCAAAGTTGTTCTCTTGATTTGGAGAGTTACAAGTATGAGTAATTAAACTCATAATGTCTTATTGCCTTTAAAATATACTTAGGTTATTGGCCTCTATATATACACTATATAAATAAGTGCAATAGACCATACCTTTAACCAAGTATGGCATATTTCAGCTGATTTAAACCTGAAACAAAAACATAAAATTTACCATAACTTCACCAAAAATAATAGTTAAACAAAATGTTTATATACCTTTGTTGAAGTTGATGGGACTTTGCTTGATAGTTGAAGAATTTAATTTGTTTAACTAGTTTAGTTAGTGATGTACAAGTAGGTATGGTTGTAGTTATGGTTCTTGTTTAACTGTACAAGTAAAAGTAAGTAATGTGTACCATACTAGAAGATGTTGATGTTAGTTTACAACATGATTTTTCCTTGTCAAACCTGTAATATTGTTGCTATATAATAGCAGCCTTGTTGATGAAATATGTGTGGGAGTTTAGGATATTTTTCATTGCATTAGTTTTTCTTTTCTTGGCTCTCACCTGCCCAACAACCCTGGACCAAGTATGTGATGTTTACATATTCTCAAAAGAGTATTGTATATTTTTAAAAAATATAAAACCTACCATAACATCATAAAAAATAATAGTTAAACAAGAAGTTTGTGTAGTAGCTGAGCCAAACATGCTATGTTTCAGCTAATTGAAACTTAAAAAAAAAACATAAAAATCCTCATTCTTAGCATGATGATTCCTAGTTCCTATGGATTCATGATGATTTGAAAATGCTTATTCTTATAAATTTGACAGCTAGAATCCAAGCTTATTGATAAGATTATGGAAGATGTTTTTGGAAAATTGAATTAAGAATGTTCGTGTAATTTAGAGGGCTTGGTGGTGATGCATCCTCGCATAAATGAAATCAGAAATCTATTATCCATGGACTTGGATGATGTCCGTATGATAGGATTTTGGGGAATGGGCAGCATAGGTTGCTATAGCTGTTTTTAAGCGCATTGCATGTCAATTTGAAGGATACTGATTTCTTAAAAATGTGAAGGAAACATTTACAAAACATGGCGGCTACTACATAGTAAAAGATCTTCTATCATAAATATCAGGGAAAAAGATGACTATATGAGCACTGCTAACATTATGCGCTCTTCTATTGGCCAAAGAATGATCAATAAAAAGGTTTTAGTTGTTATGGATGATACCACTGAGGGTTGAAGGATACTTTGTCGAAATTTTTATTTTGGAAAGTATACTAGTGCCAGGTGTCCTGGTATCTAAAGATATAGAGTATATCTAAAGAAGTCTAAGGGCCAGATGTCTGGTTAAAATAAGATTATAACTCTACAGTCTTCTAAGTATTTGATACGTCTTCTTGTCCTATTAATGTTCCACTTGGCTATTATAATACTATGATTTAGTCCAGTGTCTTTAATGCCAGAAAAATATAAAGTATTTCGTCTTGCAATAAGTCTTAAATAAGTCTGTTCAAATTCTTGAAGATGAAAATTTTCTTCTAATATTTGTATGTTTATATTGTCTAAGGCCTGTCTACTCATCAGAGTGTACAAATAACTTGGCAGTCTTGAAAATGTTTTATTTTGTATATTGTGTTTTCAATGTCTTTTTTAAGTGTATTTAGAAGTTGCTGTTTTCTAAGTCTGTCTAAATATATGCTTCTTCTAATAAGTCTAATATATTGCTCTTGTAAATTATAAAGTCTTATTTCTAATTGGGCTATTTGATAGTCTATTCTATAAATTGTCTATTTAGCATTCATGAAGAGTCTGAGTCAGATCCAAGAGTCTAAGAAATAGAAGGTTCTGAACTACATGTTTGTTCTTGGGGTTGAGTATATGGAATGGTTGGGAATTGTCTTATTAAAGTGTTTAATGAGTCTGCAAGAGATTGAAACAAAAAGATTTGTCTAGTAACTCCGTTACAGTCACAGTCTTGATCGTGGTTTTCTATGTGATTGTTGTCTTCTACGTCTATATAGTGTAGTGTTTCTTGTCTAAATTCTTCTAAACTTTGTTTGCTTTGTAAGTCTAATAGGTAGAAATTTTCTAAAACTTTTTCTATAGTAGTCATAAACAATTACTGTTTAAATCAAAAGAGATATCAGAATGAAATATGAGATTCATCAATAGATACTCAGATAAACAACTTAAAGCATTCTTCATTTCCAGCCATTCTATAAAAATCTCTCTATATGCATCACCCTAAGTTATGGATATAATGAAAGTTTAAAAATTTAAATAATTAAACCAACAATTTAAAACTTAAACTTATATATTTAAGAACAAACTAGTGAGTTTCCCAAAAACTCGATCTGTTCATAATCCTTTACCACTGGAGTACTTTTTTTAGCCTTCCTCAGCCATCCTTTCCTTCTAAGGATGATACTGAGAATTACTACTAGTTTAAATTTCTTAAAATATATAGTTTGAAAGAATTAAATTGATAATTATAACTATTTAAATTTTTCATACAAAATTAATCATGTCACAAGTAAAGTCATACAAATAGAAGATCAGAATAGAATACCTGGAGTGAAGAATACTTTCTCTTATTTCTCTTTTGTCTATGGATGAACCCCAAGAGAACTTAGAAATAGTACATTAGTATAAGCTTGCCAATTTATAATATGTTATGCCGGACTCATAAGAAAGTGATTTTTCTCCAGATCCCAGAATGGGCAAGAAATGTATTTTTCTTATAAATTTGCTCTGCTCTTACAAGAAGAGGGCTATCAGAGGCTTCTATATCTAAATCAAAGAAAAGAGTCCTCCTTATATAGGTGAAGGACTAAAGAAAATTACACACAATACCCTCTAGTGGAGGGGCAAAATAAGAAACGTAAATGCTTATCAAGATAAGCATTAATACAAATTATGTCTTCACGTGGGATGACCCACCTTTATGTCTTTTCAGGATAGTGGAAGAGGTCCACTATTTGTCTTCTTTTTTTACTTGGAAGTCTTCATGGATAGTGGAGGGGTCCACCATTTATCTTCCACTGTCAGATGTAGAGTGGGTGTCAGAATCATTATCTTTATTTCTCTGCTCCTTTTTGAATAATATTTCATACAATTTGACAATTATATGAAATTCATTGCTTCCTTTTAGGCAGAAGCTAATAGAGCTAGATTCTAACAGTCCTTTTATGATGTAAAATTTTTCATAATGCGTCCCGTCATATAAGTCATAAATGTTTGTTTTAGGACCATTAATATTGAAGAAAAAGTTATAAGCTGCTATCTGGGCCTTCCAATGGATTAAGGCCTTAGGCCTTAAGTCTTTGTGCAGTGTCCAAGAGGTTTTTGGATGAAGATGTCTTGAATTGAAGGAGTGTCTTTATACCGTGGATGCCCAAGTGTGTGGATGAATGCCATAGAATACCATGGTTCCGTTTGTCCTGCAATGTCTTTAGAGGGAACTGCTGTTATCTTGAATATATAGCATTATGAGCTACTACTTTAAGGAAAGGCAACTCAAGAATTTCTAACAAGTCTATTATGTTGGATGGATCATGGATTTATAAATCTATCAAAAGCCCATGCTGATAGAATTGTAATGGACTTAAACGTCTTGCCAAAAGGAAACCTGTCTACCTAAATCTCGTAGGATCTGAAAGAGTATACTAGTTGGGCATGACAAGAATTTGTCTTTCCACATAAGTGGTGTTCATTTATGCAAGGAAATCTGTTATCACAATAATAAATATATCCACAGAAAATGACATTATTGATTGCATTACTGTCAACAAATTAATCATTATGACATAAGTTTAAGAACTCTTGTAGAATGACAAATTTTATCTAGGATGTGTCCATAATGTCTTCGATCCATATGTTTAAAGAGTAAGGAACATTATGGTCAATCATTACTGTCTCAGCTTTAGTGTTGTCTGCTGAAATTATATGTTTTGTAAGTGTAGTAGCATATGATGTTCTAGGTTTAACAAGTGATGAGCTTACCGATGGATTAGAGAGTCTTTTCTTTACTTCAGGAGAAATAAAGTATTGTGTATTAGGCTAGAGAAAGTCTTGAAGATCTTTTTGGGCTTCTTTGCAATCATAAAAGCCTTTAAATTTAGGTGTCTTTAATGTCTTGTCAAATTTTGACATTTGTTTATGGACTTTAATCCTTTCATTAATTTCAGCCCAATTATCATAAATTCTAGGATATGAGCCATTGTATAACATATAACATAAAAATTTTTTGCCTAGAGGTGTTTATGATGTCTGAAAGTAATTAATAAGAGCATTAATTACTCCCATCTTTTTAGAGATTCCCCTTTCTTCTGTAGGGATGTTCCAAATGTTGTCTATTATGCATAGTTGTGGACCACTACAATCCTTTCTGCCTGCAAAATTAAAAATGTGAGTATCTTTAAAAACTGGCAACTCTTGTTGGCTAAATTTTATGGTTGCAACAGTTGCATTTATCCTGATGTAAATTATAGGCTTTTGGAGCCCATGTCTTGTCCAAATGGAAATGTCTTTGTTTTGAGCTTTTGTTACAAAACCAAGTCTTTCTTTAATGTCTGAGGATTTTTCTCTGTGGCTTCCTGCAAACAACACATCAAAAGATTAGTCTAGACAAGTTGTCTGCAAGAGTATTTTTCTTGTCGTCTATGTGTTCAAAAGAAGACTTAATACCTTTATTTGTGATTAAATTTACAAAATTTAGCCATCTGTTAGCATTAGTCTTCTTTTCAGTCTGTTTATTGTAAAATTTTACAATTGCTTCACAGTCTGTCCTTATTGTAAAAGGTTTGTCACATATGTATAAATAGAATTTTTTGATTCCATTTATAACAGCAAGTATTTCAAAGTCTAATGATGTAATGCCTTTTTCTTTATAAATACCCAACAAGTATCTATAAATTTGTTCCTTTGTCTTAGGTGAATATTTATGAGGTTTTGCATATAATACAGCTCCCCATCTTAATTCACAACCATCTGTTTCTATAATCATGTAGTCTGTATTTAAAGGAAGTCTGAGTAGTGGAAGATTTTGTACCTATTTTTTAATGTTTTGTACAATTTTAATATCCTCATTATTAAAATGTCTTTGGCCTTTAACGGATGTCTTATTATATAATGGGCCAATTAGTTTAGACAAGTCTTTAATAAAAGGTCTAGCATAATTTAAAATTCCTAAAAAGGCTTGAAGTCTTTTAAGTTCCTCAAGTTTATCAGGAAATTCTAAAATTTTCCTAGGAATATGGGGCAAAAGTTTAATGTTTCCTTGTCCTATTTTTGAGCTTAGGAATTCAATGTGTCTTTTATTGAGAACCATTTTCTTTTTGGATATTATCATTCCATGGTTTTCAAATATGTTAAATACAAAGTGTAAGTGTGCAATGTGTTCTTTTTCAGTTTTTGAAAAAACTAAAATGTCATCAATATGAACATAAGTAAATGTACTACATTGTCTAAATGCTTCCTCAATTTTTCTTTGAAAGATTTATGGGGCATTTTTTAATCCAAACGACGCTATTTAAAATGTTCTTCTGGGTAATTGAAAGCTGTTCAGGGAATACTACCTTCATGCATTTTAATATGCTAGAAACCTGATTTTAAATCAAATTTACTGAAGATTTTAGCATTTTGTATTTTGTTAATTAACAGATCTTGTCTGGAATTTTATATCTGTCTTCATGTGTATTGCCATTTAGTCTTTTGTAATTGAATATCATCCTAGATTGTCCTCTTTTAAGTTTTGATTCTTTCTGGATGATAAAAGTGGGTGATCTATGTCTGGATGTACTTTGTCTTATAACTTGTAAGTCTAGGAGTTGTTTAATATGCATTTTGCATTCTTCTATCTCCCAAGTATTAAATTTAATCTTTCCTGCCATAATGGTTAAATCAGGATTGATTATGTCTAACTTACATGTTATTTTTTTTGGTTCCAGTGTCTAGTAGGATTTTCTCCTATAATCCCTAATTTTTCAAGTATGCTATTTATGTCGTTAAGCTTTGTATGTTGTTCTAAAGCTTTCCTAGCCTTAGATAAGTCTACTAAGTTTATTAAGTCTATGTCCCTAAATTCTTTGTAATTAAGGATAATTTCTTCAGGATATGTGTCTTCTCCTATTAGAAAGCTATCTAAATTATCTTTTTTATATTGACCCTTGATTTTGCAAGTACAATTTTCCATTTTGTCTTTTAATTGGAAGTGGTACCCTATAATTCTTCTCACCACGCTGCGTGAGCATATACTTTGATATTATAGGGCTAAGTATAGGTTTTCTAATAAAGAAAACATAATCATTGGTTGCAAAAAAGCTACCCATGTCTCCAAATAAAAATGATAATCCTATTATCATCTTAATGTATTGGTGGTTTAAAGTGTCTACCAAAAAATGGCTAACTTTACAAGCTTGTCAATACTGGTTACAATTATCAACAATTTTTAGATGTGCATTTGTAATGTATTTATGTATGCGGAAGGCTGTCCTGTCATACTCTGTACTTTTTTATCCTTGCGGATGGTGTCTTATAGAATTTTTATCTAAAAATTCTACAATTTTTAAGTCTATTATGTTTTCTGAGGCTCTCGTGTCTATAAGGGATGGTAGAACCATTTCTTTTCCCTTAATGTTTAATATTACAGAAATTTTGAGTTCTGTTATAGGTGTCTTATTGCATATAGTTGGTATTTTATGATATACCAATTTTTCAGTCTATGAACTCGGTGTTTCTAAAGCCATTAATGTATGAAATTGAAAGTTTGATGATTCACCAGGTTCAGATATACGTATTCCTGTACTAGGTGGATTTTCTGGTTTTTCTTATTATTTTCCTTTCTTAAGTTTTTTAATTTCTTCTGAAAGGATGTCATAAGAATCTTCAAGTATTGCTACTTTATTTTCTAGGGTAGAAAGTCTTTGATTTCTTATGCCTGTTGGATGTGTAGATTCATGTTTAGGAAATATAGTATGATAATGTTGTTCTAGATATAATTTTTGTATTTCTAGCATGCATTTTATACATCTAGCTCTAACAGTTATATGTGGAAAATGTCTGCATTTAAAGCATGGATTTATGTCCGATCCTGTATTATAGTGCCAATCATGTAAATAGTTTATTGTCTCAGAATTTTTAAGATACGAAAACATAAAATTTATATTTTCTTCTTCATCTTCAGAAGTTAATGTTTCTGTGTCAATGTCTTGTATTTTGTCTATATCTTTTACAAATTGATTTATAAAAGAATATTCTTTAGGAATTTTTTCTACTTCCTCATATATATCTTTAGATATTATTGAGTAAATAGAAGATGTGTTTGACATTTCTTCATCAACATGTATTAAATTAACGTTTGTCTGTTTTATAATCTCTGCACTTCTTGTGTAGAGATTATGTTTGTAAGGACATTCTTTTGCAAAATGTCCTTCTTTGTTGCAAGTAAAACAAGTAAGTTTCTTTTGATAAGTTTTATTTGTTTTTTTGTCTCCTAACATGTTTGTCTTTTTTAAGATAAGGTTTCTTTTTGTCAGATTTCCTAATTTTATAAGATTTTCTTTTAATCTTTTTAGGAGATTTATGTGTCTTTTTTTATGTTATTTTTTAGTCTTAGGGTATCTAGACTCATAAGCTTGAGGTGTATGTACCTGTCTACAATACCCAGTGTTTTGTGTCTTAAGTTGCTTTTGTACAGCTATTGCTATACATTTGTCTTTTAATACCTGCATTATATACTATATTCTATGTCCTATATTATCCCATCCTGTAACTATGTTTGGAGGAATTGTTCTAAGTTTTTCCTTTCACTTATTATGTATTTCAAGTCCTAATTCTCCTGGAAGTTTAGAGAAAATTCTATTACCTAATTCTTGTGAAAAGTAATTTCCTAAAATAGATGCAAGATGTAAATAATCATAGGAAAATTCTTTTATTATTCCCAAGAATTGAGTTATAATTGTTCTAGGTCTCTGAGTGCTTGTTCTTGTTTAATTTTAGAACTTGTAATTGTCTCTTGTCCTGTTATCATTCTATGAATGAGTCCTATAAAATTTAGTATGTTTGGTCCTAAGGAAATTATGTGTTGAAGTTCTTGGGGATTTTCTCTTTTGTATGTTTCCCAAGCTCCTTTTACACTTTCTCATAAAAATGTCTCTCCTTTGTTGATCATGTCTTCTCCAGTAGTTATATTATAATCATATTGTATGTAATGTCTTAAAACTAATGAGGACCATTGTTCTATGCATGTATCCCATTCTTGTGGATCTATTTTGGCAATATTAAGTAATATTTGGTTACCAAAATAATAGTCTTTATCAAGGACTAATCTTTGTCCTATATTGTGTCTTCTAACAGGTATGGTGTCAGGTTGAAGCTCTATTGTTCTCCTAGGAGGAATGTCTGCATCATAAGTTGCTGTGTATGAATCTCCTGTGCTGTAGTGTGTGGGAGTAGTTCTAGAGATAGGATTTCTAGTTGTTGGTGGAGGGCTGGATTGTGTACTGAGTTCAGCAGGATTAATTAATATTCTATTTATATTATCTATCTCAATACTTAATGAATAAATGTCTATGTCTATGTTTTATTTATATTGAATTAATTCTTCAATCTTATTAAAAGATTCTTGGAATTCATCAATATAGTCTGAATTGTCATTAGTGTCTATATATTCTACTTTTGAATATTATAGTCTTTGTCTAGCCAAAAAACATCATTGTCTGGGTCAAAGTCTAAAATTCTAGATAAATACATCTTTATATATGTCTTTTTTCTTAATATAGATTCACCCCATATTTGTCCTTTAACTAATATTGGTGAGTCTTCATTAATGTTTGATGTCCTAATCATCATATTTGAAGTAGATTCATCATTTGTATCTTCTTCTATAATTGATTTGCCTTTTTCATAATCTATAAATCTAACACTGTATGATTTGTCTGTATGCTGATAATATTCAGCATTAGTAGGTGTTAGTATCTTATTAACTGGTCTTAGGTGTCCTAGATTCCATTTTAAGCCTACTAATGTTTCAGAATTTATTTGTCTTGGTGGAATCATTTTGATTCTTGTTGTAGATATAATGTTAACAAGTCCTCTTAAGTCTAATTTATAGGATGTAGCTATATTGTGCATGGCTTTTCCTATAAATTGTATTTCTAAAAGAATATTCTCTCCCATAAAGTCTTGATATCCTTTTGTCAATATTTTGGTTTTAATATATTTCTTAAAGTCATTTATTGTCATATTGAAGTTTGGGGCAATATAATTTATACTACCATTATTATTCATGTTTGCTTCCATTATTCCTATAATGGCCTTGTTGAAGTCTGAATGTCTAGTGTCATAAAGTACTACTAATACTTTTGTCCCTATTCTTGCCCTGGCTAGAGTTCTTATACCAATAACTACTAGTCCTAGGTGGATATGGGCTAACAAAGCAATTATAGTATTGTTTTGGGCTATAATGATTTTGTTTGGTAAGGCTTGGACCTTAGAGTTTTGGGTATAGCCTGTGTCAAATTATGATGAAGAGTCATTGTATATTTGGGTATATCCTATTGCTTCTTCAAAATATGTATTTTTATAATAATCCATCAATACCCTAACACAATCTTTTTCAAGTCCTTAATCATGTCTTTTATTAATGTGATTCTTTTTCGATTAATGTCTGATTTTGATCAAGTTGTTGATCTAACTTACTAATAAGTTGCCTTGTCTGATACTCAGTTTCTTTCGACTTATTATTTAAAATTAATTTTGATAATGTATTAATGTCTTTCTTGCTTGGTAAGTTGTCTATTTTTATTATGTCAAGTCTTTTATTAAAAATGTCTTATGTATTTTTTAGATAATTAATCTGGTTTTTAAGTTCCAAAATATTATCTTTTGTCTGACTGTGTATATTTATGAGCATCTCAAGTGTCTTATTAAGTCTATCTTGATGTTGGCTTAAAGAATTTCCTAAGGAAATTACTAAGTCTGTAATTGTATTTAAGTGTGAATTTACAGAGTGTAAACAATGTGTGAATTCTCTATTATGTCTATAAAAACATGTATGTCTTGTTTTGTCTGTTGATACTATTGTCTTTTGTGTACTATTTACTGCTAAGTCTAAATAGTCAAAAGTCTTATACTTAGATTGGTCCAGTTTTAATGCTCGATACCATTGAGGGTTGGAGGATACTTTTTTACATCGACCCTTGATTTTGCAAGTATAATTTTCCATTTTGTCTTCTAAGTTATTTGGAAAATTTGGAATTAGAAGTGGTGCCCTATAATTCTCACCAAGCTATGTGAGTGCATACTCTGATATTACAGGGCTAAGTATAGGTTTTCTAACAAAGAAAACATAATCATTGGTTACATAAAGGCCACCCATGTCTCTAAATAACAATGATAATCCTATTATCATCTTAATTTATTGGTGGTTTAAAGTGTCTACCTAAAAATGACTAACTTTACAAGCTTGTCCATACTGGTTACAATTATCAACAATTTTTAGATGTGCATTTGTAATGTATTTATGTATGCGGAAGGTTGTCCCGTCATACTGTGTACTTTTTCATCCTTGCGGATGGTGTCTAAAAATTCTACAATTTTTAAGTCTACTATGTTTTCTGAGGCTCCCGTGTCTATAAGGGCTGGTAGAACCATTTCTTTTCCCTTAATGTTTAATATTACAGAAACTTTGATTTCTGTTATAGGTGTCTTATTGCATATAGTTGGTATTTTATGATATACCAATTTTTCAGTATGTGAACTCAGTGTTTCTAAAGCCATTAATGTATGAAATTGAAAGTCTGATGATTCACCAGGTTCAGATATACATATTCCTGTACTAGGTGGATTGTCTGATTTTTCTTGTTGTTTTCATTTCTTAAGTTTTTTAATTTTTTCTGAAAGGATGTCATAAGAAGTTTCAAGTATTGCTACTCTATTTTCTAGGGTAGAAAGTCTTTGATTACTTATACCTATTGGATGTGTAGATTCATGTCTAGAAAATGTAGTATGATAATGTTGTTATAGACATAATTTGCATATTTCTAGCATGCATTTTATACATCTAGCTCTAACAGTTATATATGGAAAATGTCTACATTTAAAGCATGAATTTATGTCTGATCCTGTATTATAGTGCCAATCATGTAAACAGTCTGTTGTCTCAGAATTTTTAAGATATGAAAACATGAAATTTATATTTTCTTCTTCATCTTCAGAAGTTAATGCTTTTGTGTACCAAGCATCTAAAGAGTCAGGACAACGGAGCAGATTATGGGATCCTGAAGATGTCATTGAAGTGCTCACACAAAATACTGTAAGATTTAAACACATTTGAACTTTTATTTTACTGACCTTTATTTAAAATAAAATATAATTATGGTTAGTGAAAGTACATGTGTAGAGAGAAATATGATCTTTCAAAGTAGTTGTTATATGTCGGCCTTTGGATGTTGTTGTTTTCTGTTGGCAGGATACTGAGTCAATTGAAGCCATATTCCTGGACATGTCTAAAATTAATGAGATAGATTTAAGTCCAGATGCTTTTAGGAGAATGTATCGTCTCAAAATACTCAAATTTTACAATGGACGTGAAGAAGAAAATAGCAAAGTGCGGTTCTCACATGGCCTTGAATATCTTCCTAAAGAGATGCGATATCTGTACTGGGATGGGTACGCAGTAGAAACTTTGCCACCCAATTTCTGTTCGCTAAATTTAGCACAACTTCATTTTCCTTTTAGCAAATTAAAGCTACCAGCAAGAGGAGACATGAGGGTATGATTCATATCATTTATTTTCTTTTTTTGGTTTTCTTTAATTGGAATACGGAGCTTATTCTGGTGATTTTAATTTGTTTGACTGCAGACCCTTAAGAGGCTGCAAATCATTAACCTCCAACAATCTAGCTGCCTTGTGAAAGTACCGGAGCTATCACGGGCTACAAATCTCATTCACTTGAACTTTTGTGGGTACAAAAACATTGACAACTTTCCAAGTACAGTTGGTTTGATGTCTTTTCAAACTCTCAATCTTACCAAGTGCTCAAAGATTGAGACATTTCCAGAAGTTTCAAGTAACATAAGATTATTGGATATTAGCTGTACTGTGATAAAAGAAGTGCCCGAGTCTGTTGGGTCACTCTGCAAACTAGAGATGTTCATAGTGATGAATTGTACTATGATCAAGAGCCAACCGAGCAGCATCTGCAAGCTGAAATCTCTTGAAATGCTTGATCTTTCTGGTTGCTTGAGTCTTCAACAATTCCTAGAAATCTTGGAAACCATGGATCATTTCAAGTATCTTTATTTAGATGAAACAACCATCAAAGAGCTACCGTTATCTATTGGAAATCTAAAAGATCTTTATTGGTTGCATCTTAAAAAGTGCAGGGAACTTGTGCATCTTCCTAAAAGCCTCTGCAATTTGACATCTCTTCAAGGTGATAATTTTTCTTCCTGCCCAAAAGTTGAACAGGTTCCATCAAATTTAATAATTTCTAACGGTAGAAATGAAAACAACCTAATAACATCAGGTTTTGGCCTGACGAACAAAGACGTTTTTGATACAATTTTTCTTTGGTAGAATCCCTAGATTTGAGCCACCATAGATTTAAGACTCTACCTGCAGGCATCTTACAATTCCCTCTATTGAAGACGCTAAACATAAGTTTCTATGATAGGCTTAAATCATTGCTGGATCTTTCTTGGTGTCTTAAGAAGTTCAATGCTAATGGATGCAGATCATTGAGAAGGGTATCTGGCCTTATGCACTTCTTTATTAGTCTAGATTCTAAAAAGCGATTCGTATTTACTAATTGCTTCAGATTCGATCAAACGTATAATGCATGCATTTTGAAGAATTCGCTTCAACATTTGATCGGTGCAACTGCAACCATAGAAGTGAGACATTTTTCCCTCCCTTTCTTTATTTATCCTTCTTTATAATTTCACAACCAACGCTTTTGTTTTTTCCTCAATTAGTGCAGCATTTTCCTTCTAGCATGATAGTTTATACGGGGAATGAAATTCCTGAGTGGTTCACGTACACAAGCATGAGGAATTGAATTGAAATCCTGTTTCCTAATAAATGCAAGGACTGTCTGAGATGTGGATTTGCGGCCACTTTTTGCATTGTCATTACTTCTTCCAATAATTACAGGATTAATCATGTTAACAATTTTTGTATTATGGAATGCCACTCCCCCCTCGGAAACATGTAATTTCGAAAGGGCCTGGACTAACTTGAAATTTTCTTCTTAGGACGGGGTCACTGAACTCAACTCCGTTGATTCAGAGCTAGTAGCCTTGTGTTATCCTATACGACTTTCACAATTTAGCTCGAGAAATAAAAAGTTTGTGTCACTGAAACTCTCCATTGATGATCATGGTGGTGCTAGTTTGAAGGTGACCAAGTGTGGAATATGTCTTTTCAGCACCTGCCCTGCCCTGCCCTGCCTAGTTTAGAGAAATGCATTATTCCACCTCAAAAAGAAAATTATCACCGTTCACCATGATGAAAATCAGGAATAAATCATGTAATTGCAGAATCTATAAGATCCTTATCGGCTCCATGTTCAAAATTGCAAAAACCTTGTTCATTTTCTAGAAAAGCTCTGTAATTTGACATCCAGCCACTTTTCAGTATGCCAAAATTTCATCTGGGCAAACACATTCACTTTCTGACAACACCTAGAGATGCCCAGCTTCGGGTACAGATTTTCCACATTATGCTCCTTTATAACACCATCCTCGTTCAATACCCTCCATACCTTTTCCAATTTTAATAGACATACCAGCAATCACCATACCAAACTTGAACACTGTTAACCAAACAATCAATCTTAACCAAATCAACAAGGAAGTTATGATACAAAATATCCAAGCACAAATAGCCTTAATGCAGCAACAACTAAACGCTTTAACACAAAGTGGGAATTCTGAACTAACTCTAATTGATAATAACACGACACTCCGACAGGCACCAGAGACAAGCAGGGGAAAGGGTAAAATGCTGAAAGGGGAATATAGTTCAATAATTTCGGCCCTTGATGACTCTAAGTTAGCTCAGAAAGTTGAGGAGGTTATACACAGAGCCTGTACAAAACTAAGAAAGGAGGATGAATGCGTTATGGCCAGCAAAACTCCATTCATAAAAGGATAATTCAGACGAGGATCCCTACTAAATTCAAAATCCCATCGCTCGATCAGTATGACGGGACAGAAGATCTAATCAACCACATATCGACATTTAAAACAAGGAGGTTGCTTTAGAATGTAAATGATGGAATCATGTGTAGAGTCTTCCGAAGCACACTCACAAAGAATGCCCAAAAGTGGTTTCATATACTCCTAGAGAATTCCGTCACTTCTTTTGAGGATCTGGCGGAGCAGTTTCGTACCAGGTTCATCACCAATATTCCTACAGCTAAAAAATCAACGATCTTCGGATGTGCCGACAATAAGTCAATGAGTCTTTGCAAAGTTATCTTGATCAGTTCAACAAAATAGTCATGCAAATCGAAAACCTTATTAATGAAGTTTCCATAGAAGCTTTAAAAAATGAAACTAGATTCGGAAAGCTTAAAGACCAAGGAACTGGGCACTTTTACGGAAGCAATGGCGATGGCAGTCAGAATGATAAAAATGGATAAAGATAGAAGGATGTGAAAGGAGGAGGAAAAGCCACTGGCCAAAAATGAAAGACCCAGACCCAGACAAGCAAGCTTCCCAAAAATAAATTTCAGAAACTCGGTAGAGAGATTTGACAGGGAAGCAGATAGATACACACCCCTGAACACTTATCGATTTAGAATTCTCATGTGGATCAGGTAGAATGGTGTCAGAGTCACCCTAACTAAGAGAATTAGCCCAAGCTGAAGATCCACATAAGACAGCGGACAATACTACCAGTATTGTAATATCCCGTGTTTTTAAATATTTTTACACTGTACCGGGATATGCAGTATCAATAATTTTTGTATATATATTACGATATTTTCACGAGTTGATATGTATTTTAAACCTATTTTAAATACTGTGTATTATTCACAGTGTTTTACGTAAAATTTTCCCGGGACTTACATTTTCGGGGAAATTTTCACGTAAACAATGTATTATTAATTATTTTAAATATATTTTCGGACTTGCATGAACTCATACGTGTTTTAAAATATTAAACACCGTGTATATATGTAATTATTTATTTATTTAGGGTTTAGTATTACCCTAATATTTTATTAATTATTTATTTGTTTTATCGTTATTTAATTAATTTTATTTAGTATAAATTATTAAAATATTAAATTTTATGTGTGTGGTGTATATTTAATGTGTTTAATTTAATATTATTTTAATATATAGTGTAAAGTATATATATATACATATATACATTTAAAATTGTCAAAAAATCAAAAGTTTGGAAAATTATCATTTTGCCCCCGAGTCTTCTTCTTCCTCCCGATCCTTCTCCTCACCGTCCGGACACCTGTCACGCCGTTCCTTCATCGTGGGTGTGCCGTCCGGTGTGCCACCGTCTTCCCCAACCATTTCCGCCGCCTGAGGTGGCCGTTTCCGGCGTCTGAAAGTCGATTTTGGCCGGAGAAGCCGAAAATCGATCCACTGTCGATCACGCCGATTCCGGCCACCGTTTTCGACACCGCTGGTCTCTTTCTTCTCCTTGAGCTCCGGTGAGTGTTATTCTAGCTTTGGTTTGAGCTGAATTGGTCTAGATTTGCTTAGGTTTTGATTTTTCTATTTCGGCCTATTAGGGTTTTCGATTTTTTTGAGCTTCGAATTGATTGATTCATGAAAAATCCCTTCACAAATGTTGATCCTAGTAGCTTAATCTTCATGTATGAATTTTTGTAGAATTTTTGGAGATTTTTTGGATTTTTGGGTATTTTTGAATATTTTAATATTATTTTCTAATTTTCGGAAATTAATTATTTAAATTGTGAAATTGGAGTTTATGGTTAAATTGGGTGTTGAAATGAATTATAGGAATTTATTTGGAATTTTTATGAATTTCTAAGTATTTATTTTGAATTATTTGAGTTTATGTGAAATTGAGAAAATTAGGTTAAATGTGTTTTTATTTGAAATTAATTGGATAATTGAGTTTAATTATTAATATTATTGATAAATATGTTAAGAAAATTAATTTTGGATAATTGTATGATTTTTGGTGAATTTTTGAAGTAATTTAAGTATATTTATATATATAGGGGTATTTTGGTAATTTTACCCTAAATTGGCTAAAAATGTAATTTAATTGGTTTTAATAGTTATTTAAGGTATAAAAATGATTTCTATAAATTATTTGGTATTTTTAACTAATTAAAACTATTTTTCGTGAATTATTTTCAATTATATATATAATATACGGTTTTTCAAATAAAATAAGTTTTTATCGGTTTTTACAGTATTTCAAGGTTAATTATGTAATTTCTACCTATAAAATGTATTTATGTGCTATAAGGATATTTTTGGTATTTCCTAAATTATTCTGTGTTGTGGACCCCGGTCTGTAGTTTGGAGTCCGACCGTGGGATTTTGATTGTGCCTTGTGTATTTTTCGAAGTGTGTTTCTTTGCAGGGTCGGCTCTACTCTTTTGAGTAGAGAGATGTCCGTTTTACAGGGGAGGTTCTGCTGAATTTTTGGTAGAATTCTCGTAAAACGTGATATCCAGTCGAACCCTAAATTTCGATTCTGTGTTTAAATACTCTAGATCGAATTCTAGGATTTCTGTTAGGATTATTCTGATGTCGATTAATTATTTCTTGTTTAGTTGCGCCGAGACCGAGGACTAGTGGTCCAGGCCCATCGGACCTGTCTCGTGGAGCGCACTAGGTGAGTTACTGTACTATGTATACATGCTTAGGATGCATGATTTAGAAATATATGTTTTACTTTGATTAAAATGCATAAATAATGTGATTTGTATTTAAGTATATTTTTGGTTTATTTTTGGTATATAATAAATTATATACATGTTTTATTAATAAAATATATTTAAAATGTTTTTAAATATATTTTTAATTTAATTTGTGATTTGATTGGATTTATTTGACATATATATACTCAAAATATACCTGGTTTACTTTTGGTATATTTCCAATATATATATGGTTTATATTGTTGTTTTATTTAAATTCATGCATCATGTATTTGTGAATGAATGTTTTATATTTAATGATGAAGGATATCGATAGAATGTGCTACCTAGTGGGCAGCACTAGGACCGAGTACGTACCGGTACGCCTATAGTATTTAGGCTATTATACTAACTATTTGTGGATATTGATTTGATGTGATTATTGATATATGTGAGATGTGGTTTGGAGGTGTGATTGCTGGAGCTCGGTTGACCAAGTGTCTCGGGGCCAATCACACTGGCAGTCAGACTGCTGGAGCTCGGTTGACTTAGTGTCTCAGGGCCAGTCTACTGTCTAAATGGATTAAGTGGTTATATTTGGAATAAGTGAGCCTGTATGGCCAGAGTGTTGTTTAACACTATTTTCTGAGGTTGCGATATTCTAGGGTTCTATATAATCCTTCATAAAAGATGATTTTCAGATAAAATATATAAAATGATTTTACTGCATCTGTGTGAATTTGCCTGTATATATATACATATTAGATATGTATTATTGATTGTATGCATTATCATTTAGTGTATGTATATATATTATAGTAATTCACTCAGTGAGGTCTGACTCCCCTCCGTTGACTATTTTTCAGGAGAGTCAACTTCCTCAGACCTCAGTAGCAGGTCAATACGCCGGATTTCTTCCGCCCCGGCTTCTTTATGTAAACTGTCTACTTGAGTCTTATTTATTTTATCTAGACACTGCAGTAGTTGTGAATTAAAGTATTGAATTTCATGTATTTTATTTTAAAGAAGATGTATTATATTGAAACTGGATTTGTATTAAAGAGATTATGTATCTATGAGATGAGATTTTTATTTAAATCCAGTGATGAAAATGATATTGTGATATTTAAGATTTTTATTTCCGCTGCATATATATTATATGATTATTGTTATTGCATGATTTGTTTTTTTTTAGGCTTGCTACGGGTTTCGGATTCGAAAGAATTCCCGTTTCCTAGCACCGGTCATGGCCCCTGTTTTGGGTCGTGACAAGTATCATCAAGAATATGGGCATGACACTGAGGCTTGTAGAGAGCTGAAGCATGCTATAGAAAGAGTAGTGCAGAATGGTAAACTCAATAATTTCATAAACACATTTAGAAGGAGTAAAAACCTAGAAGCCTAGGGGTATGACAAGCCAGAAGCGAAGAAAGCTCGGAAGGAGCTAGTTGGTATTATTAATATGATCATTGGCGGAGAAGATTCTGAGAAGAAATTGAAATGGAGATGGGGAGAAAAGCCAGTCTTCAAGAAAAGGGAGATCGTATTCAATTCAGAAGGTGGTTCACATGTTCTCCATCCCCACTATGATGCCTTAGTGATTAATGCGTACATAGATAATTACTTGATAAATAGGTTATTGGTAAACAACGGAAGCACTATCAACGCATTATCCTGGAATGCATATAAAGCGATGGGAGGCTCTATCACTAATCTGAAGACCATCCAGAACCCCATCACAAGCTTTTATAGGGGAAATATACAGCCAATGGGACTTGTGGAGTTAAATCTAAAATTTAGAAGTCAAGTCGACGAAAAACTGAAAGTTATCAGAACAGAAGTCAACATGGTGGATCTCCTACTGGTATACAATGGAATTCATAGGATGGCCGACACTCTATGAAGCAGATGCAGTCACTAGTATCCAACACTTAACTATGAAAATTCCAGATGAGAGCGGAACTCTTACCATCCAAGGAGATCAGCATATGGCTAGATAGTGTTACCAGATGGCCATGAAGCCTGTAATATCCCGTGTTTTTAAATATTTTATTACTGCATCGGGATATGCAGTGTTAATAATTTTTAAATATGATATTGATATTTCATGAGTTGTTGATTAATTAAAATTGATTTTTAATTGTTTTAATATTATTTTGAGTACTTTACATAAAATTTTTCCGGGACTTACATTTTCGGGGAAATTGATATGTAAACTATTTATATTTAATTATTTTAAATAGATTTACGGACTTACATGAACTCATACATATTTTTAAAATACTAGGTAATGTATATATGTGTATTTATTTAATTAATTAGGGTTTAATTAATTACCCTAATATTTTATTATTTATTTATTAGTTTTATTGCTATTTAATTATTTTTATTTATTATTAAATTTTAAAATATTAAATTATAAGTGTGTGGTGTATATTTAATGTGTGTAATTTAATATTATTTTAATATATAGTATAAAGTATATATATATACATATATACATTTAATATTAACAAATTATAAAAGTTTGGTTTAATTACAAAACTGCCACTCCAGCTCCTTCATCCCTAACCGTTCCCCCTCACCGTCCGCCGCTGCTACCATCGATTTCTTGCTGTTGGTGTGCCGTCCAGCGTGCCACCTCCTTCCCTAGCCTTCCTCGCCGCCTGTTGCAGCCGTTTCCGGCGTCTGGAGGTCGATTTCGGCCGGAGAAGCCGAAAGTGGGAGCAACGTCGTTCATGACGTTTTCGGCCACCGTTTTTGACACCGCCGGTCTCTTTCTTCTCCTTGAGCTCCGGTGAGTGTGATTCCAAGCTTTGTTTCACTTAAAATGGTCTTGATTTGCTTAGGTTTCGATTTTTCGAATTCGGCCTATTAGGGTTCTTGATTTTTTTGAACTTCAATTTGGTTGATTCATGAAAATTCCCTTAACAAATGTTGATCTTAGTAGCTTAATCTACATGTGTGAATTTTTTTAGAATTTTTGGAGATTATTTTGATTTTTGGGTATTTTTGAATATTTTAATATTATTTTCTAATTTTCGGAAATTAATCAATTAAATTATGAAATTGTGTTTTATGATGAATATAGGTGTTGAAATGAATTATAGGAATTTATTTGGAATTTTTATGAATTTCTATGTATTTATTTTGAATTTAATTAGTTTATGGAATTTTTGAAAAATAGGGTTAATTGTGTTCTTAATTGAAATTAATTAGTTAATTGAGTTTAATTATTGATATTATTGATAAATATGTTGAGAAAATTAATTTTTGGATAATTATACTATTTTTTGTGAATTTTTGAAGTAATTATAGTATATTTATATATATAGGGGTATTTTGGTAATTTTACATGAAATTGGCTAAAAATGTAATTTAATTGGTTTTAATAATTATTTAAGGTATAGAAATGATTTCTACAAATTATTTAGTATTTTTAATTAATTAAAACTATTTTTCATGAATTATTTTCAATTATATATATAATATACGATTTTACTAATAAAATGAGTTTTTATCGGTTTTTACTGTGTTTTAAGATTAATTATGTAATTTATACTTATAAAATGAATTTCTATGTTATAAGGGTATTTTTGGTATTTCTGAAATTGTTCCGTGAATTGTGGACCCCGGTCGGTACACTGTAGTTTGGAGTCTGACCGAGGGGTTGTGGATGGGTTGTTGAGCTTGTTTTTCGAAGTGTGTTGCTTTGCAGGGCCGGCTCTACTCTATGAGTAGAGAGATGTTCGTTTTACAGGGGAGGTTCTGCCGAATTTTCGGTAGAATTCTTGTAAAACATGATGTCTGGTCGAACCCTACTTTTGTTTCTGTGTTTAATATTTTAGATCGAGTTTCTAGAATTTTTTGTTAGGTTTATTCTGATTTCTGTCATTATTGTTTGGTTAGTTGCGCCGAGACCGAGGCCTAGTGGACCAGGCCCGTCGGATCCATCTCGTGGAGCGCACTAAGTGTGAGTTACTATTATATATATATATATATATATATATATATATATATATATATATATATATATATATATATATATATATATATATATATATATATATATATGTGTGTGTTTAGGGTGCATGATTTAGAAATGCATGTTTTATTTTGATTAAATATGCATAAATGATTTGATTAGTATTTAAGTTTATTTTTAGTTTACTTTTGGTTTATTTTTGGTATATATTAAATTATATGCATGTTTTATTAATAAATTATATTTAAAATGTTTTTAAATATATTTCTAGCTTAATTTGTAATTTTAATGGATTTCTTTGACATATATATACTCGAAATATACCTGGTTTACTTCTGGTATATTTTTAGTATATATATGATTTATGTTGCTATTTATTTTAAATTCATGCATCATTTATTTGTGAATGTATGTTTTATATTTATTATTGAAGGATATCAATAGAACGTGCTACCTAGTGGGCAGCACTAGGACCGAGTACGTACCGGTACGCTTATAGCATTTAGGCTATATTACTAACTATTTGTGGATATCGATTGGGTATGATTATTTGATGTGTGAGTTATGGTTTGGGAGTGTGATTGCTGGAGCTCGGTTGACCAAGTGTCTCGGGGCCAATCACACCAACAGTCAGACTGTTGGAGCTCGGTTGACTTAGTGTCTCGGGACCAGTCTACTGTCTAAATGGAATAAGTGAATATATTTGGAATAAGTGAGCCTGTATGGCTAGAGTGTTGTCTAACACTGTTTTCGAGGTTACGATATTATAGGGTTCTATTTGATCCTTCATAAACGATGATTTTCAGTAAAATATATATAAAATGATTTTACAGCATCTGTGTGTATTTGTCTGTATATATACGTATTAGATATATACTGTTGATTGTATGCATTGTCATTTAGTATGCATGTATATATATTATAGTAATTCACTCAGTGAGGTCTGACTCCCCTCCGTTGACTATTTTTCAGGAGAGTCATCATCTTCAGACCTCAGTAGCAGGCCTGTATGCCGGATTTCTTCCGCCCCGGCTTCTTTATGTAAACTGCTCATCTGAGTGTTGAGTTTTATTTTATTTAGACACTGCAATAGTCATTAAATTATTAAAGAGATGTTGTATTATATTTGAACTGGAATTGTATTAAAGGAGTTTATATATATGTGATGATAAGGATTTGATTTAAATAAAGTTGGTGGATTATTATTTTAATATTTATGATTTTTATTTCCGCTGCATTAAATACTGTTATTATTATTATTGTATGTTTATTTTATTTTTAGGCTTGCTACGGGTTTCGGATTCGAAAGAATTCCTGTTCCCTAGCGCCGGTTATGGCCCCTGTTTTGGGTCGTGATAAAGCCTCAGGCAGAAGCCTTCCCCCTGGAAACATGGGAAATAGAGAAACAAGGCGCTGGTCCATAACCAATTGATGACATGAAAGCTCTGCAAATTATGGACGGTAAAGTGGTGAAGATTGGTAACGAACTTGACCGTGACATCAAAGAAGGAATAAAGGAAGTCCTCACTAAACACTTGGAAGATTTTGCTTGATGGGCGTTTGAAATCATCGGTGTGGATCTGGAGGTTGCTTGTCACAGTTTAAATATCAGATCAGGAGCAAAGCCAGTGGCCCAAAAAAAAAGAACCTTTGCCTATGAGAGATAAAAAAATAATTGCTGAGGAAACAAAGAAGTTATTAGAAGCTGAATTCATCAAGGAAGTTACTCATCTAGAATGGGTAGCCAACGTGGTACTTATCAAAAAAGCGAATGGGAAGTATAGGATGTGTGTGGACTATATTGACCTTAATCGGGCATGTCCTAAAGACAGCTACCCACTGCCCATGATCGACTAGGTCGTAGACTCCACTGTTGGCCATGGATTATATAGTTTTGTTAACGTAGCATAAGGATATTACCAGATACTGATGAAGGAAGAAGATTAGGAGAAAACGTCCTTCATCACCCATGAAGGCCTGTACTGTTACAAGGTAATTCCCTTCAGATTGAAGAACGCTGGAGCAACATATCAAAGAATGATGAACCAGGTACTCCAGGACCAGATTGGCGCAAGCATAGAAGTATATGTAGATGACATCATCATCAAGAGCAAACATGTAGAACAATACCTAGCGGATCTGGATCAAGTTCTCTGATTATTAAGCAAGTCTAGGGTCAAGCTAAATTTAGAAAAATGTGTCTTCAGAGTCAAAGTGAGCAAATTCCTAGGATTCATGATATCCCATAGAGGTATTGAGGCCAACCTAGAGAAAATAGAAGCTATACTCAACATGAAAGCCCTAAAAAATATCCATGAAGTACAAAAGCTAAACGGTAGAATCATAACATTGGGGCGTTCAATTTCATGCTCAGCCAGATGGTGTCTACCATTATTCAGAGCTCTAAAAAATTCTAAAAGTTTGTTTGGTTTGCAGATTGCCAAACAACCTTTGAATACATCAAGAAGTTCTTGTCCTCACCACCCTTACTCAACAGGCCCATTCCAGATGAAATATTGTATTTATATCTCTCTGTAAGCTAAGAATGCATTGCTCCTATACTGGTAAGAGAAGAAGGAAGCTAGCAAAATCCGGTATATTACATTAGCAAAGTGCTTCGAGGATCCAAAGTCCTGTATCTGATATTGGATAAGCTGGCTATGGCTGTGGTTCATGCATCCCGAAAGCTCTGACATGTAATGACCCTTGTTTTTAAATTATAAAAATATATTTTGGGATATGTAGCATTGATAATTTTAAGTTTAATCGTATATTATTATCGTTAATTACTAATGTTAATTACATATTTTATTTTAAGAGAATTATTTATGTAAAAATAATTTATTTACGTGAGATTTATATTGTTATTATTATTATTATTTTTAGTTAACCATCGTTATTTTAGGTATAAAAATTTTCTTATGTAAAATAATTATTTTTGGAGGTTTATTATTTAAATATTAAAGTTACCATTATTGGGGTTATTTTTAATATTATTATTTTAAATACCCTATTATTATTATTTTTGTTGTTTGATATTATTGTGAGCATTATTTTATTATTAAATTATTTCACTAGTATTATTAATTTTATTATTTGTCAATATTACATTATTTTTATTATTATTAATATTATTTTTATTGTTTAATATTATAGAGAATATCATTTTTATTATTCAATTATTTTACTTATATTATTAAATTCCAATTGTTAATATTATAATATTTATATTATATTAGTGCATGTGTGTGTCTATATATATATGAGTGTGTGTGTGTGTGTATATATATATATAACGCCTAGCTCGACCACCTACTGTCACCGGAGACGGCAGCAACTCCGGCACTTGCAGTAGTAACCCTCTCTTTGCCCTTAATCTCTTTGCTAGGTAAGTTAGTAGGTTAGTGGTAGTTAGATCTTAGTTGTTACGTGATTATTTTTGGTAGTTTTTAGGTTGATTTTGAGTTTAGTTAATTTAAATATTATTTGTTTAAATTATTCAGAATTTATTTTAATTATTTGGGTTGATCTATATGTATACTAGTTGATCTAAATTATTTTGGTTAATTTCTGACTATTTTATATTTAATTATTGAATTTTTGTTAATTAATTATTTTTAAATATGGATTTGGTTAATTTAGTGTTATTATAGTATGTTAATAATTATAATATTGAGAAATAATTTTTTTTAATATATTATATAATTTTTAGGAATATTTTTGTATTAGGGAAATGTGGGAATTCTATGTTAAATTTTTACTTTTGTTAAAATATTGGTTAATTATATGTTTTTATTAATGTTAGATTATTATATATTGATAAAATGATTTTTTGTGATTTTATATAATTTTTGAGGAAATTAGTTAGTATTATGCCATTTTTTATTGTATAGATTAATTATGAGTTTTTATTGAAATTGTGGTTAAATTATATGTTTTAAATGATTTGAACTAATAATTGGTATTAAAATGATTTTTACAAATTATTTGCTATTTTCAACTAATTAATATTAATTTTTGAAAATATAGGTTAATTATGGATTTTGTTAAAATTATAGTCAAATGTTATATTTTAAATGAGTTTATGATTATATAGAGTATTAAAATGATTTTTATAAGTTATTTATAATTTTTAACCAATTAATATTAATTTTTGAACATTATATTCAAATATATATTATTTATTATTTTGGTGATAAAAATGGGTTTTAAACTAATTTTATTATATAATTAAACTGTTTAAGCAATTAAATGTGAATTTTATTATGTTATGTTGAATAATTGTAAAATTGAATTTTTATTAATATTATATAATATTTGAGATTTTTAGTTAAATTGTGATAATTTTAAAATATTATGTAAATAATAAGTGTAAAAATTAAAAGTTTATTTTGATTGTTGTTATTATTTTATTTTTTTAGCTGCGCCGAGACCTAGGCCTATCGGATCAGGCCCGTTGAGCCTGTCTCATGGACTGCGAATCAGTGAGTTATTATACTATATATATATGCATTGCAATTAGGATGCATGACTTAGGATTTTTCATTTCTATTAGATGTTTTAAAAGTTATTTAATTTATAATATAACTTGGTATATTTTCGGTTTATTTCTAGTATGTCTTTAGTATATTTAGGATTTAGTTTGATATATTTCAAATTATATGCATGTTTTATCTTCGTTATAGACTTAGCATGTTTAGTATGTTTTAGGTATAGCTTTAGTATATTTTGAAATAAATGCATGTTATACTATTTATTCATACTTAAATTATTTTTAAGTATAGTATTGGTTTATGTTTAGTATATTTCATGTTTGTTTTGACTTTATTTGACATATATATACTCGAAATATACTTGGTTTATTTTAGGTATATTTCTAGTATATATATGGTTTATTTTATCATTACGACTGTCATTTTGCATTATTTATTTTCCCATATGTATGTGTAATATCCCGAGTTTTTAAATAATTTTAAACTGTATCGGGATATATAGTGTTAATAATTTTCATATATATTTTGATTATTTAATTAGTTTATTATTTATTAAAGTCATTTTAATTATTTTTAAGTCTTTTATGTAAAATTTTCCCGAGAGTTTTATTTTCGGAGAAATTAAAACGTAAATAAATAAATATTAATTATTTTGGACGGTTTTGCGAATTTGCATGAGTCCATGCATGATTTTAAGTGTCGAATAAAAATTTATACGTATACATGCATTTAAATTGAATTAGGGTTTATTTTAATTAAATTAAATTAAATTATATAGTTTTAATAGTAATTAAATGTGTGTATATATGTATATGTGTATATATATTATTAAATAAGTGTGTGGTGGATAATTATTGTGTATATAATATTTATATATTAAAATAATATAAACTAAAGATATATATATACATATATACATATAATATATTTACATAAAACTAAAGTTCCCCATATTTACCAAAATGTCATTATCTTCATCCTCCCTACGCCCGACGTCCCTCAAGCTATTTTCGGCCGCTACCAATCGTTCCCCTTGCCGTCGGTGTGCCTCCCGGTGTGCCACCATCGTCCCAGCCAGCTCCGTCGTCTTCTCCGATGAGTTTTGGCCGTGAAAAGCCATAGAAACCGAAACTTAAAGCTAGCTCCGATCAAGCATATTTCGGCCACCGTTTTTTTATGATTCCAGTGTGGTTTTGCTCCTTGAACTCCATAGAAGTCGATTCTAAGCTCTTTGTAGCTTGAAAACTCGATTCGGTAAGGATTTAAGCTTGATTTTTATTTCGGCCACTTTGAGTTTTTGATTTTTTTGAGCTTCAATTTCAATGATTCAAGCTTAATTCCTTCACAAATATTGATCCTCTTAGCTTAATCTACATTCTGTAATTTTTGTAGAATTTTTGGGAATTATTTTGATTTTTGTGAATTTTTGATTATTTTATTAATATTTTGTAATTGTTGTAAATTAATTAAATAAATTATGAAATTGTGATTTATGGTTTTTCTCGGTGTTAAAATGAATTTTAGAAATTTATTTTTAATTTTTATGATTTTATATAATTATTATGAATTTATTTAGTTTATGTGATTTTTAGAAAATTAGGTTAATTATGTATTTTGTTGAAATTAATTAGTAAATTGAGTAGAATCATCGATTTTATTGAATTATATGTTGAGAAATTAATTTTTGAGTAATTATACTTTTTTTTGGTGAATTTTTGAATAATTATAGTGAATTTATATATAGTAGGGGTATTTTGGTAATTTGATATTAAATTGGCTAAAAATATAATTAAATTGGTTTTAATAGTTATTTGAGGTATAAAAATGATTTTTACAAATTATTTAGTATTTTTAACTAATTAAAACTAATTTTCGTAAATTATTTTTAAATTATATATAATATACTATTTTTCTAAATAAATGAGTTTTTATCGGTTTTTAATATGTTTTAGGGTTAATTGTGTAATTTGGAGTTTTAAAATGTATATTGGTCAATATTTATGAATTTATCAAGAATTGTTGATTTTTAATAATATTTTATTAAAATTAGGATTTTTATGTAATTATCGGTGAAATAATTATTTTCAGCGTTTTAAATATTTAAATTGCTATATTTTGATTACTCAAGGGTATTTTTGGTATTTCTGGCATTTAATGTATTATGTGTTTATTTGTTGAATTGTGAACCTCGGTCGGTGGAATTGTAGTTCGGGAGTCCGACCGAGGGGTTTTGGCTGTATATTTTCGAAGTGTGTTTTCTGTGCAGGATCGGCTCTATTTTTGTAGGGAGATTTCCATTTTACAGGGGAGGTTCTGCCGAATTTTCGGTAGATTTCTCGTAAAATGTGACAATCGATTTGAGTCTAATTTTGAATTATTGATTGAATCTGTCTATAGTAATCCTAGAAGTATAGAGTTAGAATTTTATTCTGACGGTTATTATTATTTTATTTTTCTAGCTACGCCGAGATTGAGGCCTAACAGATCGGGCCCGTCGAGTCCGTCTCGAGGAGCGCATACCAATGAGTTATTATACTATATATATATGCGTTGCATATAGGATGCATTACTTAGGATTTTTTTTAATTTTCATTATATGTTTTTTAAGTGATTTAAATGATAATATTTTGGTATATCTAGGGTTGTATTTTTGTATATATGCATATTAAATAATTATGCATGTTATTCTGATATATTGACATTAAATAATTAGGTTTATGTTTAATACATTTTAATATATGCACATATTTTAAATGTACATTTAGACATAATTATTTTATTAAATGATTAGTATACTTTAGGTATAGTTTCAGTATATTTTAGGTTTATTCTTAAATAATTTCATGCTATATTATGAACCTACACTTAAATTGTTTTTAAGTTTATTTTTGGTATATTTTTGATATATTTCCCAAATAAATGCATGTTTTATTATTAATTCAAACCTAACACATTAGTGGTATACTTAGGGTTTAATTATGATATATGCATGCTAGTAAATTTGGTTATTTTGGTATATTTAAATGAATATTTATACATAATTGTTTTATTAAGTGATTTATGTACTTAGGGTATATTCTTTGTATATTTAGGTACATTTTTTTTAAGCAAATGCATGTTGTATTGTTGAAATGCACTTCAATTGTTTTTAACTATATCAATGGTTTACCTTTAGTATATTTCATATTTTATTTGATATATATATATATATACCCGAAATATACTGGATATATTTTAGGTATATTTTTTGTATATATATATGGTTAATTTTACTATTATGAATATCGTTCTACATTACTTATTTTCCAAATGAATGATTTATTTAAATGAAGGATATCAATAGAACGTGCTTTATAGTGGGCAGCACTAGGACCGTGTACGTATCGGTGCGATAAATAAAGGTTGAGTGAGAATTAATTTTTTATGATTATAATTGATTTGATGGATTTATCTAATATTGATGGTATGATAGATAGTGTGATTGCGGGGCCAATCACACTGACAGTCAGACTGCTGGAGCTCGATCGACTTATTGTCTCGGGGCCAATCTACTGTCCATAATGGAGTAAATGATCTATTAATTTGATTGAGATGTGAGGTGATAGATAGTGTGATTGCTGGAGCTCGGTTGACCAGGGGTCTCGGGGCTAATCACACTGACAACCAGACTGCTGGAGCTCGGTCGACTTAGTGTCTCGGGGCCAGTCTGCTGTCCAGATTGGAATAAGTGATCTATTTAAAATCAAATAAGCCTGTATGGCTAGAGTGATGATGGGGTGAATTGAGGTTGCTATCATTAGGGTTCTATGGATCCTTCATGAATTAAACTAAACGTTTTCTGCATTTTGTATATTTATATAAGCAGAGTCGACATATGCGTGGAATGCGTGAATATAAATATATATATATATATATATATATATATATATATATATATATATATATATATATATATATATGAATGCATGATTGGATATGTTTTAGATTCCATGTATATATAGTATAATAATTCACTCAGTGAGGTCTGACCCCCCTCAATTATTTTTTTTCATGAGATCCTTTATCGTCAGATCTTAGTAGTAGAGTTCCTCGCCGATGTTCTTCAGTCCCGGCTATTTTATGTAAATGTATATTCTAAACTCTGATTTGTATTCTAGAAACTACAGTAGTAGTGTTATTGTATCGGAAGGGTATTATTTTGTTTTGATATTAAATACTCTGAGAAATTGTATTTGAACACTGTATGAATATGTATTCATTTATGAAAGGATTTGGAGTATTTATTTTATATACTGATTCGAAAGGTTTTAATTTTGTCATACTTTTATTTATTTATTTCATGATTTTATTTTCTTAGGCTTGCTACGGGTTTCGGATTCGAAAGAATTCCCGTTCCCTAGCGCCGGTTATGACTCCTAGTTTGGGTCGTGACAGTATGATTTACTTTAAATGAAGGATATCAATAGAACGTGCTACCTAGTGGGCAGCACTAGGACCATGTATGTACCAGTGTGATAGATTTTAGGGTTGAGTGAGGAATTAGTTGTGATAATTATGATTTAATTGAGAGAGATTGATTGATTGATTGGTGATTTGAGATGTGATATAATTGATAATATGGTTGCTAGAGCTCGGTTGACCAAGTGTTTTGGGGCCAATCACACTAACAGTCAGACTGCTGGAGCTCGGTTGACTTAGTGTCTTGGGGCCAATCTACTGTCCATATGGATAAGTGAATTCATTTGGAATTAAGTGACCCTGTATGGCTAGAGTGATGTTGTTATTGATCGAGGTTACGTTTAAATAGGGTTCTATTTGATCCTTCTATAAAATAAACATTTTCTGCATTTATTATATATATAAAAGCAGAGTTTAACATTTGTGTGAAATGCATGTATATGTATATCTATATGGATGCCTGTTTGTATATGGGTTAGATTGCATGTATATATATTATAATAATTCACTCATTGAGGTCTGACTCCCCTTAATTATTTTTTTAAGAGATCTTATATTGTCAGACCTTAGTAGTATTGCTCTTTGCCGGTGTTCTTCTGCCCCGACTAGATCATGTAAAATTTATATTTAAACTTTGATTTGTATTCTAGAAACTGCAGTAGTAGTGTTATTGTATCAGAAGGGTATTATTTTATTTTTGATACTTTGTATCCAAAGTATTGTATGAACATTAATTTATTTATAAGGATATTGAGTATCTATTTTTATATATCGATTCGAAAAAATTTAATTCATTCATACTTTTTATTTATTTATTGCATGTTTTTATTTTTCTAAGGCTTGCTACAGGTTCTGGATTTGAAAAAATTCCCATTCCCTGGTGCCGGTCATGGCCCCGGTTTGGATCGTGGCATGACAATACTTCTAAGCCCATCCTATCGTGGTATGATCCTGTTTTCCTCTACAGAAAATCTTATAAAGACCGGAGACCTCGGGCAGATTGGTTCAATGGTCAGTGTTACTTGGAGAATTTGACATTGATTACGAGCCCCACTAATAAGTGAAAGCCCAAGCATTAGTAGATTTTGTTCAAGAAATGGCTTCGGAAGACCTCACCCTGACCAAAGCACCAAAATGAAAACTCTATGTTGATAGAGCATCCTCCGCTTAAGGATCTGGTGCTGGAGTGATTCTCAGAGGACCATATAAAATTCACATCCAGTATGCAGTTTGAATAAGGTACAATGCAACCAATAATGCTGCAAAATATGAGGCACTCATTATAGGCTTGAAATTAACTACCGAAGTAAGAGTCGAACACCTTATAATACACTCAGACTCCCAGTTGGTAGTAAATCAGGTTAATGACATGTAAAAGTCAAGGACACAAGCATTGCTAAATACATGGGCAAAGTTAAGCAACTCTTAAAACATATTAAACAAGAAGGGGGCCAGTGGGAGATCATCCAGATACTTAGGCAGGAGAACTCTGAGGCTGACCTCCGACCAAATTAGCAATTGAAGACAATTATGCATTTAAGGATATGGAATTCACTGAGGCATTAACAAAGCCCAGTATGGAAGATCATGAAGTCTTGGAGATACAGGAAGTCTCGGAATGGATGCGTCCGATAGTCCAATATCTAGAACACGAAACTCTCCCTGAAGATAAATTGAAAGCTCGAAAGCTAAAAATGAGAGTAGCCCACTATTCTATCCACTAAGGGGAGCTTTATAGAAAATCCCTTTCACACCCATGGTCTAAGTGCGTCTCTTCAGAGGAAAGGAATTACATACTCAAGGAAATCCATGAGGGAATTTATGGAGCGCATGAATCCTACTATGCACTAACTCGAAAAACACTGCTCCAAGGATACTATTGGCCTACCATGTCTAATGATGCCTAGAAGCTAACTCAAGCATGTCACAAGTGCTAGCAATTCATTCGACTCAATCACAGGTCCTTTCTCAAATTCCACTTTACAAAAAAAGTTCCTGATTGTGATTATAGACCAAATCACTAAATGGGTAGAGGTGGAGGCACTTCCAACCATCACAGAAGCTAGAATATAGCATTTCTTTTGAAGAGAGATCATCTGCAGATTTGGCATCCCTCACACTCTGATTACGGACAACGGTAAACAGTTTGACAATGAAAAGTTTAGAGGTTTCTGTTCAGACCTCGAAATAAAGCTTCATTTCACCTCAACAGCCCACCCGCAAATAAATGGATAAACGGAAGTCACCAATAGAATTATCATTAAGGGATTAAAGAAGAGACTTGACGAGAAAAAGGGAAATTAGGTCAAAGAGCTTAACAACGTAATCTGGGCCTACACAACCACTACTAGATCATCCACTGAGGAGACATCATTCAGACTGACTTATGGCATGGACACCATAATACTGGTGATGATTGATTCACCAAGTTATAGGGTCAGCTGCAATCTCGATCATAATATTAATAACATTGATGCTCGGATATATTTGGACATATTCAAGGAAAGGCGAGAGTGGGCAGCAGCTACAACTGAAGCACATCGGCAGAAGGTGACACGGTATCATCTATAGCGATGTCACCTAAGACAATTTAAATTAGGATATTGGGTACTCATAAGGGTAGATATTGAAAAAGGCAACTCAGGAATTGGCAAGCTATGTCCAAATTGGGAAGGCCCATATGAAATCTCAGAACACATAACCAAAGGAGCGTATAAACTAAGAGACAGAGGAGGTAAAGAGCTACCATAATTTTGGAACCTAGATTGCCTCAGAAAATTCTATTAATAAACTGTACTTAGAATGATAGTCAATAAAGTATTTATTCATTAAAACAACAATGTTTTTACAACAGATCGATTACAAAAAAGAAAAAAAGAAAAAAGGAAACAACTCTAAGTTACTACTTCTATATCCAGATCGTTGGGCCTAGAGACAGAGGGGGAAACAACATCAGCGACATTAGAAGGTGCAGTAGGCTTAGCAGTAGTAGCGGACTCAACATTATTCCATGCATGTGAGGTAGTTGCCTTTAGACGAACATCCTCCTTAGCTGCAATCTTTGCAAGGTCTGTTGGCGTTATTCGATCCAACACTTCCAGGTCTAACTCAGGATTCTGAGAAAGCAAGATCCTATTACATTCAGACTTGTAGGCCTTGAGAAATCCCCTACCATATTTTAGTAGGATCTTTTGTCATTTTCCTAAGACTTCTCGACTTCAGATAGCCTCTTCTTTAGATCTGCAATCTGAAGATCTTGCCTTGTAATCCTCCTCGTCAATTGATCTTGACTATTCTCTAAATCGGCGATTTTCTTCTGACCCACCTCAGCCTCAGATTTTGCCTTCACATATTTTGTCTGGTAGAGCTCTAGTGCTGCCTTTGTGCCATCCAGCTTCTTCTCGAAGTCAATAGCTATAGTCCCAACCTCCGTCTCCTTTAGATTGTACTGGCTTTTCAAATAGAAATATTGGTCCTTTGCCAGTTGCAAGGCCTAGGTCATTTGTGACTAGAGAAGTTCATGTTAGCACAAGTAAAAGTGTAAGTAAAAGTGCAAGTAATAGAGATAACATTCACTTACTTCCAACGAATGGCCGATCATAAAATCAAGCAGCCGTTCCAGACCCTTCTCAGACCAATGCTGCATATCCACTAGCAGCCTTAGTGACTCTGCATACTAATCTCTCACTTGGTTGTTCGAGATGCTCAAAGGCTTCATTTTATTTAGTATCCACCCCTTTATATTCAGACTCCTAGATAGGCTCGGGCATTGGATGTATATCTTTTCATTGAGCCCCTCAGCATTAGAGTTGTCACGACCTAAAACTAGGAGTCATGACCGGCGCTAGGGAACGGGAATTCTTTCGAATTCGGAACCCATAGCAAGCCTCAGAAAATAAAATCATGTAACAAATAAATAAAAAGTATGACAGAATTAAAATTTTTCAAATCAATATATAAAAATTGATACTCAATATCCTTTTCATAAATAAATATATATTCATACAGTGCTTAAATATAACTCTCATAGTATAAAGTATCAAAACAAAACAATACTTTTCTGATACATGAAATATACTAAAGATAAACCATTAATATAATTTAAAACAACTTAAGTGTGTTTCAATAATATAACATGCATTTACTTAAAAATATACCTAAATATACTAAAGATATACCCTAAGTATACAAATCATTTAATAAAAAAATTATGCATAAATATTCATTTAAAACATGTATATGTACTAAAACATGCATTTAGGTTTGACATATATCCAAAATATACCAAAATAACCTAATTATCTAGCATGCATTTATAAAAAAATAAACCCTAAATATATCAATGACTTGTTAGGTTTAAATCAATAATAAAACATGCATTTATTTGGAAATATATATATATATATATATATATATATATATATATATATATATACTTAAAACAACTTAAGTATAAATCAATAATATGGCATGCAATTATTTAGGAATAAACTTAAAATATACTAACAATATACCTAAAGTATACTAATCATTGAAATAAACAATTATGAATAAATGTACATTTAAAACATGTATATATATCCTAAAATATACTAAACATAAACCTAATCATATTATAAATTAAATTACTATTAAAAAGAAACATTTAATGAAAATGAAAAAAATCCTAAATCATGCAACCTAAATGCAATATATATATATATATATACAGTATAATAACTCACAGATGTGCGCTTCTCGAGACGGGTCCGACGGGTCTGGTCCACTAGGCCTCGGTCTCAATGCAACTAACAATAAAATAATAACATGAACATCAGAATAATTCTAACTTAACTTCTAGAGACTCGATCTAGAATTACTAACACAGACAGAGAATAGGAATTAGACTCAATGTCATGTTTTATGAGAATTCTATAAAAAATTTGGCAGAACCTCCTCTGTAAAATGGATATCTCTTTACTTAAAAAGTAGAGCTGGTCTTGCAAAAAAAATATATTTCAAACCAGAATTCTCACAACTCCTCGATCGGGATCCCAAACTATAATTTTCCTTAATCGAGGTCCACAATTCACCACAAACACAATAATACAATAAAATATATTAAAAAAATCAATAAATATCATAATTACCTTCAAAATATCAAAATACAGTAAATTTAACATTAAAACGCCAAAAATAATTATTTTCCCAATAATTACTTAAAAATCCTAAATAATAATATAATATTATTAAAAATCCATTTTCTCAATAATTACAAAAATATTAATAAAAATTCATTTTATAAATCTAAATTACTTAATTATCCCAAAAACATATTAAAAATTAATAAAAATCCATTTATTTACAAAAAAATAGTATATTATATATAATTTGAAAATAATTTTTGAAAAATAGTATTAATTAGTTAAAAATAGTAAATAATTTGTAAAAATCATTTTTATACCTCAAATAATTATTAAAGCCAATTAAACTTAATATTTAAGTAAAATTATCACCATATTACCAAAATACCCCTAATAAATAAAATTTCACATAAAATACTAAAAACATACAAAAATTCAATAAAAATTATATAATTACAAAAAAATTATTTTCTCAACATATTATGCATTAAAATCAACAAATACACTTAACCAATAATTTCAACAAAAACTCAAATATAATCCAATAATCCAATATTTACATAAACTAAAAATATTATTAAAAATTATATAAAAAATCCCAAAAATTAATTTCTCAATACCAAAATTAATATCAACTCATAATAACATCAAATCAACCAATTTTATAATTAAATAAATTAATTTACGAAAATTAATTAAATAATATTAAAATATTCAAAAATCCACAAAAAATAAAATAAATTCCAAAAATTCAAAAAAAATAAAAATTCATGAAGCTTAAGTAACCAATATCAACATTTGTTAAAGGAGTTTGCTTGAATAAACCAAAATCAACCTAAAAAAATTAGAAAACTCTAAAGCTCAAAAACCAAACCGAGAAAAAAAACTCACAAATGGACCATTGAGAGCTCAAACCAAGCTTGGGAGTGACTTCACCAGAGCTTGAGGAGCTCAAGGACACTGGAATTGTGAAGAATGGTGGCCGGACGAAGGAGGGACGCCGGAAAGCTCAAGTTTCATTCACTTTGTTGCACAAGCTGCTGTCGATGCCGGGGAAGGAGGAGGAGGGCGGTGGAGCAGCTGGCTTGAAGGATGGCAGTTTGGCAAAGTCGAGGGAGGCACACTGATAGGCATTGGTTGGACGGAAATGGAGAGGGAGAAGGAGCACAGTGTTTTTCACGGTTTTTTTTTTGTGTTTGTATGAATATATATATACATATATGTTTGTGTTTATGAATGAATGTATATATATATATATATATATATATATATATATATATATATATATATATATATATTCACACACCTAAATTAAAATAATAATAATAAACTCTAATTAGTATAATACATAACACATATTATAGTCATGCAATAATGTATTATAATAAAAATAATAACAATAATAATAATGATAATAATAATAACAATAATACAATAAACAATATCATTGTTAAAAATAACCTTAATACTCTAATAGGATCATTGAAATAATTTTTAAAGTAATAAATTTACATAAGTAAATCTCTAAAAATAATAAGTTTTAAAGTAAGTATTTACGTAGAAAATTTTGATTAAACATGAAATAATGAATATTAATCGTAAAATAATATAATAATTAAATATAGTTTTAAAAATTATTAACATTGCATAACCCGTATTAAAATAAAGTAATCTAAAAACTCGGGTTATTACAAGAGTCCTGATCGATCATCTGCCTTTTTTGCTGACCACCCTTCCCAGCACGAGATGATTCGACTATAACTTTGCCTTTAGGATCGACGACCATCTCCTCAGGGGCTGTAAGGGCTTTAGGTTTTGGAGAAAGGGATGCCTGTACTTCCTCTAGAGTTATTGGTTCATTAGCTAGAAAGGAAATTCCATCAGCAAAATAAAAAAAGTCAGCCACCTACAATCGAAAAGAAAGAGCAAGTCAGAAGGATACCTTTAAGTAAACCAAATGTACCAGCAGAATGAACACGGTCTGGACAGACTCTCTACAGGTATCTCCTGGATACGTCCTCAGCCGATCAAGCTTCGGCAAGACCATCGAGATGCAGCCGTAAAACCATCTCCACATTATGATTGGGAAGTCTCAGAGGCCGTTTTACCCTGTGGCACTCATCAGACCATATTCACCGGACATCCGCCAAGTCCGATGGGTGCTTAATGATAAAAAAATTATGCCTCCACTTCCTATGGAGGTCTGAAAGTTTTACAAAAAGGATATAGTTGGGAATGGCTGATAAGGAAAACATCAGTTCTCCTTTCTTCCTAACTAGACTATACAAATATCAAAAAATTTCTAAATTGGGTTTCCTTACCCTCTTCGTGCATTAACTGGATGAACCCAGTCAGAATCCTATAGCTATTCAAATGGAGCTGACCAGGTGCTACATTATGCCAATTCATGAATCTCTTAACAAAGGGATTTAATGGAAACTTTAAACCACCCTCTAGCTAGTCAAAATATACCACTAATCCACTAAGACCTAACATGAGAGTATGAGCCCTAAATTTTCTATTTGCAGTATGAAGGGTGTAATCGGTGGGAATATAAAACTGCCTTTGGTACCACCCCAGCAGTTCATCATCTATTTTTAATAAAAATAGGTTGGAACTAACCAGTTCCCTCTGTGCCATCATGTTTTCTATGAAGAAGAAAAAACGCATGAAAGACAAAGGAAATAAAAAAAAGAAGGAGAAAGACAAAGATCACCTGGTTACATAGTGCAAAGATCGCGACAAACAAAAATGAAGTGGCAGGTGGCAACGCAAATGTGACAATGGCGGAACAAAAGGGCAAAATGCATCAGCTGATGAGCACAAAGATATTTATAGAGTTACAGAAGGATCTGGAAACACATAATTAATTGCCCTTATCATTACTTTGCTTCTCTCCATATCATTAAGGGCAATTAGAAAAAGTAAAACCCATTAATCGAGTGGTCATTATGACGGTAGCAAAAACGTCTCATTTACTGACACACGAAAAGACACATTGTTCACGCGATTCAAATTTCAAATCCCTAGGAATTGAAGTGACATAGCCATGCCTCGACCTGACTGTATCTTTACCAAGCTCTTTTTCTATTTACTTGAAACAAGCATCCGAGCTACGCTTTCGGCACACTTCGGCTATCTGGTAGTCAAGTCGCGCTTTTAAGGCACCAAGCATCTAAGTCTAGTGACTGAAGTTGGCACCCTCAAGTTGCTTCTATAGTACTGAGGTTTCGAGCATGTAAGCCTCGTGTCCTTACACCGAGCATCTAAGCCTCGAGCATCTAAGTCCAGTGACTAAAGCTGACACCCTCAGGTCGCTTCTATAGTACCGCGGTTCTGAGCATGTAAGCCTCGCGTCCTTACACCGAGCATCTAAGCCTCAAGCATATAAATCCAGTGATTGAAGTTGGCAACCTCAGGTCGCTTCTATAGTACTGAGATTCTAAGCACGTAAGCCTTGCGTCCTTGCATCGAGCATAAAAAATCCATTGACAACTGGTTCCGTCAAGTCATTTTTACATGGACCGGTTAATCTATTGCACTCGATCTCGCAGATTTAGTGTGCTCTAAAGGTTTAGATGACACCTTAGCAATACGATGGTTTCAAGACTTGGTACCGAGTTTTACTTTCTTCTTGTGACTGAGGTTGGCCACTTTAGCTCACCCTCATATGTCACTGTGCAATACCTAACTACTTTCAATATGGAAGCATAAGTGCTAAATTCTACTCAGATACGACGGACATAAATATCCGAATATAGCCGGGGGGGGGGGGGACTCTTGATACTACTTATATGTATTCTTGTTTAATTAAAGAATTTTTTATTTTTGAATAGGGTTACCCGATCAAGGAAGGTAACATAATCCGTTCATGGAAAGGACTCTACTCGAAAAGGATTCCTAAGCAAAGAGGGAATACTCTACTACTAGGATTAGGATTCCTATCCCATAAGGAATCCTACTCCTTTCAGGTTAAGCATCATTATAAATAAGACCCCATACCTCTCATTCTATATATCTCATTTTCTTGTATTCTAATTGTTCCTTGCTCTATATAAACTTTATTTCTGTTTTCTGACTTAGGCATCAGAATGTTTGTGGGAACTCTCCCTACCTCTCACCTTACCTTCTGGGAACTTCCCTACCTCTCACCTTACCTTCTGTTCATTGATTGTAGGGTTTTTAAGCTCAAGAGTTCCGGGAAACAAGTTATCAACCCACATGTTGTACAGGATAAATAAATAGTTTTAATTTATTCATATTTTTAAAAATGTTGAAATAGAATTTTTAGAAAAACTATTTAAAAAGTAAATTTTCTTAATAATTATTCATTCATTTTTTAATTTTCAAAAATGAAGACAGTGATAATAATTTATGTAGTTAAAAATTAATAGGACACAAATACTTGCAATAATGTAAATGAAATAAATAGAGTTTCAAGAGTTTTTAAGTTACTAAAGTAAATAGAAATATTTGGTAATTATTACCATATATTTAGTGAAAAAAATGAGTAATTCGGTATTTTAAAGTAGATATATTAATAAATGAGATAAATAGAAGTTCGTGAGATTTTTTAATTTAATTAAATATATGAATTCAAGAGTGTTTAATTTAATAAATAAATAGGAATTCAAGAGCTTTAAATTTATGAAACAAATAGAAAAAATTGAATAATTTGTACTGAAAAGATGAATAGTTCGGGTAATTGAAGTAAATGGATTAATAAGGATGTGAAAATACCACTTATCAATATATTATTAATAAAGGGTTGATGATAATGAAGAGACTATAATATTAATGAGAAGAATAGAAAATAATGAAGGAGAATTAGAAGATGGAGACAATGAAAAGAAAATGATAGTAATGAAATCAATGAAATATAAATATACTATAGCACTAATTATCCCACTAAATTTAGAATTAAATGATGAGGAAGTGGAAGAGGTAAATTTAAAAATAATGAAATTGAAATATACACAAAATAAAAGCATATTAAAATTAAAATAACTTGTTGAGAAGATCGAAAGATTTTAAATTAAGAAATCATTAAATAAAGAATGTTTTTATCAATAGTTTTTTAGAATTTTCACACCAGGTGCTTTAAAAATAAATCATCATTTGTAAATCTATTAGACTGCCGTTTGTTACAATTTTATTAACTCATAGTTTAGAGGTTAGCTTTATTGTATTTATATAGATTATTTATCTATTTTTTAGTCACCTATGAATGATATAATAATTCGAATCCACTGTTGAGCGTCCATTTTCTAGTGTATGATCTTATAATATAAATGCTCAAATGCCTGTCTTGAATTGTTATGCTTACTTTATGCAATTGATCAAAATAGTTTTATTTATTTATTTATTTTTTATTTTTTATGTTTTTTTAATGACGGATGTAAAATAACTAACAATATTTTGGTGTAGGAAGATGACTCCAGCGACGAGAAAGAAAACAAATTACACGGCTATCCAAATCCATGATGAACAAATGTCACCAGAAAAGAGGGTTAATTACATATATTCAAAATTATTAAAATTTTTATTAAAAAATTTAAATTTCATTTTGTTATTTAAAACTTTTTAAGTGTTTATTGATATCTTATAAAAATATTTCCTCACATAAAAGCATATGCAAATGAAATAAAGAAATATATATTTTGACTTATAAAATATAGATAAATCGTATATGTTTTGTTCTTTAGTTAATAGATTCTGCAGATTGTTTTGTAGATTCAATTATGATGCATGTGTGTGAAAAAATATTTTTATAGAATCTAAGCAAACATTTTAAAAAGTTTTTAAGTTTTAATGACAAAATAAAATTTAAATATTTTAATAAATTTTTTTGATAATTTTAAGTATATCAATGTAATTAATCTGAAGAAAGGAGGATTAACATATTGAACTCACCTGAACAAAACAAGTGGGTCCACCGTCCTTCATTCGAAGGACATCACACACCATAACAGTCAAATTAGCTCCAACTACTGGTAGAAAACAAATGGAAACAACAGTGGGTGAAATTTCTAGCTAACGTGGCCTGAAATTAACCTTTTTGAGGAATAGAAAAAGAAAAAAAAAAGTGAAGGGAAGTGAAGGGTATGGTAAAATTCAAAATGGAAGAGGTAAAAGGACAATAATCTAAAGAAAACAAACGAAAGGAAAGAAATGAAGACATGGGTGAAACTTGCAGCTGAAGTGGTATTATTTACTCCATCAGCTTGATCCTCCGCTCTAGCGTCCGGGATCAGATCAAGCTGAGATCAAATCTAATCATAAGTTTATCAAATGATCATTAGGCTCCATCCTGTTTTCAAACAGACCTACTACACAGATCTTCAAGCACAAGCAGATTAGGATTTTAATTTCTGCTGCAAAAAGAACTAGAGCAAGGAAGTTTAATACAAATTATCACTATGCTATCATAAGCTCTACCCAAATATAACACAAAATTATATCAGCTTTATTTATAAACAAAACTGGTATTTCAATGGTTTTATGGCCATAATGGCAAAAAAAGCACTCAAAACCAGATTATAAAATTATGCTCAAACCAGATTATAAACTATGTTGAAGAAGATTAACAGTGACAAAAGAAGAGAGAACTATTATATTTTATTTTTTACAATAAAATATTATATTTTTTACAATAAACTATTATATTTTTTACAATAAAATATTTTATTATTATATAGAAATAGATTAGATCAATAATTTCTAATTTTAAATACTTTTAAATTCTTGACCAAATTATATAATACTAAAACAAAACCAAATTAAAGTTATTTAAATGCGATTTGAAATTTTGTTTAGTTATTTTTTTTTTTAAAAAAATTATTCATAAATTAAGTATAACAAATTAAACAATAAATCTCATAAATCCAATTCAAATAGTGCATAATTACAAATTCCAATAAGTCCAAAATTGCAAAAGTTCAAAAGGCTCAAACAGTTCAAATAAACAAGTTTGGATTTAGTTTGGTTCAGTTTACAATCTCATTATATTCAGTTTGGTTATTTTTATAATATTTCTCCATTTGATTTGATTTTATATAATTTTTAAGCAATTCAAACTAATCCATATTAGAGTATACTATAGAAGTGAAAAGAAATTCATAATTTACAAAGAAAAATTCTACCTACATCATGTGAATTATACCTTAGGGTTGGTCTTAATTATATTCCTGAAACTTATAGCCTGAGTGGAGCTATGGGAAAATAATATCAGAGCTTAACATTTGTTTAAAGAGAAAAGATTATTATTCTTAAAGGTTGCCTGAGGAGGAAGAGCCACCACCTAAATCATGACTGAACCATCTTCAAACTGAAATCCACCTGTGATTTGTGATTACAAGTATGCACTTGCTAAATCTATCTCTGTAACTATATCACTCCGTATAAAATAATTTACTGCAAATAAAACCAACTATTTTTATGAATTCACTTACCTTCCCGAGGACCAAAAAATAGAAGAATTCAAATCCCCATCTTAATCCTTATAATCCCTTCTCAAAATCTCAACAAATTTGTGGTACTCAGCTTTATAAAATATATATAATACTATTTATTATATTTAGATTTTGAAGATTATTATTATATATATAGTACTAATTATTATATTTAAAAATAATATTTTAATTATCATAAATTATTAAAATTAATTGTATAAATTTATTAATTAATTTTAATAATAATATAGTAAAAAAAATTCAAATCAGTTAAATTTTAAAATAATTTTGATAAACCTTATCAAATATATTTAAAAAAATCGATTTAAGAAAAAAACAACTATTTAACAAAAAAACAACTATCAGCTTTGTAAGGTAGGTTAAATAAAACATTCTATCACCCATTTTCATTTTGCACTTTTTTTTTTTTTGTGATTCTCAACCACCTGGTGTTTTGACTTTTGGGCAAGTCTCCAACTACCCCCTCGTCTTCCTCTTTTTCTACTTTCCACGCTCATTTCAGCTTCTTCTCTGCTCAACTCGCCTTACAGATCGTTTAGTTATGGCTTCTTCATCTTCCTCTGCTTCTAACTCTGCCCACAAATGGAAGTATGAGGTTTTCTTGAGTTTTTAGAGGTGAAGATACTCGCGATAATTTTATTAGCCATCTCTACTCTGCTCTCTGTCGTAAGTTGATCAATACCTTCATCGACGATGAGCTTATTAGGGGAGTAGGGATCACACCAGGGCTTATGGAAGTGATCGAAGTGTCCAAGATTGGGGGTAATCGTTTTCTCTAAAGACTATGCTTCTTCAACATTCTGCTTAGACGAAGTTGCAAAAATGATCGAATGCAACGAAGCCTATGGACAGAGACTCGTTCCAGTATTCTATCATGTAGCTCCATCAGATGTGGTGAACCAAACTGGAGTTTTGCAGCAGCTTTTGCTGAGCATGAGATTCACAATCCTGTCACAGTGCTGAGGTGGGAAGGCTCCTGTCTAAAAAGCAGCTAATATGGCAGGATGGGGACTCCAAGGTTACTAGGTAACAAACACTCTTTATATTGACTAATTAAATTAAAAACGAACATATATGATTGACTTGAGCTAATAAAATTAAAACTGAAAATACAAGTACAAAAAAGTACTATAGGGTTTTAGCTTTTTTTCACTGTTTCATTAATGTTAGCATTCATGTGAATTTGGTTTACATATGTTATCGCTAAACTATAAGATACCTTTTTGCAATATTTTTTTAATTATTTTTTGACCCTCAAATATGGAGGCAATCAATTAATCGGAATGCAAATTCACTTCCTAGTTCCTATGGATTCATGAGGATTCACGAATGCTTATTCTTGTTAATTTGACAGGCCAGAATCCGAGCTTGTCGATAAGATTGTAGAAGATATTTTTGAAAAATTAAATAATGAATGCCCATGTGATTTAGAGGGCCTGGTGGCAATGCACACTCGCATTAATGAAATGAGAAATCTATTATCCAAAGACTCGGACGATGTCCGCATGCTAGGATTTTGGGGAATGGGTGGCATAGGTAAAACAACCCTTGCTGTAGCTGTTTTTTAAGCACATTGCACGTCAATTTGAAGGGCACTGCTTTCTAGAAAATGTTAAGGAGACCTTTGCAAGACATGGTGGGTGCTATGTAATAAAGGATCTTCTTTCTCAAATATCAGGAAGGAAAGATGACTATATGAGCACTTCTGACATTCTGCGCTCTTCTATTGCCAAAAGAATGATCAACAAAAAGGTTGTAATGTTGCGGATGATGTGAATACTTCACAGCAATTAGAATTCTTTAAAAAAATTGTGAGTTCTTGGAAAAGGAAGCAGAATCCTTGTAACCAGTAGGACAAACAAGCTCTTTTAAGCACTGTTGATGATATATATGAGGTTAAGAAATTAGGTTACAGCGAGGCTCTAGAACATTTTAGTCAAAATGCCTTCAAGGAAGACTCTCACTAGGGAATTATTGGATCTTTCACGCGGTTTATTGAATATGCTGAAGGCAATCCCTGGGTCTTAAAGTCTTGGGCTCTCTCTTATATGGCAAGAACCAGAGAGTCTGGAAAATGTGCTCTGGATAAACTGAAAAAAGCTCCTAATAAAGAAATTCAGACAGTTTTTGAAAATCAGTTATGATAGCCTAGATCAGGATGAGAAGATATTTTTCTCCATGTGGCATGTTTCTTTAGGGGGGAGAGAAGAGATGAGCTACAAGAATTCTGGATGCATGTGGTTTTAATACAGAAATTGGATTGAGTGTTCTTGAAGATAAATCGCTCATAACCATCTCAAACGTTATGACTATGGTTCCTTAGAAATGCACGGCTTGTTACAAGAAATGGGCAAGGAAATTGTTCGCCAAGAATCTAAAGTGCCTGGACAAAGGAGCAGATTATGGATCCTGAAGATACATTGAAGTGCTCACACAAAATACTGTAAGATTTACTTACATTTTAACTTTTATTTTATTGATTTTTATTTAAAAATAAAATAGAATTACATTTTTTAGTGAAAGTACCAGTAAGCAAGGAAATATGATGTTGCCGTTTTCTGTTGATAGGGAACTGAGTCTATTGAAGCATATCCTGGACATGTCTAAAATTAATGAAATAGACTTGAGTCCAGATGTTTTTAGGAGAATGTCTCGTCTCAAAATACTCAAATTTTCCAATGGATGTGAAGAAGGAAATAGCAAAGTGCAGTTCTCACAAGGCCTTGAATATCTTCCAAAAGAGGTTCGATATCTGTACTGGGATGGGTACCCAGAGGAAACTTTGCCACCCAATTTCCATTCAGTGAACCTTGCAGAGCTTCATTTGCCTTTCAGCAAACTGAAGACACCATCAAGGGGAGACATGGTATAATTCATATCAGTTACATTTTTTTTCTTTTAGTTAGAATTCTGAGCTTATTCTGGCTATTTAATTTGTTTAACTGCAGAATCTTAAGAGGTTGCAAGTCATTGACCTCCAACAATCCAGCTGCCTTGTGACAGTCCCGGAGCTATCACTCGCCACAAATCTCATTCGCATAAACATGTATGGGTGCAAAAATATTGATAAATTTCCAAGTACAATTGGTTTATTGTCTCTTGAAACTCTCAATCTCACCATGTGCTCGAAGATTGAGACATTTCCAGAAGTTTCAAGTAGCATAAGATTACTGGATATAAGCTGTACTGCAATAAAAGAAGTGCCCGAGTCAATTGGCTCCCTCTGCAAACTGGAGATGTTCATTGTGATGAATGTACTATATCGAGAGCCTACCGAGCAGCATCTGCAAGCTGAAATCTCTTGAAATGCTTGATCTATGTGGTTGCTCAAGTCTACAGCAATTCCCAGAAATCTTGGAGGCCATGTATTATTTCAAGCATCTTTATTTAGATGAACATCCATCAAGAGCTACCATCATCCATCGCAAATCTAAAAGATCTTTATTGGCTACGTCTCGAAAAGTGCAGGGAACTCATGAGTCTCCAGAAAGCCTCTGCAATTTGACATCTCTTCGAGGCGTTAATTTTTCTTTCTGCCCAAAACTTAAAAAGGTTCCAGCAATTTAATAGTTTCTATTGGTAGAAATGAAAACCACCTGACAACATCACCTTCTGGCTTGACAAACAAAAACGTCTTAGATAGATGCTATCTATTCCCTGATCTGAGCAGTTTGTCCTCGGTAGAATCCATGAATTTGAGCCACTACAGATTTGAGACTCTGTCTGCAGGCATGGAACAATTCACTCGCTTGAGGAAGCTAAACATAGTTACTGTCTTAGGCTTCAACCATTGCCAAAGCTTCCTTGGCGTCTTCGGAAGTTTAATGCTAATGAATGCAGATCATTGAGAAGGGTATCTGGCCTTCCCTTCCTTTTTCATCTTACACCCATGCATAGCGTTTTACTTTCTTTCTTATTTCACATCCAAAATATTTATTTATTTATTTATTTTTTCTCAACCGGTGCAGCGTTATGATTCCAAGTGATAATTTATACGGGGAATGAAATTCCTGAGTGGTTCACATACACAAGTACGGCAAATGCAATTGAAATCCCGTTCCTAACAATTGTACGGACTGTCGGAATCGTGGATTTGTGGCCACTTTGTGCATTGTCATCACTTCTCCGAATAATTACAGGCCTTATCCTTCCGAATGTTGTATTATTCAATGCCATTCCCCCTCCGGCGGGACATTTTCATTTGAAGTGGCTTGGCCTGACTCGATCTCGCCATCTTCTTTCGAACCAGCTTGGGCTTGCTGGGACTGGGTACATGGACTCAGCTTCGTTGATTCAGAGATTGTAGCCTCGTGTTATCCTATATGGCTTTCATGTTTTAGATCGAGCAATACGAGTTTGCATCACTGAAATTTTCCATTGATGATCGTAGTGGTACTGGTTTGAAGGTGACCAAGTGTGGAATACGTCTTCTCGCACTTGCCCCGCACAGTCCAGAGAAAATGCATTATTCCACCTTTAAGTGAAAATGATCACCGTTCATCATGATGAAAAACACGGAGTAACTCCTGTAATTGTAGAATCTTGAAGACTTTTATTGGCCCGATTTGAAAATTGCAGAAACCTTGCTCACCTATCAGATTTTCTCTGTAACTTGACACTCTTCATGGCATTAATTTCTCCTATCCCAAAAACTTAAAAGACTCCAGCGGAGTTAAAAGTTTCTTGCCATCTAATGTATATGAAGAGATCACCAACCTCAGAAAAGGTTTTGGATATATGTTACCCACTAAGGTCAATTTCTGAACCGAGCAGTTTATCCTCGATACAGTTCCTGGATCTGTTTTATAATAGACTTGAGACACCACCTCCAATCATCGAACTACTCTTTCATCTGAGGGCACTTGATATAAGTTTCTGTGACAGGCTTCAGTCGTTGCCAAAACTTCCTTTGTCTCTTATGTATTTGAATGCTAATGAGTGCAGATCATTGGCAACAGTGTCCTGCCTGCTTTGTACATCTTTTTGGTACTGTGGAGGTATGCTAGTAGAGATGAAAAGAAATTCTATTTACAAATTGCTTGAATTCCCCATGGGGTGAGAGTTTGCGACATATGAAGAGCACCTCATTCACACTCAACATATATGTTTTTTTTACCTGCAGGATTGTGATGAAAGTTGATCATTTATCCCGGAATGAAATTCCAGATTGATTTGCATGCACAAGTATGGGAAATTCAATTGAAATTCCTTTTTATAAGCATTCTGTTGTTGAGTGTAGGCAGGGTTGGGATGCTGTTGTTTATGCTTGGTTATTACTTTTCCAGATTACCATGTTGATCCTTCTGAAGTTTACAGTATTGATCACCACCGCGGAACCATTATTAGCTCTTTCATAATTTGGAGTGACTGGGAAAGAAATCCCAAGTCCCTTGGGTCAGAGCTTGTGGTCTTGTGTTATCCTATACTTCTTTTTCTATGTCAATTAATTTATGAAGCCAATAGTTTTCCAAAATTTTAGGATCGAGTTGGATTTATTTTTTTTTAAATGCTTATTATGAGAGAAATGTGAGTATTAATTAATGATTAAATAAGCAATATATAAATACTCCAATTTAAAATATAGAAGAAATCTAATTGCTACAAAAATTTGTTTAATTATTTAAAATAGAGAAAAAAAAAACCGTTTAAATGGGCTTTAGCTATTTATACTCTCTTTGTAGCTTCTAGCACTTCCTTATACCCCATAACATATTTATTTACTTTATTTTACTAATTTAATTAAATATCACTTTTGCCTTCATATTAAAAGATAAAGTATTTAAGCATTTTTTTTAAAGAAGAGAGCTTCTTCTAATAACAAAATGAAGTTGCATTTAAGTAATTAATTAAATATTAATATAACTGTTCAAAGAGTCAAATGAAATAAATTATTGATGTTACATTGGCAAAAAAAAAATAATGGTACACTACATTTAATTGAAAAAGTTATATTTAATATTTAATTTATTTTTATTTTTATTTTTATTTTATATATATGTATATAATATATAATATAATATAAATTATATTTATTATATTATATTAAAATTTTACTATATTAAAAAAATTATATTATATTATATTAAAAATCAAGCTTGGAGTGGGACTCACAGTAAACATGCATAGAGAGGGCACTATCATGATAATTTAGCTGCCTCATTTAACGGATAGGAGTTCCAAATTGAGAACTATTGACAAATTTCATATATGATTTTATTAAACCTTTAGCAATGACAGTTTTGATTGTTGTAGCACCTATAAACTCTCAGATGAAATTGGATGGGCTTCCTCCAGTTTTCCAGTAACAAATGAAGATGCACTCATCAAAGACAGTCATATTATATATCTTATGTGCTGCTGAGGTTAAGCTCTTTTCGGAGAGGAAGCAGGTGCCACATTCATAGGGCACATTCCACTTGACCATAGCATCCATTTTTCTTGCAACTGTGGGTTTTCAGTTTGTTGATGGAGGCACCTTGGTGATGTACATGCATTAAATATAATTATAATATAAATATATAAATAATAAAATATAATTAGAATATAAATATATAAGTATAATAAATAAATTAAATATGATTAACTGTTAAATATAATTTTTTCAATTAAATGTAGTGTACCATTATTAAATTTTTTTAGCCAATGTAACGTTAATAATTTATGTCATTTGATTATCTGAATATGTATATTAATATTTAATTAATTAAATGTAGGCTTCTAATGTAGTGAGAGTTGGGGGAAAACCCTAGCTGTCATGGTGCAAAGGAATCCCTAGCCATTTCCTTTATCCCCGCTCACTAGCGGTGGCATCTAGCCATCTTGGTTACCTGTCATGGATTACATTAGTCGTGTCGACATGTTTAAGCCAGTCGTTGCCAAATAGTCATATGTAGCAGCTGGCTCTACCTCTTCGATGGAGTCTCTGCCTTCAAATAGAGGAGGATACATAGCCATTGAGGTAGATGAACAATTATTCGAGCAATGTCTTTTGCTCTGTAAGAATGCTCTTATTATTACTTTTTTTTTTTTTTTTTTTATCAAGGGTGAACAGCCATGGAAGCATGATGATTTGAAACAAAAGCTCACCACCATTCGGGAACTTTTCGCAGCCTGGAAACTTACTTCTTTTAGTTATGGTTATTACCATGTTATTTTGAATTCCAGTGTTGACAAGAACGTAGTATGGAGTAAAGGATCTTTAAAGTTAAAACCTGGATTGTGTGATTTGCAACATTAGATTGTTGATTTCGATCCTAAGCAACAAAAGTCCACGAATGCTTAAATTTGGGTAATTTACAGTTTGCCATAAGAATACTGACACCCCAAAATTCTGGCTTCAATTGCTCAAGGAATAGGAATTCCTTTGAAAATTGATAAGGAAATCATCAATGGTGACTATGGACATTATGCTCGGGTTTTAGTGGATGTGAATTTCACTAAAACTTTGTCTGAAAATTTGCTTGTGGAAAGAATTAGGAAGAGTTTCTTCATCGATGTGGCGTATGAGAATTTGATACTTTTTTGTACTATCTGCTCTTACATAAGACACGCCTCTCATGATTGCAGAAAGTGGGCTAAAGATCATACTCGTTCATTTATTGATGAACTAAAAAAAATTGGCTATAAAAAATGAAGCCTACTATTCCCATACGCAATTCTTTTGATCGCCTATGATCTTTAAATGATTATGCCCATCCAGCTAATTCAGGAAAGGTGAGAACTTCTGTAATGGTTACTCCACTAGTTCATGCTGGTACTAAAGTTGTAGACTAGGCAGACCAGGTTTCAAGACACTATTGTTATGGCTATACATAATTTTGGTTTAGCAGATGTGAATGTAGCTATCCACGCTACTAAGACTGATGGAAACATTATGCCAGATGGTCATCAAGAGGACCAGTCTCTGAAGCAACATGTTTCAAATGCTCTACAACGGATGAACAATGCTACAACCATTCTTAAAGATGATGACAGTACAATGGAAATTACTGCTGCAGTTAGTCAACATACATATGAGAAGCCGCATAAAACTTATAAACTGGTTTAAATGCTTCTAGTTTTAGAGGATAAAGATAAACTCACAATGCTGACAAAACTATGTCATGGGCAGACTAAGTAGAGCTTCAAGATGTCAAGTGGACTATTGTTGCTAATCATAAATAGAAAGTTTTAAATAAAGCCCTTAGCAGACAACTCTCCCTAAAAGAGCATTTAAGAAGCCGCATAGACTCAATTTATGAAGAATTATAGATTTTGTTATTACTTGCTTGAGGCTTTGACCTTCTTAATTCTCGTATGTTTTAGAGCTTTTGATGTTTTGCTTTTTTGTTTGAACTTCTATTTTTATTTTAATATTATTTGTTATAGATTTCAGAATCTTTATGATTTCTTACCTCCAAAATTTTACTTAAAAAAAAAATTAAATGTAGGCTTCATTTTGTTATTAAAAGAAGCTCTCTTACTTAAAAAAAATTAAATGTTTTGTCTTTTAATATGAGGGCAAAAATGGTATTAAATTAAATTAGTAAATGAATCAGTATAAAATAAGGTAATTAAATATGATGTTGGGTTTAGGGGAGTACTATAGCTCCAAAAAGAGTGTAAATAATTGGAGCCATTTAAATGGTACTAAACTACTAATTATACAATAAAAAATATTTGAGTATTAATTGATATAAATGAACTATATAATAAAAATAATGTTACTCTTTTGTTAGTTTTTTTCATCAAATAAGTAATGGGTTATTTGTACTGATAGTACCCAACTTTTTAACTAAATACCACCAAATTATCTAATTTTTCAAATGTTTTTAAATAATATAATATAAATAATTAGATAATTATTTATATTATATTACACATTAAAAACATAAATTTTCACTTAAAAACTATAAAGTTCGAAATTGTATCATTAGAAAACATAAACCAATTAAACAAACAAAAATAAACTAAAAATCAGAAATTTTCATTCATGGTACCAATTTTAGCATTTGTCTCACTACAATATCTCAGTTTTAGTAATGGTCTCATTATACTGACGTGTCAGACTTGCAAATATCACGTCAGTACCATATGGCTCCACATCAGCGCATTATAAAACATGTCACAATGTCAGATGCCATGTGATGTGCCCATCAAAATCTTTAGTCAGAAATTGGGTTTTGTAATATCCCGTGTTTTTTTAAAATATTTTTACACAGTACCGGGATAGCGAGTGTGTTAATAATTTTTGTATATATTACGATATTTTTACGAGTTGATATGTATTTTAGACCTATTTAATTACTGTGTTTTAATACAGTGTTTTACGTAAAATTTTCCCGGGGACTTGCATTTTCGGGGAAATTTTCACGTAAACAATGTATTATTAATTATTTTAAATGTATTTACGGGTTTGCATGAACTCATACATATTTTTAAATTATTAAATAAAGCCTGTGTGTGTATATTTATTTAATTAGGGTTTATTATTACCCTAATATTTTATTATTTATTTATTATTATTTGATTATTTTATTTATTATTAAATTATTAAAATTTATTATTTTATTATTATTTATTTATTAATATTTAATTATTTTAATTTATTTTATTTTTTTTTCTTTTTTTTTCCTTTTTCTTTCTTTTTCTTTTTCTTTCTCTTTCCTTTTCTTTCTTTTTTCTTTTTCTTCTTCTTCTTCTTTCTCTCCCGCGCCCGACGCCGACCACCATTTTCTCACCGCCGTTTCTCCCTCCTCCGGCCACCGTTTTCGACACCGCCGGTCTCTATCTTCTCCTTGAGCTCTGGTGAGTGTTATTCTAGCTTTGGTTTGAGCTAAAATGGTCTAGAATTGCTTAGGTTCGATTTTGAATATTTCGGCCTCTTTGAGTTTTCGATTTTTTTGAGCTTTGATTTGGATGATTCATGGAAACTTCCTTCACAAATGTTGTTCCTGGTAGTTTAATCTTCATGTATGAATTTTACAGAATTTTTGGAGGTTGTTTGGATTTTTTGGGTATTTTTGAATATTTTAATATTATTTTCTAATTTTTGGAAATTAATTATTTAAATTATGAAATTGGAGTTTATGGTTGAATTGAGTGTTGAAATGAATTATAGGAATTTATTTGGAATTTTTATGAATTTCTAAGTATTTATTTTTAATTATTGAAGTTTATGTGATTTTGTAAAATTAAGTTAATTGTGTTTTAAATTGAATTTAATTGGTTAATTGAGTTTAATTATTGATATTATTGATAAATATGTTGAGAAATTAATTTTGGATAATTTTATGATTGTGAATTTTGAAGTAATTTAGGTATATATATATATATAGGGGTATTTTGGTAATTTTACCCTAAATTGTCTAAAAATGTAATTTAATTGGTTTTAATATTTATTTAAGGTATAAAAATGATTTCTACAAAATATTTAGTATTTTTAACTAATTAAAACTATTTTCCGGGAATTATTTTCAATTATATATATAATATACGGTTTTTCTAATAAAATGAGTTTTAATCGATTTTTTATAGTGTTTCAAGATTTATTATATAATTTCTACGTATGAAATGTATTTTTTTATGATTTAAGGATATTTTTGGTATATTTGAAATATATATATTCTGTGTTTGTGGACCCCGGTCGACAGATTGTAGTCTGGAGTCCGGCCGAGGGGTTGTGATTGATTGTGGTGTTTATTTTTGAAGTGTATTTTCTTTGCAGGGTCGGCTCTACTCTTTTGAGTAGAGAGATGTCCGTTTTACAGGGGAGGTTCTGCCGGATTTCCGGTAGAATTCTCGTAAAACGTGATATCCAGTCGAACCCTAATTCTGTTTCCGTATTTTAATACTCTAGATTGAATTCTAGGATTTCTGTTAGGGTTATTCTGATGTCGATTAATTATTTCTTGTTTAGTTGCGCCGAGACCGAGGGTTAATGGACCAGGCCCGTCGGACCTGTCTCGTGGAGCGCATTAGGTGAGTTACTATATTATATATATATGCTTAGGATGCATGATTTAGAAAATGCATGTTTTATTTTTGACTAAATATGCATAAATAACATGATTTATATTCAAGTATATTTTTGTATATTTTTGGTATATAATAAATTATATACATGTTTTATTAATAAAATATATTTAAAATGTTTTTAAATATATTTTTAGTTTAATTCATGATTTGATTGAATTTATTTGACGTATATATACTCAAAATATACCTGGTTTATGTTTGGTATATTTTCGGTATATATATGGTTTATATTGTTGATTTATTTAAATTCATGCATCATGTATTTGTGAATGAATGTTTTATTATTTATTACTGAAGGATATCAATAGAACGTGCTACCTAGTGGGCAGCACTAGGACCGAGTACGTACCAGTACGCTTATAGCTTTAGGCTATATTACTAACTTATTTGTGGATATCGATTTGATTATGATTATTGATATATGTGAGATGTGGTTTGTGGGTGTGATTGCTGGAGCTCGGTTGACCAAGTGTCTCGGGGCCAATCACACTGGCAGTCAGACTGCTGGAGCTCGGTTGACTTAGTGTCTCGGGGCCAGTCTACTGTCCAAATGGATTAAGTGGATATATTTGGAATAAGTGAGCCTGTATGGCTAGAGTGTTGTTTAACACTATTTTTCTGAGGTTGCGATATTCTAGGGTTCTATATAATCCTTCATAAAAGTTGATTTTCAGACAAAATATATAAAATGATTTTTCTGCATCTGTATGAACTTGCCTGTATATATACATATTACTCATATACTGTTGACTGTATGCATTATCACTTAGAGTGTATGTATATATACTATAGTAATTCACTCAGTGAGGTCTGACTCCTCTCCGTTGACTATTTTTCAGGAGAGTCAACTTCCTCAGACCTCAGTAGCAGGTCGATACGCCGGATTATCTTCCGCCCCGGCTTCTTTATGTAAATTGTATACTTGAGTCTTATTTATTTTATCTAGACACTGCAGTAGTTGTAATTTTCAGTAGTTGTGATTTTCAGTAGTTGTGATTTTCAGTAGTTGTGAATTAAAGTATTTGTTTTAAAGAGATGTATTATAGTAAAACTGGATTTGTATAAAGATTATACATTTATGAAATTATATATGTGATGTGATGAGTTTTGAATTATATCCAGTTGCTATGGATGATATTGTAATATTTATGATTTTATTTTCCGCTGCATATTATATTTTTATGGTTATTATTGCATATTTATTTTATTTTTAGGCTTGCTACGGGTTCCGGATTCGAAAGAATTCCCGTTCCCTAGCGCCGGTCATGGCCCCTGTTTTTGGGTCGTGACAGGTTTAGACACTTTATTGGTAATAAAATGAATGGTGAGTGAGTTTTATATTACATTTTAACGGTTAGGTACTTTGATGTTAGTTAGTTAAAAAATTGGGTACCGTTTGTGCAAATAACCCAATAAGTAATAGTTTATGTAGATTTCAATCCTCATTTTGTTCCTTATTTCTGATGTTTTTGATTTTTTATAATGAGAGTTTTATGGGTTTATATAAGGAAGTTTGTGTTTATATGGCTACACCAATGGAGAAAAAGAAAAGACTTAAAATCCTTTAGGAAATTCTTGATTTGTTCTATCCAAAATTCAAGATTTTCAATTTATATTATAAATGAGTTTGGCCACACTTATTGGTTTACTGAGAATGTTGGAGTATTTTTCCGGTTTACCATCCAAAAGTTAAATTTCTCCATTTCAGATTTTAGCTATCTCTTTTGCTAAATTATATATCCTCTATATGTGTCACAACCCAAACTAGGAGTCACGACCGACACTAGGGAACGAGAATTCTTTTGAATCCGGAACCCGTAGCAAACCTTCAAAAAATAAAATCATGAAATAAATAATTAAAAAGTACGATAGAATTAAAAATTTTCAAATCAATATATAAAATAAATACTCCAAATCCTTTCATCAATGAATACATAGTCATACAGTTTCAAATACCATTTTTTCAAAGTATACAATATCAAAACAATATAATACTCTTCCGATACAATAACACTACTGCTATAGTTTCTAGAATACAAATCAGAATCCAAAATATACGTTTGCATAAAATGGCCGAGACTAAAGAACACCGACGAGGAACTTGACAACTAAGGTCTGACGATATGAGATCTCCTGAAAAAAAATAATTGAGGGGGGTTGGACCTTACTGAGTGAATTATTATACTATATATACATACAATCTAAACCATAACAATTAGGCATTCTTATATATATATATATATACACACACACACACACATTTCACACGAATGCCAAACTCTGCCTTTATAAATATACTAAATGTAGAAAACGTTTGTTTTAATTCATGAAGGATCCATAGAACCCTAATAATAGTAATTCCCAATCAACCCCATCATCACTCTAGCCATACAGGCTTTCTTGATTCCAAATAGAACACTTATTCCAAACTGGACAGCAGACTGACCTTGAAACACTAAGTCGACCGAGCTCCAGCAGTCTGGTTGTCAGTGTGATTGGCCCCGAGACACTTGGTCAACCGAGCTCGAGCAATCACACTATCTATCACCTCACATCTCAATCAACCCAATAGATCATTCAATCCACTTATGGATAGTAGACTGGCCCCGAGACACTAAGTCAACTGAGCTCCAGCAGTCTGACTGTTAGTGTGATTGGCCCCGTAATCACACTATCTAACATACCATTAATCTTAGTCAAATCAATTAAATCAATTATAATCACCCAAAATTAACTCTCACTCAACCCTATTCTTTCCCACTGGTACGTACACGGCCCTAGTGTTACCCACTAGGAAGCACGTTCTATCGATATCATTCACTTAGAATAAATCATTTATTCTGAAAATAATTAATGTGGAACGATATTCATAATAATAAAATCAACCATATATATATACCAAAAATATATCTAAAATATAGCTAGTATATTTTGGGTATATATATATATCAAATAAAATATGAAATAAACTAAAGATAAATCATTAATATGGTTAAAAACAATTTAAATGAGTAACAATAATATAACATGCATTTTCTTAAAAATATACTTAAATATACAAAAGATATGCCCTAAGTACACAAATCATTTAATAAAACATTTATGTATAAATGTTCATTTAAATATGTGTTTAGGTTTAACATATATTCACAAATATACTAAAAATAAACCTAATTATCTAGCATGCATATATAAAAAATAAACCCTAAATATACTACTAATGTGTTAGGTTTAATTTAATAATAAAACATGTATTTATTTAGAAATATATCAAAAATATACAAAAAAATAAACTTAAAAATAATTTAAGTGTAGGTTTATAATATAGCATGCAATTATTTAAGAATAAACCTAAATTATACTAATCATTTAATAAAATAATTATGGTTCGATGTACATTTAAATCATGTATAGATATTAAATTATAACAAACATAAACCTAAATATCTAATATACATATATCAAAAATAAACTCTAAATATACCAATGATATATTAAATATATATAGAAAATATACAAACATTTATATATCAAGATATACTAAAAATAAACCGAAAATATATCAAATCATATTATAATTAAATTACTGTTTAAACATATAATGAAAATAAAAAATCCTAAGTCATGCATCCTATATGCAATGCATATATATACAGTATAATAACTCACATGTTAGCGTTCCACGAGACAAACTCGACGGGCCTGATCCGTTAGACTTTGGTCTCGGCGCAACTAAACAAACAAATGACAACATGAATCAGAATAAATTTAACGGAAATTCTAAAGACTTGATCTAAAATTTTAGACACAGAATTAGAATAAGGATTTGACCGGACATCACGTTTTACGAGAATTTTACCAAAAATCTGACAGAACCTTCCTTGTAAAATGGACATCTCTCTACTCAAACAGTACAACCGGTCCTGCAAAGAAAACACATTTCAGAATAACACCAAATTCACAACCACAATCCCTCGGTCGGACTCCAAACTACAATTCATCGACCGAGGTTCACAATTCACAGAATAATTACAAAATACCGAAAATGCCCTTTTATAATAAAAATACATTTTATAATTCCAAATTACATAATTAACCCTAAAACTTATTAAAAACCGATAAAAACTCATTTATTTAGAAAAATCGTATAATATATATATAATTTGAAAATAATTTACGAAAAATAGTTTTAATTAGTTGAAAATACTAAATAATTTGTAGAAATTATTTTTATACCCTAAATAACTATTAAAACCAATTTAATTACATTTTTAGCCAATTTAGTGTAAAATTACCAAAATACCCATATATGTATAAATTTATTAAAATAAATCCAAAAATTCACCAAAAATAATATAATTACTCAAAATTTATTTTCTCAACATATATTTCAATAATATCAATAAATATAATCAATTAACCAATTTATTTCAATTAAACACATAATTAACCCTATTTTTCAAAATTACATAAACTTAATAAATTCCAAATAAATATATAAAAATTCAAAAAAATTAAAAATAAATTTCTATAATTCATTTCAACACCTATAATCACCATAAAACATAATTTCATAATTTAATTAATTAATTTTCGAAAATTAGAAAATATTAATAAAATAATAAAAAATTCACAAAAATTAAAATAAATTCTAAAAATTCTACAAAAATTACAGCATGTAGATTAAGCTTTCAGAAACAAAGTTTGTGAAGGAAATTTTCATGAATCAATCAAATTGAAGCTAAAAAAAATTTGAAACCCTAAATGGCTGAAATGAAGAAATTGAAACCTAAGCAATTCTAGACCAAATCAAGTGAAACAAAGCTTGGAATCACACTCACCGGATCTCAAGGATAAGATAGAGACCGGTGGCGTCAAATTTGGTGGCCGGAAATAGCTTGATCGGAGTTGACTTCAATTTTCGGCCTTCTTGAAAAATCCGATCAAAACACATTAGAAAAAGGGAGCTTCAGGTGGTGGAAATGACTGGAGGTGGAGGAGGAAGGATGAGAGGCACAGTGACAGCAAATAAATCAGCTGAAAATGGCTAGAAATGGTGGAAACCGTTTGGGAGGAAAAAATGAAGGAGACAATGACATTTTGGTAAATAATGCAAACTTTATAATTTTGATAATAAATTATGTATATATGTATATATATATATCCACACTTATATTATAATACTATATATATTCCCACACACAAATAATTCTCACCACATACATATTTTATTATATTTAATAATTTAAACACTTAAAATTAATTAATTAATATTAAAACTAAATAATAAAAATTAAGGTAATTAATTAAATCCTAATTAATAAATACACATATATACATTTTATTTTAGCACTTAAAAATTATGTATAAGTTCATACAAATTCGTAAAACTAATTAAAATAATTAATATTAAATTATTTACGTGCAATTTTTTCGAAAATACAATTTTCGGAAAAATTTTATGTAAAGTATTTAAAATAATATAAAATAAGTAAAATTAGCTTTAAACAAATAACAAACTCATAAAATATCATAAATATATACAAAAATTATTAACACTGCATATTTCAATGTAGTATAAAAATATTTAAAAATTCGGGATATTACAATATGTGACACTGATGTATCTGTATTATTGTGGCTATTTTTTTTTTAATTTTGATGTTGTTTTCTTTTTTTTTTTTCTTGATGATATATCTTTTCAGAGTAAGATTTCTTACTATATTTGGTACTGTCATTATGTTGTATTACAAAAATCTTACTCTTTTTCTTGTATTACTCAATATTATGTAATGATATATAATTTCTTATTGTCCAAAAAAAATCAGTTAAAAATTAATCAACAAATCAAATAAGAGAATGTTTAACTCTCATAATATTCATGAAATTTGACCTAATTTAAATGATACTAATTATATTTGTAATAATAATTGAGTTATTATAAATTATAAAAATTAATTGTATAAATTAATTAATTATTTTTAACAATAACATAGTAAAAACAATTCCAATTAGCTAAATTTTAAAATACTTTTAATAAACCTTATCAAATATTTTTTTTGAAATAAAAACTATTTAATAAAAAATAACTATCTAATCAACTTTCTATTTGATAATCAGGGAATTGTAGAAAAATTTTCGTCATGTCGTCAGATATCATGGGTCAGAGGTAATCAAGATCATAACGCTCGACGTCGGATTGAGTCCCTCAAACAGGATTTGGCAAGCATTCAGATGCAGGATGCAACTGATAATACAAGGTAGAAACAAGATGACATTATTCATCAATTGAATGAAGCTTGGAGAGCGGAAGAAGAATATTGGGCACAACAGTAAAAATTTCAGTGGCTTAAATCGGGCAATAGAAACACAAAATATTTTCATGCCACTGCAACCCAGCATAGACAAAGAAATGCAATGTTGAGGATAAAAAATGAACATGGTTCTTGGGAGGATCAAGAACCAACAATTCATCAGATCACAATCAGATTATATAAAAGACTTTTTGCTCAACAACCAATCACTCATACCTCTTGGGCCCTTCAGTGTATTCAACGATTAGTTTCTTCGGATATGAATGAAAGCCTCATCAGATCCATTCAAATGGAGGAGGTTGAAAGAGCTGTGTTCTCTCTTGGCAGCAATAAAAGTCCCGGGCCAGATGGATTTCAAGGTACTTTTTATCAAACCTATTGGGATATCATTAAATATGATGTGTTTAATTTTGTTAATGATTTCTGGATCCATGGTCATTTGCATCATTCTGTTAATAAAACTTATATTCCTCTAATTCCAAAAATCCAGAATCCTGAGGAAGTCTCCCAATTTCGCCCCATTAGTCTGTGCAACTTCCTTTATAAAATTATCTCTAAGGTGATAGTTAATAGGCTTGAGCCATTCATAATTCACTTGGCTCATCCTTCTCAAGGGGCTTTTATTCCGGGGAACAAATCCAAGATGATATTCTCATTACTCATGAAATTTTGCATTCATTGAAAACTTCGCAAGCTAAAAAGAAAGCGGGGATGGCATTAAAGCTTGATATGGAGAAAGCTTATGACTGTGTTCATTAGGGTTTTTTAAAGAGAATTTTATTTAAAATAGGTTTTCATGAGTTGTGGAGTCACAGAGTTATGAAATGTGTCACTTTTGTCCAATACTCTATTCTGGTGAATGGCAAACCTTCAATTTGGTTTAAACCCTCTAGAGGTCTTAGACAAAGTGACCCATTGTCTCTTTATCTTTATATTTTTGTTGCAAATGTCCTTCCCTGTATGTTAGATGCTGCCATAAGGGAAGGACGTATTAAAGGGTTCCGTTAATTCTTACTGTCCTTTGGTTACCACTTGTTTGTTTGCGGATGAGACCATTATGTTTGGGCAAGCTAACTTAGTCGAGGCTCATAGACTTAATGTTCTATTAGATCAATGCATGAGGGCAACAGGTCAAAATATTAACAGAAGTAAGTTGAGTATTATTTTTGGGAAGGGAGTGGTTAATGATACAAGACTGAGAATTAAAGAAGTTTTGGGAATGAAAGAAATGGGTTATGGAGAGAAATATCTTGGCCTTCCCTCTGAATAGGGAAGGTCAAAACTTCAGGCTGCTAAATTCTTAATAGACAAATTGAGGTAAAAAGCTGATTCCTGGAAGCATAATCTGCTTTCTTTTGGGGGCAGAGAGGTTATGGTGAAAGCAGTTCTAACAGCTATTCCCACCTATGCCTTCTTATTAAACAAGCTTAGAAGATTATCAATCGTTTTTGGTGGAAACAGGGTGAACAAAGTAGTGGGCTTTTCTGGTGTAGCTGGGATAAATTAGCTAAAGCCAAATTTGCTGGCGGTTGTGGTTTTCGCAACCTTCATTGGTTTAATTTAGCTCTTTTGGGCATGAACGTTTGGAGGGTTTTAATCAATCCAGATTCTTTGTTAGCTAAACTCTTAAATGGTAAATACGGGTTGGATGGTAATATCTATTTTGAATCAAAAAAGAAATGTGTTTCTTGGGGTTGGCATAGCTTTATGGAGGGACTTTTGGTAACTAGGAAAGGTGCTAGAAAAAATATTTTTAACGGGAGAGAAATCTGTTTTTGGAGGGATCCATGGGTGCCTAATTTTGGTGAATTCAGAATTCAGTCCTCTAGGCCAGATCAATGTCCTGTTCTTTGGGTAGCAGATGTCATAGATCCAGCCACTCACACTTGGAATGAGCCTTTACTCCACTCTCTCATTTCAGATTACGAAGTGAGTAAAATAGTCCAAATTCCTACTGTCCGCTCTCCTCAAAGAGATTATTGGGTTTGGCATCTCGGAAAGAATGATGTTTATACAATTAAATCAGGTTATCACTTGTTGGCATTGCAGACTTCCTCCTCTCTAGTGACTGGTTCTTCATCCTTCAGATTTGATAAAAAATTTTGTCTTTCTATATGGAACCGTAAGGTCCTTTCAAAATTAAATATCTTTTTTTGGAGGATGATGTCTAATTCTCTAGGGAACATGACGAATCTTTTTTCACGAAAATTGGTTTATTCCTCTGTGTGTCCTCTATGTACTGAGGAAGCTGAAACTTTAGAGCATCTATTTTCCTATATCACATTGCCAGACAGGTGTGGTTTTTGTCACCTTTTGGTTTCAGATTTGAAGACATTGGCTTCTCTTCTGTTGCTTCTTGGTGGAATTCTATTTGCCGTCAGTTGGGTAGTGTTGATGATATTTTTCTCGATTTGATTGTTATTTTTTGCTGGTTTATTCGGAATAACAGAAATGATTTTGTATTTCGGCATAACCACAGCCATCCTCAAGTTGTTGTGTCAAAAGCTCTTGATTACCGGAACAAGTAAAGGAATGCCACTAATCCAAATATGGTGAGTAGAAGGTCATCTTCATCTGATCAGATTTCTACATGGGGTTTTCCTCCTCCAAGGTTTATCAAAATCAACACCAATGCTAGCTTTGATGCCTCAGCTAGCGTTGCATACATGGCTGTCATCATCAGGAATGAGTTAGGCAAGCTAATTGATGGATTCTGCTTTAGAAGACCACTTCTGTCTGCTCTAGCAGGTGAAGCTTTAGCTTTGTTGGTTAGAGTTCTTATCGCGAAAGTGAAAGGTTTCAGACTGGTGATTTTCGAATCTGACTGTAAAGACTTAATTGAAGTCTTGTCTGACCCTAATTATCAAACTCCCTGGGAAATTCAAGTCTTTATTCATGATATTGGTATTCCTGCTAAGGGTGAACATCAGTTTGTTTTTAAACACATTAGCAGGGCTGCCAATAAACTAGCAGATTGGGTCTCTAAAAACGTGAATATTTTGCTTCTGAATCCCTCATGGACTTGTAATCTTCCTAAAGTTTTGGATGATCTTTTGTATTAAGATGCCTCAGGGCTTTAATGAAAGCTGTTTGTTTATTTGTTCAAAAAAAAAAAAAACTTTCTATTTGATAACAAACTTTCATTCTGCACTTTTTTTTTTCTCACCTCATGCTGTCTTGACTTTTGGGCAAGTCTCCAACTACCCTATTCTATTGTGTTCCTCTTTTTCTACTTTCTACGCTCATTTCAGCTTCTTCTCTGCCCAACTCGCCTTACAGATCGTTTAGTTATGGCTTCTTCATCTTCCTCTGCTTCTACCTCTGCCCACAAATGGAAGTATGAGGTTTTCTGGAGTTTTAGAGGTGAAGATACTCGCGATAATTTTATTAGCCATCTCTATTCTTCTCTCTGTCGTAAGTTGATCAATACCTTTATCGACGATGAGCTTATTGGGGGAGTAGGGATCACACCAGGGCTTATGGAAGTGATCAAAGTGTCCAAGATTGGGTTAACCGTTTTCTCTAAATACTATTCTTCTTCAACATTCTGCTTAGACGAAGTTGCAAAAATGATCGAATGCAGTGAAGCCTGTGGACAGATGGTCGTTCCAGTATTCTATCATGTAGCTCCATCAGATGTGGAGAACCAAACTGGGAGTTTTGCAGCAGCTTTTGCTGAGCGTGAGATTCACAATCCTGACAGAGTGCTGAGGTGGAAGGCTGCCTTGTCTAAAGCAGCTGATATGGCAGGATGGGACTCCAAGGTTACTAGGTAACAAAAACTCTTATATTGACTAATTAAATTAAAAGCGAATACACATGTAGCCGCTTGTGATTGACTTGAGCAGCTGCATGACAATTTTTTTGTTAAAAAAAAATTATTTTTCTGATCTCTAAATACAGGGGTAAATTAATTGGAAGAGAGGGAGCATCATAGATTGTAACAAGAAAGTTTCTTGGGTTTAGAGTAAGAAATTGAAATTGCAGAAGTTGCTCGAGCTAATTTCATTGATTTGGAGAGTTATAAGTGTGAGCAATTGGTCCCGTAATCACTAATAAGGAATGTTAAATGAGTAAAACAGAGTATATCTTAAACCACCATATTTAGATTATCCGCCCATAAATCATATCTTGAAACCCCATGCTAAGATTATCAGCCTATATATGAACCGCCGTACTTAGATTAACTAACAAGTATGATGTGTTTCATCTAATTGAAACTTGAAAGAAAACATAAAACGCCCCATAACTTCACCAAAGACAATAATTAAACAAAATGTTTATATAGTAGTAACTGAAGTGATAGCAAACTCACTTTCTAGTTCCTATGGATTCATGACGATTCAAGAATATGCTTATTCTTGTTAATTTGACAGGCCAGAATCCAAGCTTGTCAATGAGATTATAGAAGATATTATTGAAAAATTGAATAAAGAATGCTCATGTAATTTAGAGGGCCTAGGGGCAATACACACTTGTATTAATGAAATCAGAAATCTATTATCCATGGACTCGGATGATGTCAGCATGATATTAATTTGGGGAATGGGCGGCATAGGTAAAACAACCCTTGCTATAGCTGTTTTTAAGCACATTGCATGTCAGTTGGAAGGGCACTGCTTTCTTGAAAATGTTAAGGAGACCTTTGCAAGACATGTTGGCTACTATGTAATAAAGATCTTTTTTCTCAAATATCAGGAAGGAAAGATGAGTATATGAGCACTTCTGACATTCTGCGCTCTTCTATTGCCAAAAGAATGATCAATAAAAAGGTTTTAATTGTTGCGAATCATGTAAATAGTTCACAGCAATTAGAATTCTTTAAAAAAAATTGTCAGTTCTTGGGCAAAGGAAGCAGAATCCTTGCAACAAGCAGGGACAAACAAGCTCTTTTAAGCACTGTTGATGATATATATGAGGTTAAGAAATTAGGTTACAGCAAGGCTCTAGAACTTTTTAGTCAAAATGCCTTCAAGGAAGACTCTCCAACAGAAAATTATTGGGATCTTTCACGTCGGTTTATTGAATATGCTAAAGGCAATCCCTTGGGTCTTAAAAGTCTTGGGCTCCTCTTTACATGGCAAGAACCAGAGAGTCCGGAAAGGTGCTCTGGATACACTGAAAAAAGCACCTAATAAAGATATTCAGACAGTGTTGAAAATCAGTTATGATAGCCTAGATCAGGATGAGAAGGATATTTTTCTCCATGTGGCATGTTTCTTTAGGGGGGAGAGATGAGGCTACAAGAATTCTGGATGCATGTGGTTTTAATACAGAAATTGGATTGAGTGTTCTGGAAGATAAATCGCTCATAACCATCTCAAAACGTTATGACTATGGTTCCTTAGAAATGCACAACTTGTTACAAGAAATGGGCAAGGAAATTGTTCGCCAAGAATCTAAATTTCCTGAACAAAGGAGCAGATTATGGGATCCTGAAAATATCATTGAAGTGCTCACACAAAATACTGTAAAATTTACTCACATTTTAACTTTTATATTATCGATTTTTATTTAAAAATAAAATACAATTACATTTAATGAAAGTACCAGCGTGCAAAGAAATATGATGTTGCGGTTTTCTGTTGACAGGGAACTGAGTCGATTGAAGCCATATTCCTGGACATGTCTAAAATTGATTAAATAGACTTGAGTCCAGATGTTTTTAGGAGAATGTCTCGTCTCAAAATACTCAAATTTTCCGACCCAGCGAAGTGCAGTTATCACAAGGCCTTGAATATCTGCATATATATATATATATATATTTATATATATAAGGAAAGAGCAAAGTGCAGTTCTCACAAGGCCTTGAATATCTTCCTAAAGACGTGCGATATCTGTACTGGGATGGGTACCCAGCGGAAACTTTGCCTTTCAGCAAATTGAAGACACCATCAAGAGGAGACCTGGTATGATTTACATCATCTACATTTTTTTTCTCTTTTAGTTAGAATCCTGAGCTTATTCTGGCGATTTTTATTTGTTTAACTGCAGAATCTTAAGAGGTTGCAAATCATTGACCTCCAACAATCCAGCTGCCTTGTGAAAGTACCGGAGCTATCATTCGCCCCACATCTCATTCACATAAACATGTATGGGTGCAAAAACATTGATAAATTTCCAAGTACAATTGATTTGATGTCTCTTGAAACTCTCAATCTCACCAAGTGCTCGAAGATTGAAACATTTCCAGAAGTTTCAATTAGCATAAGATTACTAGATATAAGCTGTACTGCAGTAAAAGAAGTGCCCGAGTCAGTTGGCTCCCTCTTCAAACTGGAGATGTCCATGGTACTGAATTGTACCATGATCAAGAGCCTATGGAGCAGCATCTGCAAGCTGAAATCTCTTGAAATGCTTGATCTATCTGGTTGCTCAAGTCTCTACAGCAATTCCCAGAAATCTTGGAGGCCATGTATCATTTCAATTATCTTTTTTTAGATGAAACAGCCATCAAAGAGCTACCATCATCCATCGAAAATCTAAAAGATCTTTTTTGGCTACGTCTTGAAAAGTGCAGGGAACTTATGAATCTTCCAGAAAGCCTCTGCAATTTGACATATCTTTGAGGCGTTAATTTTTCTTCCTGCCGAATACTTAAAAAGGTTCCAGTAAATTTAATAGTTTCTATCGATAGAAATGAAAACTGCCCGACAACATCATTCTCTGGGTTGACGAACAAAAACGTATTAGATGGATGCTATCTATTAACTAATCCGACCAGTTTGTTCTCGGTAGAATCCCTGGATTTGAGCCACTACAGATTTGAGACTCCGCCTGCAGGCATGGAACAATTCACTTGCTTGAGGAAGATATACGCAAGTAGGCTTCAATGCTAATGGATGCACATCATTGAGAAGGGTATCTGGCCTTCCCTTCCCTTCCATTGTCATCTTATATCCATGCATAGTGTTTTACTTTCTTTCTGATTTCACATCCAAAATATTTATTTATTTTTTCTCTCAGCTGGTGCAGCGTAATGGTTCTGATGTGATAATTTATTGGGGGGAATGAAATTCCTGAGTGGTTCACATTCACAAGTACCGGAAATTCAATTGAAATTCCGTTTCCTAACAATTCTACGGACTGTTGGAATCGTGGATTTGTGGCCTTTTTGTGCATTGTCATTAATTACAGGCCTTACCCTTCCAAATGTTGTATTATCGAATGCCATTCTCCCTCCGGCAAGAAATTTTCATTTGAAGTGGCTTGGCCTGACTTGATTTTGCCATCTTCTTCCAAACCGGTTTGGGCTTGCCGGGACTCGGTATCTGGACTCAACTTCGTTGATTCAGAGATTGTAGCCTGGCATTATCCTATATGTTCATATTTTAGATCGAGCAATAACGAGTTTGCATCACTGAAATTTTCCATTGATGATCGTAGTGATGCTGATTTGGAGGTGACCAAGTGTGGAATACGTCTTCTCTGCTCTTGCACTGCACAGTCTGGATTGAGGGGAATATAAAGGGAAGGAAATAGGAGGGGAATTATATTTTGTGTTATTTGGCTATTAAAAGTTAATAGAGGGGGAAGAGAATTGGTGGGGAATTTTTCATTATTGAATGGCATTCTTACCACCGCGGAACCATTATTAGCGCTTTCATAATTTGGAGTGACTGGGAAAAAAAATCCCAAGTCCCTTCGGTCAGAGCATGTGGTCTTGTGTTATCCTATACTTCTTTCAGCTTACAGATATGACAATAAAGAGCTTGCCTCACTAAAATTCACCCTCGACACTGAAGATGGTAGTTTGAAAGTGACCAAGTGTGGATTAAATCCTCTCTCCAACTGTCATGAGAAATGCATTCCATCAGATGCCCTTGAATTTGATTCTGAATATTATAAAAGATATGCTGACAACTTCTAGCACTCCAACTTTGTGTAGATTATGAAAATTATGGAGAGAGACTAGTGTAACTCCAACTGTGATGATGATCGTGATTCTGAACATGATGAAAGACACAGAGATGACTGATGGATCTCCACATGTTAAGGAAATTTCTTCTAGCTGTGTAATGGAACTGAACGCTGATAAATTGACAATGAATATAAATCAAATCCATCCCAGAATGCATTCCATGTTGGTTCAACTGTACTCTGTACCTTCTGACTGACCATGGAGCAGGAAGAATGGAAGATTATTGGCTATGTTCGAAAATTGACATGTTGTATGAAGCTAACTCATATAAGCATGCAGTTTCTGAAGATACTCACAGTAGCCAATGCTAAGCTGATAAAGATCCAATGTGTCTTCTGGAGGAGGAAAATAAGTAGGAACCCATCAGTTCTTCTCCATGCGATGATTTTTCAGATATGCCCTGTTTTTTCTAGTTTCAGTTTTTCAACACACATCTTTTCTTCTGCTTCATCACAGCTTTTGCTTTTAACCCAGTATCTGTTGTGTTTGCTAGCATCATCCACGGGGTTCATCCTGATCTCTGTTGGAGATTCCATTCTGTTGCAGCACCCTTCTTCCTGGGCATATAGTGGAAGGACTTGTTGGAACTGAGATAGAAAAGCTTCAAGATCTCTTGAAGCACAGCATAACCTTTGCTGCTGCTGCTGAAAAACACACTAAAAATGAAAGAGTTTTTTTTATATAAAGCATTACAAAGAACTAACTTCTCATAATCACCTAACAGCCACCTATACAAAAGATTTGGTTTGCTTTTTCAGGACATATTCCTGAAATTGACGATTCTAATATTACTAACATTAAACTTCTTTTTCTTCTTTCCAGCAAAAGCACCATGTACTTCAACAGGACTGCACACTTTTTCACCTTGCAAGACTGCATATAATGGCCCTCGTTGGTTTGCCAGTAGAATTCAAATGAGGCCTCATTGTATGACAACTCATTGGCTTTTGTAGCAGAGAGATTGGGATCACAAAAGATAATCACGTGGTCTGATCCAACATGTTTTTCACTCCCGGATACATGAGTTCTGCTGCTATAAAATTCTCCACAGATGCTACATTCACCCCTGATGTTTTTAAAACGGTAAATGCAAAGAACATCAAAGAAACTGTTATGATATTCAAAACCATCCTCAAATGCCAGAACCACATATTGAGAGAATCCCAAGAGCCAAAACTTTTGCGAATATGGAGGCACCAGGATCCTGATCGAACTTCCTTCACTTTGATTTTTGAAACACTTAGGAATCTTACTTTCAGGATACCAGATACTAAAAGATTCCTGTTTTTCAAGAATTAAATTTTTGAAAATTGAACAATAGTAAAAGAGGAATAAAATAAAGAGAACAGACCAAGAAAGATACCTCATTGTTTGCTCTTATTGCTACTTTCTGAATCCACAAACATGCTTCTACTAGAAAATTGCTCCAAGCACTTTGGTCCAATTAGATGCAATTAGAAAAAACAAATATTTTACGATAGAACGCTTGGGTATATTTCAACTGAAAAATATGTCTAAAGGCCAAATATTGTTGGGAAAATTAACAGAGTTAACGCAGTAGAATAATTTTTGCAAAGATAAAATAAAATTACTGTAAAAATAATCAAACAAATAAATAAATAGAGACTGTTAAACCAATTAATGAGTGAGTAAATTTGACAGTAAAACCTGTCATATAAACAATAATAGGTGGTAAAATATGCCGTATAAATAATAAAAATGATATAAATATTTTAACACGGTTCACCCTTATTTTTAGGCTATGTCCATGAGACAAAATTTAAGATTTTCTTCCACTATAAAAATAGTAGGTATAAGAGAAAGTCTTATCTAGATTAACACTAGAGATACACAAAAAATTCTCATCAAAATAGTGGCACTCAAAGTGTTTTCCAAATACCCTAAAAATAATTATCTCACTATTTTGTCACTCACCATTTGAGAAATTTTTTTTTTTTCAAATCCTTAAAACCCTCCTACACTCATCAAAGCAAAAATTACTTCAGCCACCCTCACAATCACACACCTCACAGTTAAGTTTTTTCTCTCGCTCTATGCTTGCCTTACTTCTTGCCTATTTTTGCTTCTCCATCTTTGACTTTTACATAGGCCTTAACTTACACAAAAGAACAAAAAAAAAAAAAAGCAAACTTTCAACATTTGTTGCACTGAATTCAATGCAACAAAATGTGACTTTTCATCTTCTTTTTTTTAAAACTTGTGGGCTCCACTAGGAGGGACCCGCAATAATTCTCTCCCTCTCGACTATTTGGAGGTCATCACCATCCTGTGGCCAATTGACAAAATTCGAACTTCTCCCTTAGTAGAGTTTTTATTAACATGTCTGATCTATTTTTATTAGTATGAATCTTCTCTAGCTGCAATAGCTTCTTCTCCAATACATCTCGTATTCAATGATATTTCACATTAATGTGCTTTGATCTTGAATGAAAGGAGGAATTCTTACCAAGGTGGATAGCACTCTAACTATCATAAAATGTCTTATATTTGTCTTGCTGAAAACCAAGTTCATTTAAGAACTTCTTCATCCATAGCAACTTTTTACAAACTTCTGATGTTGCAATAAACTCTGCTTCAGTGGTAGACAAAGAAACATATTTTTGTAATTTTGATTGCTATGACATAGCTCCCCCTGTAAAAGTAATCAAATAACCAGAGATTGATTTTCTTAAATCAACATCTCTCGCTATATCTGCAGCTGTGTATCCAGCTAACATAGGTTTGGTATCTCTAAAATACAAACATATTTTGAATGTTCCATGAAGATACCTGAGAATCCATTTCACTACATCCCAATGCTCATTTTCAGGATTTGAAAGGAACCGACTCATAACTTTAACTGAGTGTGTAATATCTGGCCGTGTACAGACCATGACATATATTAAACTACTAACTGCTGAAGCATATGGAACTTTATCTATCTCTTCCTTCTCTTTATCAATGGAAGGGCTTTGCTGAGAAGTCAATTTAAAGTGATTAGCAAGAGGACAGCTAACCGCTTTAGCATTATGTATATTGAACCTCTGAAGTACCTTCTCAATATACTTCTCTTGTGACAACCACAGCTTCTTGATGCCTCTTTCTTTGATAATCTTAATGCCAAAAATTTGCTTTGCTGGTCCTAAGCCTTTCATAGCAAAAGACTTACTCAACTGCTTCTTCAAGCTATTGATTCTGGAAACATTCCGACCAACAATTAACATGTCAACCACATAAAACAATAACATAATAAAGTCATCATTAAAGAATTTATGAACAAATACACAATTGTCTAAAGTGGTCTTTTTGTAGCCTTGCTCCCCCATAATAAACTCAAACTTCTTATACCATTGTCTTGGTGCTTATTTCAAGCCATACAAGCTTTTCTTCAATCTATAAGCATAGTCCTCTTTTCCATTTTCTTTAAAACCCTTTAACTGCTCCATAAATATTTCTCTTCCAAATCACCATGAAGGAAGGAAATTTTAATATCCAGTTGCTCAATCTCTAGATCAAAACTTACTGCTAAACCTAGCACAATATGGATGGATGTCATCTTCATGACTAGAGAAAAAATCTTATCAAAGTCGATACCCTTTATTTGGTTGAATCCTTTTACAACCAGTCTAGCTTTGAATTGTGGCTGGAGATTGTGTTCTTCATGCTTGATCCTAAATACCCACTTATTCTTAAAAGTTCTCTTGCCTTCAGGCAACTTCACCAGCTCAAACGTCTTGTTCTTATGTAGAGACTTCATCTCATCTTGTATGGCTTCAGACCATTTCTTCTTATGTTCATCATTCATAGCTTCTTCAAAGTTTTATAGCTCTCCCTCATTAGTTAGTAACACAATCTGGTCTCTAGGATATTGTTGACCATTTGCATGATCAAACTCCTAATTTTGGACTTTGACAAACAATTTTATACTAATAATTTCAATTAAGTGTGTAGGGAATTATATACGAAACATATACACTTTTGGATTTATAGTGACTTTTCGGGCTGATTAAACCTCTGAGATTGAAAAAGGCTTTTGACATATTTAGAGCTCTTAAATAAGAAAATGGGCTTCTTAACATTTGAAGCAGACATCTTGAGCTTTCTGAATTGGGCTTTTTTGTGAAAATCCAAGTTCATTTGGTTATGCAAATTTTGAGTTGAAATTCACGTATACATCTACCATCTCAGACTGCACATCTCTTAGTATTTTGGACATATCTTGAGTTACAGAAGTCCAATTAAGGTTATTCAAAATGATATGAAAATATAAGTCAAATATCTACAACTTTTATGAAGAAAATATGGGCAAATTCAAATTTCTTCAGGAGCAGATCACGGCTTCAACTTGTGTATAACTGTCTGATAGTATTCTGCATTTCAGATTGCACAATCCTCAGTAATTTGGACATATCCCGAGCTAAAGAAGTCAAATTTAAGTGATTCAAAATTTTATGGAAAGATAATTCAAATATCTACAGCTTTCATGAAGAAAGTATGAGCAAATTCAAATTTCTTCATGAGCAAATCACGGCTTCAATTTGGGTATAGCTGTCTGACCGTAGTCTGCATTACAGATTGCACAATCCTTAGTATTTTGGACATATCTTAAGCTACAGAAGTCCAATTTAGGTGATTCAAGTTGATATGGAAAGATAATTCAAATATCTACAACTTTTATGAAGAAAGTGTGGGAAAATTCAAATGTCCTGAGGATCCAATTACGGTTTCAATCCATGAATAGCTGTCTGACAACATCAGTCTCAATAATTCAAAATATAGACGTTGGACACATCATTTGCACCTCCAACAGCTATATTTTTTTTAGTATAAATACCTCTAGAGCTGAATGGAAGTGAAGCAACTTGTTTTATCATTTTATTATCTCTTAAGCTTTCATTAAGCTCTCAAATTCTCTTAAATAATTCTTTATTTGTATAACTATTGTGAAAGTTGGGTGTGTGTTAGAAATAAAATTTCTCTTCATCTTAAATCTTGGGTTAGATTACAAGGGAAGTGAGATTTATTTCTAAAGGAATTGGTTTAAGTGTTGTCCATTGAAACACTTGGGTTTTGGTTTTTTGAGTGAGCCTTGAAAACTCATGTTGTGAGGTTGTAAGAGTGAGCCATAAAACTCTTGTATAATCTTAATCCTGTGAATAAGATTATGGGTGATTGAAAATCCTAACTTGGGGATAAGTTAGGTGGAGACGTAGGATTTTTGTTGAATCCGAACTACTTAAATCTTTGTGTTCTTCATTCTTCCTTCTCAACTTCTATTTAATTCTTGCAAATAATTCTTTTAATTTCTCATTTTTATTTCATAGTCCTATTCACCCCCCCCTCTAGGACTCTTTTCATTTGGTATCAGAGCTTGAATTCTAGGTACTTTATTGCTAGAATACAAGATCATAGGGAGTGAATCACAAAACATCTCTTCTCTTAGACCATTCTTTGATGGTAGTGACTATCCACATTGGAAATTCAAAATGGAATTATATCTTGATTATGATTCCATCAAACTTTGGGATATTGTCCTAAGAGGTTGGGAACCGCCTACAACTATCATTGATGGTGTGGTAACTACACTTGCAAGAAGTCAATGGAGTGTTGATCAAAAGGAAGAAAATCATAAAAATAAAAAGGCTATGATTACTCTAGTCTCCTCCATGACAAGAGAAGAAGGAGGCAAGCTTCAACATTGCATTTCAGCTAAAGAAATGTGGGAAACCTTGGAGAATCACTATGAAGGCAACATTCAAGTAAGAAGCAAGAAGGTTCAACTTCATATGTATGAATATGAACTCTTCAAAATGAAGCCTCAAGAATCAATCACGAAGATGACAAACCGTCTCAATGCTCTCCTCACAACCCTCAAGAAACTTGGAAAACATTTCTCCAAGGAAGAAGTAAACAACAAGATTTTAAGAATCCTACCTAAGAAGGATTGGGAATCTCGTGTTACCTCAATTGAGGAAGCTCAAGACCTTTCCACTCTATCAATCGATGTGCTCATTGGTAAGCTTTTGACACATGAGCTCACCATCAAGCAAAGAGGTGAAGAACAAGAAGAGAAAAAAGAAAAGAAAAAGAGCATTGCTCTAAAAGCTCTTCAAGAAGATAGTGAAGAGGAAAGCATTAAAGATTCTAGTGATGAAGATGGTGACATTGTCATGCTCACTAGGAACTTCAAGAAGTTCTTAAGAAAGAAAAATTTCTCAAGAACAAGGGACTTCAATAGGAAGTTCGAAGGAGATGGGAGGAAGAAAATAAAAGAGGTTACTTGCTATGAATGCAAGAAACCAGGACACATTAGAAATGAATGTCCCAAACTCAAATTCAAGAGTAAGGGAGCAAAAGATAAGAAGAAGGCATTCAAAGCTACTTGGGATGATTCCTCCAAATCTGAAGAGGAAGAGGAACAATAAGAAGTTGCCAATCTTTGCTTCATGGCCATTGAAAATGAAAATGAGGTACCATCCACTTCTTACTCCTCTTTTGATGATTGTGATGAATATTGTGATGATGATAATGATGATGATGAGAGCTCTATTGTGAACAAATTGCTTGCTAAATGCAAAAGTTTGTTATCTAAGAAGAAAAAAAATATAAACATGAGTTAACTAGCTTAAATAAGGATTTTGAATGTTTGAAAATTGATTTTGCTAAACTTGTTGCATCAAATGAAAAACTTGTAAGTGATGCTAAATCTTGTAATTCTTTGGAAGACAAACTTAAGAAAGAAAATGATGAAAATCATAAGCTTTCTAAGGAAGTCTTAGAATTAAAAAAATTCCATTGCTAAATTTAAGAGAGGAAAAGAAACTTTAGATAGTCTTCTTGACTCTCAAAAATTTCATGGAGATACCCATGGAATTGGATATAAAAATGGAATGTCTTCATCATCCTCATCACATATTACTTTTGTTAAAGCTTCACATGATTATACTCTTTCAACCTTAAATGAGATTCAAGCTAAAAAATCTTATGTGTTAAATAGCAAGGCAAAATCTCATAAGATTAACCCTTCATTAACACAAAGAGGTAAGTCTCAAACTAGAGTACCTCAACCTAAGCATGCTCATATGTACACTAGACATAATTGTAATAGGCATGTTACACAACATAATGCACATAAACATATTGCACAAACTTATCGAAATGCTCATCACCATTGCCAATGTATGTCTCACTCAATGTCACAAAATAATAACAAAAGATACACACAACACCAAAGGCATGCTGCACACACTAGGAAAGCATTTCATTCTAGGAGAAATAAATTTAAAAATATTATATGTTCATATTGCATGATTAAAGGACATACCAATAATGTGTATTTTTATAGAAAACTGCATATGAATTTACTTCCTACGGATTATCTTAAAACTAACCAACTTAGACCAAGAAAGGTTTGGGTCCAAAAGAATACTTAAATTGTATTGTGTAGATGTGCTTGAAATCCACAAGAACAAAAAGCAAGTGGTATCTAGATAGTGGATGTTCAAGGCACATGACAGGAGACAAAGAGCAATTTAACAAACTTGATGCTAAGGATGGAGGACATGTTACTTTCAGAGATAATGCAAAAGGTAAAATTATTGGCATTGGAGAAATAGGTAATCCTCAATCCTTATCTATACATCATGTGTTATTTGTTGATGGTCTTAAACACAATCTGCTTAGTATAAGTCAATTATGTGACATGGGAAATAAAGTAACTTTTTGTCCTAAAAATTGCTTTGTTAGTAGTCTTGATGAAAATAAAATTATTTTTAGTGGTGAAAGAGTAGACAATGTTTATGTCATTGATTTGAATAAAATTAATAACAAAGACATAAAATGCTTTGTGTCTATCTCCCATGACACATGGACATGGCATAGAAGATTAGGACATGCAAATTTTGAGCTTTTAAATGATCTTTGTAAACATGAACTTATACTTGGTTTACCTAAGCTTGAATTCACTAAAGATAAACCTTGTGCTGCTTGTCAAAAGGGAAAACAATCCAAGTCCTCATTTAAGCTAAAAAATGCAGTGTCCACCTCTAGGCCACTTGAACTTATACATATGGATTTATTTAGACCAACTAGAGTTGCTAGTCTTGGTGGAATGCACTATGCTTATGTATTGGTTGATGACTACTCTAGATACACTTGGGTATGTTTTCTTGCTCATAAGAATGATGCATTTAAAGCTTTTGAAAATTTTTCAAAAAGAGTTCAAAAAGAAAAAGGATTTTGTATTTCATCCATTAGAAGTGATCATGGAACCGAATTTGAAAATAAATTTTTTAAAAACTATTGTAATGAAAATGGTATTTCTCATACATTTTCATCTCCTAGAACCCCTCAACAAAATGGGATAGTTGAAAGGAAAAATAGAACTCTTGTGGAAATGGCTAGAACAATGCTTCATGAGTATAATTTGCCTTTATACTTTTGGCCGGAAGCTGTTAACACATCTTGTTATATTTCAAACCGAGTTTTCAAAAGACCAATTTTAAATAAAACGTCTTATGAGCTATAGAACAATAGAAAACCCAAAATCTCATATCTAAGAGTATTTGGATACAAGTGCTTTATATTGAACACCAAGGATAATCTTGGAAAATTTGATTCCAAAGCTGATGAAGGAATTTTCCTAGGCTATTCCATCTCTAGCAAGGCATATAGGGTCTTTAATAAGAAAACTCTAGTAGTTGAAGAGTCAATGCATGTGGTATTTGATGAATCAAACTCACTTGATCCTAGAAAGGATGTTTGTAGTGTTAATGATCTTGTAGGTGACAATGAGATTATGGAAACACAAGAAGAAAATGCTAGTAAGCCTTTGGAACTTGAAGAGCCAAGCAAGAAGGAAAATAAGGAGACATCTCAACCTACATTGAAGGATGAACTTCCAAAGGATTGGCAATTCAAGAAAGCTCACCCTAAAGACCTCATTATAGGTGACACTACAAAAGGGGTAACTACTAGATCTCAATTAAAATCTACTGTTAATTTAGCCTTCATTTCACAAATTGAACCCAAAAATATTGATGATGCTATGTGTGATGAATTTTGGGTCCTTGCTATGCAAGAAGAGTTAAATCAATTTGAGAGAAACAAGGTTTGGACCTTGGTTCCTAGACCTAAACATCATCCTATTATAGGCACCAAATGGGTGTTTAGAAATAAGATGAATGAACAAGGTGTCATAACTAGAAACAAAGCTAGACTAGTAGCTAAAGGTTATAATCAAGAGGAAGGCATTGATTATGATGAAACATTTGCCCCCGTTGCAAGGTTAGAAGCTATTAGGATGCTACTTGCATTTGCATCATACATGAATTTTAAACTTTATCAAATGGATGTTAAAAGTGCATTTTTAAATGGTTTTATTGAAGAGGAGGTATATGTTGAACAACCTCCGGGTTTTGAAAATTTTAACTCTCCAAATCATGTTTTTAAATTATCAAAAGCATTGTATGGATTGAAACAAGCTCCAAGAGCTTGGTATGAAAGATTGAGTAACTTTTTACTAGAGAAAGGTTTCTCTAAAGGAAAAGTTGACACAACTCTTTTTATAAAGAAATCCAAGCATGATTTATTAATTGTTCAAATTTATGTTAATGATATTATTTTCGGTGCTACTGACCATTGCTTGTGTGAGGAATTTCCTAAGCTAATGCAAGGAGAATTCGAGATGAGTATGATGGGAGAACTCAAGTTCTTTCTTGGACTTCAAATCAAGCAATGTGAAGATGGGATTTTCATTAATCAAACCAAATATACAAGGGACATTCTCAAGAAGTTTGGAATGGATGGAGCTAAATCAAGCAAAACTCCAATGAGCACAACAACCAAACTAAATAAGGATGAGAATGGTAAACTGGTTGATGAAAAGCGATTTAAAGGTATGATCGGATCCCTTCTTTATTTAACTGCTAGTAGACCTGATATTATGTTTGCTACTTGCTTGTGTGCTAGATTTCAATCAAGTCCTAGAGAGTCTCATTTGAATGCTATTAAAAGAATTTTCAAATATCTTTATGGTATAATGCATTTAGGACTTTGGTACCCTAGGAGTTCTTCCTTTGACTTGATTAGTTATTCTGATGCTGATTTTGTTGGTAGCTTACTAGATAGAAAAAGCACTTTTGGAACTTATCAAATTTTAGGAAATTGCTTAGTTTCTTGGTTTAGTAAGAAACAAGTTTCAGTTGTCTTGTCCACCGCTGAAGCAGAATATGTGGCGGCTAGTTATTGTTGCACCCAAGTTCTATGGCAAAAACAACAACTTCTGGACTATGGCATTGATATTAACCACATTCCAATTAAATGTGATAATACAAGTGCTATAAACCTTAGTAAAAATCCCATTCAACATTCTAGAACTAAGCATATTGACATTAGACATCATTTCTTACGTGATCATGTGCAAAATGGTGATATTTTTCTTGATTTTGTTGATACTAATCATCAATTAGCAGACATCTTTACCAAACCTCTTTGTGAGGAAAGATTGAATTTTATTAAGCATGAACTTGGTATGATTGATGGCTCAAGCTTGTCTTGATCACTTGTTAAATTGATGAATTGATGTTTGGATTCTTATGTGATTTTATTTATAAAAAATATATATTATTTTCAGCGTCATGTATATATTTTGTTTTAAAGGTATTTGCTTTAGCAAATTTAGTTCATATACATGATATATTGTATTTCCCATTTGCATGATCTTTGTATTAATTTTAATTGGATTTGTGTGGATTCATTCATTTTTTTAAAAATCCCTCCTATTTTGCAAATTAATAATTAATTATTGAGCTAAATTCAATTAATTAATTATTTTAAATAGCATAAATATTCCTCCTCCTCAACAAATTTTTTTTTTATTTTTATGCTAGGTTTATTTTCGGTATACTTTCTATATTTAAGTTTTGAGCTGTTAAATGTGTTTTATAACTATTTTTCGTTAGTTTATGTTCGGTTTATTTTTTAAATATTTTTTGGATATAAAACATGAGTTGTTAGTTTTATATCTTGATTACAATTGGTATTTTAATATCATTGTATTTTTTTTAATGTAATTTTATTTGCATTTTGACGAAAGGTAATATAGGTTGGGCATGACCTATAAAAGTTTTCAATTGGTATCAGGATAAAAAAATTTTTGAGTTTGTTTAATTTTTGTGTTTTCTTAGAAATTATTTTTATCTTTGATAATGCATGGATATTTTTAAGATTTGGTCTATCTTTGCATTTTGACAAAGGAGGAAAAATAATTGAGTTTGCATGTGTACCTAGTTAATTTCTTTTAAGGGATTTTTTTTTTCAAAGATGTGTTTATGTAAGTGACATAATTATGTGATAGTGTGTCCTTAATATCAATATTTTTTTAAGTCCATTGAAATAGGGAGAGAAAATTATTTGAATTTATTTCACATAATTCTTTTTCTCATGCATAATAACAATGTAAGTATGGCTAGTTTTGACCTTATGATAAATAGCCTTGTTTTACTTACTTTGTTTTTTATATTACATGAATTTTTTTTTGCATGATTATTAATTGAGCTTATTCATGCAACATTCATGTATACATTTTTTTTAATTGCTTTTATCTATTAAAATGACATGAATTTCATAAAGATTTTGAATATCTTTGCTTGCATTGTTTTGGTTTTTAATCTTTTATTTCCTTTAGTATTTTTGGCTCCCTTAGGTCTATTTCCCTTTATATCTCTCTCTTTTCTTTTTGTCTTTGACAAAGGGGGAGAAGAAGCTAAAGAAGCTATGTGCTTAGGGGATAAAAAAATTGTGTTTAAGATATGCTAAGTACCACATGATTATGTATGATTGAATAGCTAAACTCTACATGATCATGTGAAGTTTTGATATAGCATACATATTATTTTGTGATGCATTACATGTTTGAAATTATTTCCTTCATGTTGTTTAATAACTTGTTATCTTTATTTTTGATGAAATTTATTTATATTTCTTATCATGTCCAAAAAGGAGGAGAAATAAAGAAATATATTTTTGTTAAAGGAATATATTTATTAAACCCTTATACATGCTATGATAAATCATTTATTTATATGCTCTAATACATGACAAATATTGAATTTATGCACATGTTAAGGGGGAGAAAAATTATTTCTTATTTTGCATCTGTTTAATTTGTAATGGGGAGCTATTTTATTTAATATGCTTATATATGTTATTTATTTTTTACACGCACACATATTATTTATCATTTTTCAAATTGGTTGTCAAAGCCAAAAAGGGGGAGATTGTTAACCATTTGCATGATCAAACTCCTAATTTTGGACTTTGACAAACAATTTTTATACTAATAATTTCAATTAAGTGTGTAGGGAATTATATACGAAACATATACACTTTTGGATTTATAGCGACTTTTTGGGCTGATTGAACCTCTGAGATTGAAGAAGGCTTTTGACATATTTAGAGATCTTAAATGAGAAAATGGGCTTCTTAACATTTGAAGCAGACATCTTGAGCTTTCTGAATTGGGCTTTTTTGTAAAAATCCAAGTTCATTTGGTTATGCAAATTTTGAGTTGAAATTCACGTATACATCTACCATCTCAGACTGCACATCTCTTAGTATTTTGGACATATCTTGAGTTACAGAAGTCCAATTAAGGTTATTCAAAATGATATGAAAATATAAGTCAAATATCTACAAATTTTATGAAGAAAATATGGGCAAATTCAAATTTCTTCAGGAGCAGATCACGACTTCAACTTGTGTATAACTGTCTGATAGTATTCTGCATTTCAGATTGCACAATCCTCAGTAATTTGGACATATCCCGAGCTAAAGAAGTCAAATTTAAGTGATTCAAAATTTTATGGAAAGATAATTCAAATATCTACAGCTTTCATTAAGAAAGTATGAGCAAATTCAAATTTCTTCATGAGCAAATCACGGCTTCAATTTGGGTATAGCTGTCTGACCGTAGTCTGCATTACAGATTGCACAATCCTTAGTATTTTGGACATATATTAAGCTACAGAAGTCTAATTTAGGTGATTCAAGTTGATATGGAAAGATAATTCAAATATCTACAACTTTTATGAAGAAAGTGTGGGCAAATTCAAACGTCCTAAGGAGCCAATTACGGTTTCAATCCATGAATAGCTGTCTGACAGCATCAATCTCAATAATTCAAAATATAGACGTTGGACACATCATTTGCACCTCCAACAGCTATATTTTTTTTAGTATAAATACCTCTAGAGCTGAATGGAAGTGAAGCAACTTGTTTTATCATTTTATTATCTCTTAAGCTTTCATTGAGCTCTTAAATTCTCTTAAATAATTCTTTGTTTGTATAACTCTCGTGAGAGTTGGGTGTGTGTTAGAAATATAATTTCTCTTCATCTTAAATCTTGGGTTAGATTACAAGGGAAGTGAGATTTATTTCTAAAGGAATTGGTTTAAATGTTGTCCATTAAAACACTTTGGTTTTGGTTTTTTGAGTGAGCCTTGAAAACTCATGTTGTGAGGTTGTAAGAGTGAGCCATAAAACTCTTGTATAATCTTAATCCCGTGAATAAGATTGTGGGTGATTGAAAATCCTAACTTGGGGATAAGTTAGGTGGAGACGTAGGATTGTTGTTAAATCCGAACTCCTTAAATCTTTGTGTTCTTCATTCTTCCTTCTCAACTTCTATTTAATTCTTGCAAAGAATTCTTTTAATTTCTCATTTTTATTTCATAGTCCTATTCACCCCCCCTCTAGGACTCTTTTCAGATATCTAGTAGAAGATTGTCTAATTCTATCAAATCTTCTTAGTAGCACTGGAGAAGCCTCATTTGCCGGAGGTTGATCATGAATACCATTATTATCATTGTTAGATGGAATCTCAATGAGAGCATCTTCATCATCTTCATTTGGCAGAATTAATTTATTCTCTTCTCCAACTTCCCTTGGCACTGTTGTTGGAGGAACTAACTCTTCTCTAATTTCCCTTGACATCGTTATTGGAGGAACTAACTTCAAATTTGAATCATCTTCAGAGCTGGCAATGTTCTTCTCAACTCTGGCAATATCTTTGATTGTCTTATTTTCAATAAACACAGCATCATGGCCTCTTATAAGCTTCTTCTAAACTGGATTATAATATCTATAGCCAAGTTGATCTTGACCATAGCTAATGAATACACACTGTCGTGTCTTAACATCAAACTTAGACCTCTTATCCTTAGGAATATATATAAAGGCTTTGCATCCAAAAACCCATAAATAACTATAGGAAATATCTTTTCCTGACTATACCCTCTCTGAAGTGTCATACTGTAGAGGAACACATGGTGAAAGGTTTAGCACTTGCACTTCTGTAAGTGGAGCTTCACCCTAAAATGTCTTAGGCAGCTTTAAATGTGAGAGCAAAGATCTGACTCTCTCCATTAAAGCCCTGTTCATCCTCTCAGTTAAACCATTCAACTGCAACGTCTTTGGAGGTGTCATTTGATGTCGTATACCATGCTTTTTACAATAAGCATCAAATAGTCCATAATACTCTCCATTGTTGTCTGTTTGGATGTATTTTAGCTTTTTACCAGTTTGTCCCTCCACCAGAGTGTAAAATTCCTTGAAGATGTTTAGCACTTAATCTTTTGACTTGAAGGTTTATGCCTACGTCTTTCGAGAATGATCATCAATGAAAGTCACAAAGTACTGACAACCACCAAGTGACTTTGGCATTGGCCCACATAAGTCTGAATGAATTAAATCCAGCACATGCTTTATTCTGGAAGGAGGAGAACTCTTGAAAGCAACCCTGTTTTGCTTTCCTGCAAGATAATCGACACATTTCTCCAGATGCACAAGATTTACTCTAAATAATACATTTTTCTTGGCCAGCACTATCATCCCTCTCTCACTCATATGGCCAAGTCTTTTATGCTATAACTCAACTATACTATCTTTCTCCATAACATTCACCATGTTTTTGGAGATATTTGCATGTATAAAGTACAGTGTTGAGTCCTTTTTACCTCTAGCCACCACCAGTGAGCCTTTAGTGAGTTTCCATTGGCTGTTATGAAAGGTGTTGCAGAAACCTTCATCAGTAAGCTTGCTTGTTGAGATCAAATTCAGGCGAACATCTAGAACATGCTTGACATTCTTTAAGATTAGTCTTGTGCCATTCGTTGTTTTAAAACACACATTTCCTTCATCAAAAATTCTTATTCAATTGTCATTTCCCATCTTCACAAATCCAGAATCTCTTAGAGTGTAGGATGAGAAAAATTCTCTTTGAGATGTAGCATGAATGGAAGAACCACTGTCAATCACCCAGTTGGTCTCATAGGTAGTAAGATTAACAATATCATTATAAAAAAGGATATTGAATTCTCTGAGAAGATTTGCTTCATCATTATCATTATTGTCATCTTTTCTCATATCTTTGTCTTTGTTCTTGTCCTTGAACTTTCAATAAAACTTCCTGATGTGGCATTTCTTTTTGCAGTAATGACATTCAATATTTGCATACTTGTTTGACTTTTCTCTGCTTTTATCTCTTTGCTTTGAGCTTTGACTCTCATTTCTCCCCTTGAAATTTACAACAAGGATATCTAAATGTGTTGAAGAGGCACCCTTTGATCTGCGTCTCATCTCTTCATTCAGAATACCGCTTTTGATAAATTCAATATTTATTACACCGTTTGGCGTAGATTTTGTAAATGAAATCTTCAAAGTCTCCCATAACTCTAGCAAAGAAGCCAACACTATAAGAGTAAGAATTTCATTGTCAAAATTTATGCCCATTATCAACAACTGATCCACAATCCCTTGCATTTCATTCAAGTGATTAGTGACAGAAGAGCCTTCCTAATATTTTATCTGCATTAATTTTGTCATATAAAATAATTTATTGTTATTTGTCTTTGAAGAGTATAACTCCTCAAGCTTGTTCCACAACGTTCGTGCATGAGTTTCATTGTAAATGTGGTTGTACACATTATCTTCAATGAAATGTCGGATGTAGCCACACAATTACTCATGCTCAAATGCCCATTCCTCATCCGTCTTGCCTTTAGGTTTTGTTGTAGCAAAAATCGGTAGATGCAACTTCATCACAAATAGGAGATCCTTCATTTTGTTTCTCCATATGTGGTAATTTATGCTATTTAAGATGACCATCTTGCTAGTCTTAGCCTCCATCGTTGTAGTATTTAATAATGCCTTCCGACGATGAATTAACAACTCTGCTACCACTTGTTGGGAAAATTAATAGAGTTGGCGTAGCGGAATAATTTTCATGGAAACAAAAAAAAAATTACTACAGAAATTATCAAACAAATAAATAAATTGAGACGGTTAAAGCAGCCAATGAGAGAGTAAAATAGGCGATAAAACCTGCCGTATAAATAGTAATAGGTGGTAAAACATGACGTATAAATAATAAAAATGACACAAATATTTTAATGTGGTTCACCCTTAATTTTTGAGCTACGTCCATAAGATAATTTAAAATTTTCTTTCACTATAAAAAAAGTAAGTATAAGAAAGAGTTTTTTCTAGATCAACATTAAAAGCATACAAAAAATTCTCACCAAAATAGTGGTACTTAAAGTGTTTTTTAAACACCTCAAAAATAATTATCTCACTATTTGATCACTTACCTTTTGTAAAAAATTTTTTCCAAATCCTTAAAATTCTCTCACATTCATCAAAATAAAAATTACTCTTGCCATCCTCACAAGCACACCTTAATTTTTTCTCTCGCTCTATGCTTGCCTTACTTCTTGCCTATTTTTGGTTCTCCATCTATGGTTTTTATACAGGCCTTAACTTAAAAAAAAAAAAAAAAAAACTTTCAACAATTACCTCACTAAAATGTGATTTTTCATTTTTTTTTAATTTGTCGGCTCCACCAAGAGTAAGCCACAGCAGATATTGCTTCGAAGGACCTGCATCAATATCTGTTATAGAAGGTGGAAGCTCCTCTCGCAGAAATTTGTGTCAAGCCACTGCAGATGCTCACCGGCAGTTTCTCAAAATTGTTTCCACTAAGATCAAGCTTTGATATGCAGGACAATTTGTTCAGGTCAGAAGGTAATTTCAATAAATTACATCCACTTGCTGCGAGTTCCTCTAGAATTGTTAAATCTGATAGCTTCTCTGGAAGAATTTAAGTTTGGGGCAACCAGTGAGAAATAGCCAATAAAGAGCCTTCAAATTACAGAAGCTTTCTGGAAGATGGGCAAGATTTCTGCAATTTTCCAAGTATATTGAGGAAAGCCCTTTTAGACGATCAATAGTGGATGGTAGCTCTTTAATGGCTGTTCCATTTAAGACGAGTACTCTTAAACAATGCATGGTCTCTGAAATTTCCGGGAATTTCTGCAGTTTTGAGCAACCATGTAGACTAAGGCTCGTAAGATTTTTTAATTTGCAAATGCTGCTAGGAAGACTTTTCAGCTTAGTGCAATGATCCATTTCCAGCAGACGCAATCCAGCAAGGGATGCAATTGATGAGGGAACTTCTTCTATGGCAGTCCTACTTAAGTACAAGGATGTTATATTCCTTGAAATCTCTGGGAATTTCTTGAGCTTTGAGCAGTCATTGAGATCAAGAACTTGAAGAGAACTCAAATGAACGATACTGGGCAGACTTCTAATGTTCTTGCAACCAGATAGTTTCATGGAAGCAAGATTTCTGGCCTTAGATAACTCTGGAATCTTTGTTAGGTTTTGGGAGCCACGAAAGTCAAAATCTGTTCACTTGTCAAGATCCCGTAGCAAAAGAAAAATAGTTAAAATATGTGAGAACTCTCAGACATTTTAAGACAAGTAACTATTTAGAATACAAAACTATACCTTTTCTCCTTTCCAAAGGCATTCTACTTTGCTGTGAGGCAACTTCAGATAAACAAGGTTCCTCGGATGGAAATCAGCAGGCAAAGATTTCAATGGGCATGCATACCAATATAAAAGTCTCAGCTCATCAGCAAGACATCTCAGGCTTCGAGAAAGGTGCACCTTAATATCTTCTTCAGAATCACCACAGCTATCAGATTTGTGGAATTTGAGCAGTCTGAGATTATGCATTCTCCGAAAGGCACTTGGATTTAAGTCAATCTTGTTTATTTTAGATATATCAAGTGATATGCCTTCAATTAATTCAGTTCCCTGCAGCAAAGAACAAAGGAACCACATGATTCCACAAGAATTAAACTGAGAAAGCAGTACCTGCTGAAAAAGAAAATGATTGCTCCATGCATAGTCAAACTATATCTGCCTATCCAAAAATATAAAGACTATATCTTACCATATCTTTAGTCAGTACAAGATGGATATCTTCATGATTCCATAATCTACTGCGTTTGCCTGGCTCTTTAGATTCTTCACGAACAATTGCTTTACCCATTTCTTGCAACAAGTCATGCATTTCTATCTTATTTTTTTGATATATTTATAAGAGATTTATCAACAAGCACACTTAAAGCAATGTCTGTTGAGAAGACGCATCCATCTAGTATCTTTGTTACCATATCCGTATTATCACCTCTGAAAAAACAAGCAAAATCAAGAAAGATATTCTTCTCTTCTGAATCAAGATCATCATAACCAAATTTCAGCACATTTTGAATGTCTCCATGAGGAGCTTTTTTGAGTTCTTCCAAAGCACTTGACCACTCTCTTTTGCTCTTCTCAAATAAAGAGGTACCCAAAACTTTAAGAGCCAACGGAACACCCTTAGCATACTCTATAACTGAATGCGATAAACTATTGTAATCTTCTGGTGCATATTGTTTCTTGAATGCATTCTGATTAAAAAGTTTCGGAGCTTCGTGTTGAGCTAAGTCTTTTACTTCGTATATATCATCTACAAAATTTTTGAGCACTTGCTTGTCTCTGCTCGTTACAATAATGCTACTTCCTGAACCAAATCTATGATGGTTTCCAACTAAAAAGTCTAATTGCTGTAAACTATTCACATCATCAACAACAACTAACACCATTTTATCACTGAGCATTCGCTGAACGGCAAAAGAGTATTCAGTATTAGGTGTGCCGTTGCCCTGGAGTTGTTTTTCCTCTAATGTTTTTGAAAGAAGTTGCACTTGCAAACGGGTTAATACACCACATTTTTCGGATTCTTCCCTCACATGTGCAAGAAAGCAGCATCCTTTGAATCTAAATGCAATTTGGTTAAAAACAGCCTCGGCAAGAGTTGTTTTACCAACACCACCCATTCCCCAAACACCCAGAATGCGAACATCTGAAGATCCTACAGACAATCATATTTTGATTTGCTCAGTTCTTGAATTTATCCCTACAAGGCCCTCTACAGGACTTGGATATGCATTTCTCATATTTAAACTTATATACGAAACAATTTCATCCACAATTTCAGCCTCTGACGTGGAAATGCATATATACCAGCAAATCAGCAGAAATGTTAATGCAAAGAAACCGAGTCTACATATGTATACACACACATACCCACGATACATTCTCTAGTAAAATGCTCTTATCTGCTGTGTTTTCGTAGTCAAAAAGTTAAAATAAAATACTCTACAAGATATAATAAATGCTGGAGGGTTGCTTCTGAAAATTACCTATTTGAGCACCATCCAGACAAGCTGGTTGCTTTGGTCAAGGCACGCTTCCACTTTTGAAACTGATGTTTCAAATCTTAATCATGTGCTTTAGCAAAAACTTTCATTACATCTGATGGCTTTATGCGGTAGAATATAGGCAAAACCAATTGCCCACCAGTTTTTCTGCATTCCATGATCTTTACAACTTCATCTAGGCACCATGTGGAATAAGCATAACATTTTGAGAACACAACAACTGCAAATTTTGGCTCTTCAATTGCATTTAAAATAAACGGTCTGATTTTTTGTGCAACATTAAGATCATTGTTATCCTTGAAAGTGACGATAGATTTTTGAGATAAAGCTGCATAAAGATGACCAGTAAAACTTTTACGAGTATCTGCACGTCTAAAACTCAAGAAAACATCATATTTCTATTGGTGGGTAAAGCAAGAATCAGCCATTAAAGAAAATTGCTGTATGATAGTTCTGCAGTTTGTAGAGATTACTGATATCTATGGTTATGGCTATAGACAGAGAGGCGATTGTTGAAGCTGTATATACAAAATTGTGAAGTTTCTTGAAACTTGCTTGTGAAATTGCGATCAAAGTTCCTTGCTCTGCTTTATTCCCACAAATAGCAGCCCGACTTTAAAGTTTTCGTCAACAGAGCTTTTGAAATTCTTCTGTGTCACTGTCACTATCATCGTTATCATAAAAAACTGCAAGATTTGTTCTATTACGTTATGTCATTATTGTCAGAAGAAAATACCTGTGACCTTCTTCTTTAAGAGTAAGCATAATGGGAATATAAAGAAAAGAGCGATGATGCAGCGGTCGGCATTATTTTATTAAATTTTTTTTTTTGGACGAAATTGCCTCCTGCAATGAGGGGGTTAATTTCTTTTGTATTGATTTTTTTGTAAAAGCAGTCCCCTATTTTTTATTTGCCGCTTTTGAAGCAGGTCCGGGCCGGAAATCATTTTTCTTAAGAAATGCCTATAACCTTCTTCTTATAAAACTAAGGAATAACCCATATTCTACTTCGTACATTTTTTATTTTTTTTCTTAATTTTTCTCTTTTAAAATAGAGTTCTTAAATTTTTATTTTTTTTTAATTTACTCTTTTCACTTTTATTTTTATTCACATGAATCCTTTATACCTTATTTTTGTGAACATTAAGTCTTTTTACTTTTATTTTAACAAGATTAACCCCTTCAATATATATAATTCTAAAAATTTTCATTAACTATTTTATAATTTAATTATATTTTATTTTTCATATAAAGATTATACAAATACTATTTTAATTTAATTTAATTTATATAATTACAATTAATTGGTTAACAAAATTTTTATCTAATATTATAAAATAAAAACTTAAGCAAAACTCCACTAAATTTTATTTTAGTTTATTCTACTAAAATAAAATTTAGTAGAATTTTGCTTAAGTTTTTCTTTTTATAATATTAGATACAATATTTGTTAACCAGTAAATTACAATTATATTATTTACATTTAATTTTCATAAAAGTATTTGGCACTTAATAGTATTTTTATAATCTTTATATTAAAAATAAAACATAAATAATTAAATTATAACAGAGTTGATTAAAATTTTTGAAATCATATTTATTGAAGAGATTAATAAAAGTATAAGGATTTAATGTGAATAAAAATAAAAGTGTGAGAACTCAATCTATACAAATAAGCGTAAAAAAGGTAAATTGAGAAAAAAATAAAAGTGTAGGGAGTAAAATATGGGTTATTCCTAAAACTAACATTAAGACCATTCAAAAAATAAAATAAAACTAACATTATGCATTCATTGTTGAGAATATAAAGGGAAAGCAGTAAAATAAGAGTATCTCCAATACTACTTTTTAAATTAAAAAACATATTTTAGGTAATAAAAAACATTTTAAGGAATTTTTTAATATTAAAAACAAATAATTTATTTAAGTTCAATACACTATTTATATTCACTTTTTATTTTGTTTTATCCTAAAAGCATTTAATATTAATTTTTAAATATTGTATGGAAAAAAAATTTAGAAAACAAAACAAGTCAATAGAAGACACTAATATGTATTGAAAATAAAGTTGTATTAATTAACATTTTATATAGAGAGTAAATTTTGGCTATCTCCATTTAAAAAGTCAAACTTACTCTCTCATGTATAATTTGAATTTACAGGGTGGGTTAAAATCCTATTTTTTAGGATCACTCTTCATAATAAAAAGTTTAGGTTAAATAAAAAATGGATTGAAAATACTTTAAGAGAAGAATTAAATTTTGTATTATTTAGGTTCTGTTTGTTTGCGAAAAATATCCTTTTAAAAAATATTTTCTCTTATTTTTCAATATTTGAATTATTAGAAAAAAGAAGTTAAATGTAAATTGTTAGTTAAAGAAAATAACTTAAATCACACAAAAATAACTTCCAATTTTAAAAACAGAAGCTATTTTCCAATACTTACCTAAATGCTCATTTTTTTAATTTCTTTTTTTTTTTACCATTTTCTTATTTTACACTTCTTTTTTACTTTTTTTTTTAATTTTTATTTTATTTTTTTCCTTTTTCCTCTTTTTTTATTTTTATTTTCTCCTTATTTCCTTTTTTTTTCTTTCCTTTATTTTTTATTTTTATTTTCTCCTCTTCTCTTCTTCTTTTCTCATTTCCCTTTATTATTATTTTTTTTAAATTATCAAACACAATAAAATCTATACGAGCATCATGACAATTTCTCTGTTCATAAAAAAGGCCCCATCTTGAATATTGTAGAAACCTTGCTCACCTTTCAGATTTTCTCTGTAACATGACATCTCTTCATGGCATAATTCTCCTATTGCCCAAAACTTAAAAGACTCCAGCGGAGTTAATAGTTTCTTGCCATCTAAAATGCATGTGGAAGAGGTCACCAACTCTAGAAAATAGGTCTTCGATATATGTTACCCACTAAGGTAATTTCTGAATTGAGCAGTTTATCCTCCAAGCATCGAACTACTCTTTCATCTGAGGGCACTTGACATAAGTTTTTATGATAGGCTTCAATCGTTGTCATATCTTCCTTTGTCTCTTATGTATTTGAATGCTAATGAGTGCAAATCATTGGCAACATTGTTTTGCCTGCTTTGTACACTTCTTTTGGTACAATGGAGGTATGACAAAACGAAATTCCTATTTACAAATTGCTTGAATTCCCCATAGGGTGAGAGTTTGGCACATATGTGATAAGGATAATAGTATTATATTATTTTGTATATTTAAAATATGTATTTCAAATCATCTCTATCTCTATCTGCTGTAACAAATTATATTGTAACCAACTCTTCTTGTACTATATAGCTCAAGCTACATCGAATGTTCAATATATTGGAAAATCTTATTTACAACATCTTCATTGCTTTTACATGCTATCAGAGCTTTTAATGGTCTAACAACCTAGCTCTTTATCATGGCTGAAGATTCATCCACCTCACAAGCCATTACCGCTACCTTAAATCATCAAAACACTTCCATAATAACTCTACCCAACATAGCACACCAACTTCCCATAAAATTAAATCCTATCAACTGTCTCTTGTGGCAAGCTCAAATCATGCCATTATTATACAACTATAACTTAGCAAATCACATTGATGAATCAATAGAACTACCTCTAAAATGGTGAACAATCAACCTAATCCTTTCTACCATGATTGGTTCAAACATGATCAATTTTTTTTAAGTTGGATTATAAGATCTATTTCAGAAAATTTTGTTCCTCAGATTGTTGGAGTCTCTTATGCAAAATAAGTTTGGACCAAACTTGCTACCACCTATGCAGTTGGTTCACAATCACAGATTCGCAATGTCAAATCCAATTTCTATCGATTAAAGAAGGAATAAATTGGATCAATTGGTTAATACACTCAACGAGCCAAGAGTATGTTCAATCAATTGGCTGCCTTGCAAAGTCCAATTGAAGAAGATGACCTTGTCTCTATAATCATCAATGGTCTTGGACCCACTTACAGACCATTTATATGATCCTTTGAAAATCGCCCAACGGATGTGTAATATTTTGAGTTTTTAAATAATTTTAAACTGAATCGGCATATACAGTGTTAATAATTTTTATATATATTTATGATTATTTTCATGAGTTTGTTATTTATTAAGTCACTTTAATTATTTTTCATTATTTTAAGTTCTTTACATAAAATTTTTTCAGAAATTTTATTTTCGGGGAAATTAAGACGTAAATAATTTAATATTAATTATTTGAAATAATTTTATAAATTTGCATGAGTTCATGCATAATTTTAAAGTGTTAAATAAAATGCATATACGTACATTTATTTAAATAAAAATTAGGGTTTATTTTATAATTAAATTATATAATATAATTTTTATATTAATTAATTAAATAAGTATATATGTGTATATATAATTAACATATGTGTGTGGTGCATGTTTATTGTATGTACTATATTATATATTAAAATAATAAAGTGAGATAGATATATATATATATACATATATACATATAAAATTATAACTAAAAATAAAGTTTGAATTATTTACGAAACTGCCACTCCCTTTCCTTCTTCTTCCCCCGATCGACTCCTTCACCATTTCCGGCCTCTGCAACGTCGATCCCTCACCGTCACTGTGCAATCCAGTGAGCTGCCTCCCTTTCCAACCATTTCCGATGTCCTAAGCTCCCTCTCCGGTGCCGGTGAAGCCGAGAAACCCGATTTGACCGAGAGTTGTTCCTTCCACCATACCTCGCGTTTCCGGCCACTAAAACCTGTCATTCCGATGCCGTTGAACTCCATAGACACCATAGTAGATGATTCTAAGCTTCCTTTTAGCTTAAAACTCGATTTGGTAAGGTTTTTTGTCTAGTTTTCATTTTCGGCCTATTAGGGTTTTTGATTTTTTTGAGCTTCAATTTGAATGATTCATGAAAAATCCTTTTCAAAATTTTATTCTTGTAGCTTAATATACATGCTGGAATTTTTGTGGAATTTTTGGGAATTATGTTGATTTTTGTGAATTTTTTATTATTTTATTAATATTTTCTAATTTTAGAAAATTAATTAATTAAATTATGAAATTGTGTTTTATGGTAATTATAGGTGTTGAAATGCATTTTCAAAATTTATTTTTAATTTTTGTGAATTTTATATATTTATTTTGAATTTATTTAAGTTTATGTAATTTTGGAAAATTAGGTTAATTATGTGTTTAGTTGAAATTAATTGCTTAATTGAGTATATTTATTGATATTATTGAATTATATGTTGAGAAAATTAATTTTGATTAATTACATCATTTTTTGGTGATTTTTTGATTAATTTTAGTGAATTTATATATATAGAGGTATTTTGGTAATTTGATACTAAATTAGTTAAAAATGTAATTAAATTGGTTTTAATCGTTATTTAAGGTATAAAAATGATTTCTACAAATTATTTAGTATTTTTAACTAATTAAAACTATTTGTCGTAAATTATTTTCAAATTATATATATAGTATACGATTTTTCTAAATAAATGAGTTTTTATCGGTTTTTAACATGTTTTAGGGTTAAATATGTAATTTGGATTGATAAAATATATTTTTATTATTAAAGGGCATTTTCGGTATTTTTGTATTATTCTGTGAATTGTGGATCTCAGTTGGTGAATTGTAGTTTGGAGTCTGATCGAGGGATTGTGATTGTGAATTGTGTTATTTAGAAGTATATTTTCTTTGCAGGACCAACTCTACTCTTTGAGTAGAGAGATGTCCGTTTTACAGGGGAGATTCTGCTGGATTTTCAGTAGAATTCTCGTAAAACATGATGTCCGGTCGAATTCTAATTCTAATTTTATGTCTAGTATTCTAGATCGAGTTTCTAGGAATTTCCGTTAGATTTATTCTGATTTTCTGTTGTCATTTGTTTGTTTAGTTGCGCCGAAACCAAGGCCTAGTGGACCAGGCCCATCAAACCCATCTCGTGGAGTGCAATAAATAGTGAGTTGTTATTTTATATATATATGTTTAGGGTGCATGTTTTAGAAATGTATGAATTATTTTAGTAAAATATGCATAGACGATTTATTTATTACTTAGGTTTATTTTTAGTATATTTTCGGTATATTTTGGTATATTTTCAACTATATGCATGTTTTATTAATAAATTATTCTTAAAATGTTTTTATGTATATTCATGGTATATTTTTAGTTTATTTTGTAATTTAATGAGATTTATTTGACGTATATATACTCGAATATACCTGGTTTATTTTTGGTATATTTCTAGTATATATATGGTTTATGTTGCTATTTTATTGAAATTCATGCATCATTTATTTATGAATGTATGTTTTATATTAAATGAAGGATATCAGTATAACGTGCTACCTAGTGGGCAGCACTAGGATCGAGTACGTACCGGTACGCTGATAGCATTTAGGCTTCATTACTAACCTATTTGTGGATATTAATCGGATTGATTTGATTTGATAAGAGATGTGATTCGGGAGTGTGATTGCTGGAGCTCGGTTGACCAAGTGTCTCGGGGCCAATCACACTGACAGTCAGACTGCTGGAGCTCAGTTGACTTAGTATCTCGGAGCCAGTCTACTGTCCAAATGGAACAAGTGAATTTATTTGGATTAAGTGAGCTTGTATGGCTAAAGTGTTGTCTAACACTGTTTGAGGTTGCGGTTTTCTAGGGTTCTATTTGATCCTTCAGAAACAATGATTTTCAATAAAAATATATAAAATAATTTTACTGCATCTGTGTGTATTTGCTTGTATATATATTTATTATATATACTATTGACTGTGTGCATTGTCATTTAGTATGCATGTATATATATTATAATAATTCACTCAGTGAGGTCTGACTCCCCTCCGTTGACTATTTTTCAGGAGAGTCATCGTCTTCAGATCTCAGTAGCAGACCCTTACGCTGAATTTTTTCTACCCCGGCTTCACTATGTAAACTGCTTAGCTGAGTTTTATTTTATAATCTAGACATTGCAGTAGTTGTAAACAATTATGGAGTTTATGTAATATATTTGTGTGGGTTATGTATTTTAAATATTTGAACTGGATTTGGATTAAAAGTTTATTTATATAAGATGAGTTGTTCGATTTAATTTCATTTGGTGGGTTGTTATTTCAATATTTATGATTTTATTTCCGCTGCAGAATATATTATTTATTTTATTACGATTATTGCATGTTTTTATTTATTTTAAGGCTTGCTACAGGTTTCGAATTCGAAAGAATTCCCATTCCCTAGCGCCGGTCATGGCCCCTGTTTTGGGTCGTGACAGGATGTGTCATTCGATGACTTATATGGATTATTTCTCAACGAAGAAGCAAATCTAAAATCAGAATATTCAAAAGAAGATTCTATTCCAATAGCTCTAGATCTACCTATCACGATTTACATATAATTGAGGTAGAGGGGGCTAAAATAATTCTCGTTGTGGTAGAACTAGAGGACATCACTAGCAGCAACCATTCTTCTCGCCACTATTGAACTTCTCTTCTTTTAGTAATCAGACTATTAACTCTTCCCACTCACCTAACAATAGTGGTCACTCTTTTACTGATCAGTCTTCCTATCAGTGATTCACTCCCATAAAACTAATGCAGCTCTCATGCTCTAACTGCTAAGGTTTCGGTCATATAACCAAAACATATTCCTCTCCTCAAATGCCTAACAACTTTATTCCTTCCAATCAGCCATCCGCTCATCTTGCCATAACACTGAAATCATTTACCCATAATTCTTGGATCATGGATACTCCTGCCTCAATTAATTTAACTCAAGATATTGATAATCTCACTATCAATTATGATTTTCAAGGATCAGATGGAGCACAAATTGGCTATAGTAACACTTCTATAATTTCACATGTTTGGAGTTCAAATTCTCTTTTAAACAAGCAGTCATTTAAATTACATAATTATAATATCCCGAGTTTTTAAATATTTTTATACTGCATCGAGATATGCAGTGTTAATAATTTTGTTTATAATTATGATATTTTTATGTGTTGTTATTTGTTTAAAGCTAATTTTAATTGTTTTATATTATTTTAAGTACCTTACATAAAATTTTTTCGAGAATTTTATTTTCGGGAAAATTGACACGTAAATTATTTAATATTAATTATTTTAAATAGATTTATGAAATTGCATGAGTTCATGCATGATTTTTAAGGGTCGTATTGAAATATATACATATACATGCATGTATACGTATTTAAATTAAATTAGGGTTTATTTTCATTAAATTATACTATATTATATAGTTTAATGATAATTAAATGTGTATTATATGTGTATATGTATATATATTAATTATTATTTTAACATGTGGTGTGTGATTTTCCTAAGTATTATATTAATATATTTTAATATAAATTATTAAAGTTATTATATATATATATATATATATATATATATATACATATTATAAAAGTTTGGTTTATTTACAACTTATGCCATCGACCCTTCTTCCCCATTCCCGATCGCCTTCCTCCATTTCCGCCGCCTGTCACGTCGTTCCTTCACCGTCGATGTGCCTCCCGGTGTGCCACCTTCTTCCTTAGCCTTCCCCACCGTTAGCAACTCCTTATTCTGTCGTGGTTTGGCTGGAAAAAAAGCTAGAGTTGTCGAAACTCTTCTCACCATCGTTCACAGAGTTTCCGGCCACCGTTTTCGGCACCGTCGGTCTCTATCTTCTCCTTGAGCTCCGATGAGCGTGATTCCAAGCTTTGTTTCACTTAAAATGGTCTAGATTTACCTAGGTTTCAATTTTTCAAATTCGGCCTACTTGAGTTTTTTATTTTTTTAGCTTCAATTTGATTGATTCATGAAAACTTCCTTCACAAACTTTGATCCTAGTAGCTTAATCTTCATGCTGGAATTTTTGGAATTTATTTTGATTTTTGGGTATTTTTGAGTATTTTATTATTATTTTTTAATTTTTGAAAATTAATTAATTTAATTATGAAATTGTGTTTTATGGTAATTATAGGTGTTGAAATGAATTATAGAAATTTATTTGGAATTTTTGTGAATTTTTATGTATTTATTTTGAATTTAATTAGTTTATGTAATTTTGAGAAAATAGGGTTAATTATGTGTTTAATTGAAATTAATTGGTTAATTAAGTATATTTATTGATATTATTGAAATATATGTTGAGAAAATTAATTTTGTGCAATTATATTATTTTTGGTGAGTTTTTGGATTTATTTTAGCATATTTATATATATAGGGGTATTTTGGTAATTTTAAACTAAATTGGCTAAAAATGTAATTAAATCGGTTTTAATAGTCATTTAGGGTATAAAACTGATTTCTACAAATTATTTAGTATTTTTAACTAATTAAAACTATTTTTCGTAAATTATTTTCAATTATATATATAATATACGATTTTTCTAATAAAATGAGTTTTTATCGAATTTTACTGTGTTTTAGGGTTAATTATGTAATTTGGATTTATAAAATGTATTTTAATTATACAAGGGTATTTTTGGTATTTTATAAATATTCTGTGAATTGTGGACCGTGGTCGGTAATTGTAGTTTGAAGTCCCACCGAGGGATTATGGTTGTATTTTGTGTTTATTTTCGAAGTGTATTTCTTTGCAGGGCCGGCTCTACTCTTTGACTAGAGAGATGTCCGTTTTACAGGGGAGGTTCTGCCTGATTTTCGGTAGAATTCTCGTAAAACGTGATGTCCGGCCGAATTCTGATTTTAATCATGTGTCTAGTAATCTAGATCGAGTCTTTAGAACTTCTATAGATGTATTCTGATATTCTGTGGTCTTTTGTTTGTTTAGTTGCGTCGAGATCGAGGCTTAGTGGACTAGGCCCGTTGGATCCGTCTCGAGGAGCGCAATAATAGTGAGTTGCTATCTTATATATATATGCTCTAGGGTGCATGATTTTAGAAATCTATGTTTTATTTTGATTAAATACGCATAATGGTTTAATTAGTGCTTAAGTTTAATTTTAGTTTACTTTTGGTTTATTTTCGATATGTGTTAAACTATATGCATGTTTTATTAATAAATTATGTTTAAAATGTTTTTGAATATATTTATAGTTTATTTTGTAATTTAATTGGATTTATTTGACGTATATATACTTGAAATATATCTAGTTTACTTTTGGTATATTTCTAGTATATATATAGTTTATGTTGCTATTTTATTTAAATTCATGCATCATTTATTTTTATGAATGTATGTTTTATATTTTAATGAAGGATATCAATAGAACGTACTACCTAGTGGACAGCACTAGGACCGAGTACGTACTGGTACTCTTATAGCATTTAGGCTATATTATTAACCATTTGTGGATATTGATTGGATTTGATTATTTGATGTGTGAGATATGATTTGGAGTGTGATTGATGGAGCTCGGTTGACTAAGTGTCTCGGGGCCAATCACACTGACAGTCAGACTGCTGGAGCTCGGTTGACTTAGTGTCTCGGGGCCAGTCTACTGTCCAAATAGAATAAGTGAATTTATTGGAATAAGTGAGCCTGTATGGCTAAAGTATTGTCTAACACTGTTTTGAGGTTTTGATTTTCTAGGGTTCTATTTGATCCTTCATAAGCAGTGATTTTCAGTAATATATAAATAAATGATTTTACTGCATCTGTGTGTATTTGCTTGTATATATATTTATTTATTATATATATATTTTTGACTGTGTGCATTAACATTTAGTATACATGTATATATAATATAGTAATTCACTCAGTGAGGTTTGACTCCCCTCCGTTGACTATTTTTTTCAGGAGAGGCATCATCTTCAGATCTCAGTAGCAGACCCTTACATCGGATTTCTTCTGCCCCGGCTTTATTATGTAATATGCTTAGTTGAATTTTATTTTTATAATCTAGACACTGCAGTAGTTGTAAAATTGAAAAAGGATATAGTATTATATTCGTATGAGTTATGTACTTTAAATATTTGAACTAGATTTGTATTAAAAGTTTATTTATATATACGAGATGAGTTGTTAATTTAAATCCCGTGGTGGATTATTATTTAATTTTTTATGATTTTATTTCCGCTGTAAATTATATATTATTATTATTGTATGTTTTATTTATATTTAAAGTTGCTATGGGTTCCGGATTTGAAAGAATTCCCGTTCACTAGCGCCGGTCATGGCCCCTGTTTTGGGTCGTGACAATAATATTTTGTATGTTCTAGATATTTGCACTAATATTCTCTTTATTTCTTCTTTTACTCACTCTAACAATGTCTCGAATGAATTTTTTCCATCTTAGTTTCAAATAAAGGATATCCCCGCGAAGGAGGTTTATAGGTCCGAATGATAAAGGCTTATACTCTCTTTATCTCACTCTGCACCAAATTTCTTTAAGCCTTCTTCTAATGATTAATCCTTATCTTCACCAGTTGCTTTGCTCTCTTCTTTACAATGATGGCACGAATGAATGGGACATGCCTATATTCACACTGTTCTCATTGCTCTCAATCGTTCCAACATCTCAGTGGATTCAAATAAATTAAATAATTTTTTTCATGCTTGCTCTATTAGCAAGATTCATAAGCTCCCTTTCTCAAACTATTATTTATGGTCCATTAGATCTTATTTGTTTAGACTTATGGGGGTCAGCCCTTGTACTATATATTCATGGACACAAATATTATGTTTTGTTTTATGACCATTTTAGCAAATATTATTGGATTTATTTTTTGCATAATAAATTGAAAATTTTAAGTACATTCATTAAATTTTAACACTTAGTCAAAAAATATTTTGATCATTCCATTCAAAATTTTCAATCTGATTTAGGTGGTGAGTTTCAAGCCTTAGATAAATATTTATATGAAAACGGTATTAGCCAACAAATCGCCTATCCTATAACACCAGAACAAAATGGAAATGCCGAAAGAAAACACTGTCATGTGGTTGAAACTAGTCTCTCCTTTCTTCATCATTCTCATGTGCCCAAACAATATTAGACTTATGCCTTTGAAACTGCTATTTATTTAATAAACATACTTCCTAAACCACTTCTTCAAAATTGCTCTCCTTTTCAAAAATTATTTGCTTGTAATCCCAATTATAATGATTTATGTGTAATATCCCAAGATTTTAAATAATTTTAAATTACATCGGGATATGCAGTGTTAATAATTTTGATAAATATATTTGATTATTTAATTAGTTTTTTATTTATTAATGTTATTTTAAATTATTTTAAATTTCTTATGTAAAATTTTTTCAAAAATTTTATTTTTGGAAAAATTAAAACCTAAATAAATATTTATTAATTATGTTAGTCGGTTTTACGTATTTACATGAGTCCATGCATGATTTTAATTATCGTATTAATATATATACATATACATGCATATATATACATATTTAATAATTTAGAGTTTATTTTAATTAAGTATATATATATATATATATATACATACACACACACACACACAAATATAAAGTTTATCAAATTTATGAAAATTGCCATTGTCTCCCTCTCTTTCACAACCCGATGCTCCACCACCATCTCTACCACTGTTAGCCTCTCCCCTTGCCGTCCGGCGTGCCACTACCTTCCCAAGCTTCCTCCGCCACCTGAAGCTTCCATTTCTGGCGAGTTTTGGCCGGTTTCCACCCAAGAAGCCGAATTTGTGCTCAACTTCGTTCAAGCCTTTTTCGACCACTATCTTGGACACCATCAGTCTCTATCTCTTCCTTGAGCTCCAGTGAGTTCATTTCTAAGCTTAGTTTCACATGATTTGGTCTAGATTTCTCTTCGTTATCAATTTTCATTTTCGGCCACATTATGTTCTTGATTTTTTTGAACTTAAATTATAATGATTCAAGATTACTTCCTTCACAAAGATTGATCCTAGTAGCTCAATATACATCCTGTAATTTTTTTGGAATTTTTAGGAATTATTTTAATTTTTGTGAATTTTTGATTATTTTATTAATATTTTCTAATTTTCGTAAATTAATTAAATAAATTGTGAGATTGTAATTTATGGTGTTTATAGGTGTTAAAATGAATTTTAGAAATTTATTTGTAATTTTTATATAATTATTATGAATTTATTTAGTTTAGGTGATTTTTAGAAAATTAGGTTAAATGAGCATTTTGTCAAAATTAATGGGATAATTGAGTATAATTATTGATTTTATTGAATTCTATGTTGAGAAATTAATTTTTGAGTAATTATATTATTTTTAGTGAATTTTTGTATAATTATAGTGTATTATGTGAATTATATATAACTAGGGGTATTTCAGTAATTTGGTACTAAATTGGTTGAAAATTAAATTAAATTGGTTTAAATAGTTATTTGAGGTATAGAAATTATTTTTATAAATTATTTACTATTTTTAACTAATTAGAACTATTTTTCAAAAATTATTTTCAAATTATGTATAATATACTATTTTTGAAAATAAATGAGTTTTTAATGATTTTTAATATGTTTTTGGGCTAATTATGTAATTTGGATTTATAAAATGAATTTTTTCTAATATTTATGAATTTATCTTGAATTGTTGATTTTTAATAATATTTTATTAAATTAGGGTTTTATTGTAATTATCGGTAAAATAATCATTTTCAATGTTTTAAATACCTAATTTGCTATAATTTGATTTATTAAAGGGCATTTTTGGTATTATTGGATTTTTCATGTATTCTATGTTTATCTCGTGAATTATGAACCTCGATCGGTGAAATTGTAGTTTGGGAGTCCGACCGAGGCGTTGTGTAACTATTTATTTTCGAAGTGTGTTTTCTTGCAAGACCGGCTCTACTTTCTGAGTAGAGAGATGTCCGTTTTACATGAAAGGTTCTGCTGAATTTTCTGTAGGATTCTCGTAAAACGTGACATTCGATTAAATCTCTATTCCTAATCTGTGTCTGGTGTTTTAAATCGAATCTCTAGAATTTTGTTAGATTTATTCTGATTTCATGTTGTCGTTTGTTTGTTTAGTTGCGCCGAGACCAAGGCCTAGTGGACCAGGCCTGTTGGACCCATCTCGTGGAGTGCATAACTGTGAGTTGTTATTTTATATATACGTGTATTAGGATGCATGTTTTTAGAAATGTATGTTCTCATTTTATGAAATATGCATAAATGATTTAATAAATGGTTAAGTATATTTTAGTATATTTTTGGTATATTTTAAATTAAATGCATGTATTATTCTTGACTTATACCTAAAATGTTTTTAAGTATATATGTAGTTTATTTTTGGTTTACTTTATAATTAAACTAAATATGTTTGACGTATATATACTCGAAATATATTTGGTTTATTTTTGGTATATTTCTAGTATATATATGGTTTATATTGCTATTTAACTTAATGTCATGCATCATTTATTTTATGAATTTATGGGTTTATTTTAAATGAAGGATATCAATAGAACGTGCTACCTAGTGGGCAGCACTAGGACCGAGTACGTACCGGTACGACAATGGAATTTAGGTTAAATTACTAACCTATTTGTGGATATTGATTGAATTGATTTAATTGATATGTGATGTGATTTGATAGTGTGATTGCTGGAGCTCGGTTGACCAAGTGTCTCGGGGCCAATCACACTGACAGTGAGACTACTGGAGCTCGGTTGACTTAGTGTCTCGGGGCCAGTCTACTATCCAAAAGGAACAAGTGAATTTATTTGGAATAATTGAGCTTGTATGGCTAGAGTGTCGTCTAACACTATTTTGAGGTTGCAATCATTAGTTCTATTTGATTCTTCATAAGCGAATATTATTTTCAGTATTATATAAAATGATTTTTGCTGCATCTGTGTGTATTTGCCTGTATATATATTTATTATATATACTATTGAATGTGTGCATTTGTCATTTAGTTATGCATGTATATATATTATAACAATTCACTCAGTGAGGTCTGACTCCCCTCCGTTGATTATTTTTCAAGAGAGTCTTTGTTCTCAGACCTCAGTAGCATACCCTTATGCCGGATTTCTTCCGCCCCAGTTTTATTGTGTAAACTGCTTGATTTTATTTTGTATTCTAGACACTGAAGTAGTTGTTTTTATGAGTAATATGTATTCTATATGTATGAGATTTGTATTTTAAAGGATTGAAACAAGAATTTGTATTAAAAGATATTATATATAAGAGATGAGCTTGTGTTATCAAATCAATTGATGAGTTATATTATCATTTCTGAGATTTAAATTTTCGTTGTAAGATATTTTATTTATTTTATTATTATTGCATGCTTTTATTTTATATTAAAGGCTTGCTATAAGCTCCAGATTCGAAAGAATTCCCGTTCCCTAGCGCCGATCATGGCCCCTTGTTTTGGGTCATGACATTATGTGTGTTTGGTTGTCTATGTTATCCTTGGTTACATCCATATGCAAAAAATAAATTTAAACCTCATTCTTATAAATGTGTTTTTCTTGGATATAGTAAGGTTCACAAAGGATACTTATGTCTTGATCTTTCCACTTCAAAAATTTTGATGTCATGACTTGTTTTTGATGAATAAGTGTTCCCATTTGCTGATTCTATGCATGTGAAAACTCGTGCCAATCCAATGACGAAATCTCTCCTACAACAATACTTATCCCTTAAACCTTATCCCACAAAAACACCATAATAATCAGTCCTAACAACAATATACCTTTTCTCGCATCCCTTATCCAACCATTTGTATTCTTTACCACCCAACAACCTTCCTTCCCAAATCCATCCATTGACCAAAACCTATAATATATCTCTTCCATAACATCGAATATGCAAGAAACATCAAGAACACTAACCTTACCTACACCTTCATCTATCACACCATCTCCTTCTCCTACTGCCCATAATAACCATCCCATGGTTACAAGGTCCAAAACCAATTTCTTAAAACCAAAATTCCTTGCTAACACCTCAATCCCCACCAAACTAACCACATATAAACAACCTACCAAATCAAAAGAATAGGTTAAAGCAATGGAAGAAGAAATTCATGCACTTCATACTAATCAAACGTGGGATCTTGTTCCATCTTATACTTCTCAAAATCTAATAAGATGTAATGGGTCTATTGAGTTTAACAAAATTTAAATGGCACCATTAATCATTTTAAAGCAAGGTTAGTGGCCAAGGAGTTTCATCAATAACTCAAAATTAATTTTCATGAGACTTACAATCCAGTTGTCAAACCCTCCACTATCCGACTTGTCCTTTCCATTGCTCTCTTTTCTTAATGGCAAGTTCGTCAACTAGACATTTCTAATGCATTTTTACATGGCCACTTGGAAGAAGACGTGTTTATGCAATAGCCTCCTAGGTTTGTTCATCCACAGTACCCTAATTATGTTTGTAAACTCAATAGGTCACTATATGGTCTCAAACAAGCTCCTCACCAATGGTTCAAACGACTTTGTGATGCTCTTATTCGATTGGGTTTTCAATGATAAAACAACGATACTTCTCTCTTTTATTATAATCACAAAGGTATGGTGATTTATTGTTTTATCTATATTGATGACATCATACTCACTGGTAATAATTCAACTTTTGTTCAAAATGTTATTTTCTCAATTTAAAGTCAATTTTCCTTGAAAGATCTTAGTCTTCTTCATTATTTTCTCAAAATTGAAGTGCAATGGACAAAGAGTGGTACCTTACTCACACAACATAAGTACATTCAGGACTTACTTCATAAGGCTGGTATGACTATGGCAAATGGTATCTCTACTCCATCCACACCAGCAGTAAAGTTATAGTAAAGTTATCACTCTCCACTGGTAAACCTTTCTTTGATCCTACTATTTATAAAAGTGTAGTTGGTGGGCTTCAGTATCTTGCATTTACTCGCCCAGATATATCTTTCTTGATCAATAAAGTGGCACAATTCATACACAAAACTAATAGATATACATTGGATAGCAGTGAAAAGAATCCTCTACTACCTATAAGCGACCATTGCTTATGGACTGCTTATTCAACCATCCCCATCCACGTAAATAAAAGCCTATTATGATGTAGACTGGGGAGGTTCTCTTGATGACCAAAATTCCACATATGGTTTTTGCATTTTTGTTGGTTCTAATTTGGTTGCATGGAGCTCGAAGAAAAAAAAGACTGTTGCTTGCTCTTCTACAGAGGCAGAATATCGCTCCATAGCATCCACCACTGTTGAACTTTAATGGGTAACCTTTATTCTCAAAGAACTTGGTTTCACTCTCTCTTCTTCTCCCATCTTTTGGTGCAATAACCTTAGTGCTACATATTTAACAAGAACTCCCATTTTCCATACTTGTTCTAAACACTTAGAAATTGATTTTCATTATGTTCGTGATCAAGTTAAAAAACAACAATTGTAAGTTTGACACATTTCCACTAACGATTAGATTGTTGATTGCCTTACCAAGCCTCTATCCAAGTTTTATTTCCAACAGTTGCAATCCAAGTTGAATATCATTGCCACCTTTGCTCAACTTGCAACCAGGTGATACGGATAATAGTATTATGTTATTTGTACATTTAAAATATGTATTTCATATCATCTCTATCTCTATCTACTGTAACAAATTCTGCTATAACCAACTCTTTTTGTACTATATACCTCAAGCTATATCGAATGTTCAATATATTGGAAAATCTTATTTACGAGATCTTCATTGCTTTTACAATATGAAAAGCACCTCATTCACACTTAACATTTTTTTCCCTATAAGATTGTGATGAAAGGTTGATCATTTATCTTAGGAATGAAATTTTGGATTGATTTGAATGCACAAGTATGAAAAATTTAATTAAAATTCCTTTTTATAAGCATTATGTTATTAAGTGTAGGCATCGTTGCTGCTATTTATGCTTGGTTGTTACTTTTCCAGATTACCATATTAATCTTTTTAACGTTTACAGTATTGAATGGCATTCTCACTACGGTAGAACCATTATTAGTTCTTTCATAATTTGGAATGAATGAGAAAAAAATCCCTTAGGTCAGAGAATATGGTATTGTGTTATCCTATACTTCTTTCAGCTTACAGATATGACAATAAAAAGCTTGCCTCACTAAAATTCACCCTTCGACACTGAATTTGGTAGTTTGAAAGTGACTAAGTGTGGATTACATCCTCTCTCCAACTGTCATGAGAAACGCATTCCATCAAATGCCCTTGAATTTGATTCTAAATATTATAAAAGATATGCAGACAACTTTTGGCACTCTAACTTTGTGTAGATTATGAAAATTATAGAAAGAGACTAGTGGAACTTCAACTATGATTATGATCTTGGTTTTGAACATGATGAAAGAAATAAAGATAATTGATGGATCTTTACATGTTAAGGAAATTTCTTCTAGTTGTGTAATGGAACTCAACGCTGATAAATTGATAAAGAATTTAAATCAAATCCATCCTAGCATGCATTTACCTTCTAACATTTTAGTTAACCATGGAATAGGAAGAATGGAAGATTATAGGCTATGTTCTAAAATTGACATGTTGTATGCATTCCATGTTGGTTCATTTGTATTTTGTATATTATGACATTTTAGCTGACCATGGAACAGGAAGAATAGAAGATTATTGACTATATTCTAAAATTGAAATTTTGTATGAAGCTAACTTATATAAGTGTGCAGTTTCTAAAGGTACTCACAGTAGCCAATGCTAAGCTGATAAAGATCCAATGTGTTGGAACCCATCAGTTCTCCTTCTCCATGCTATGATTTTCATATAGGCCCTGTGTTTTCTCATTTCAGTTTTTTAACATACATTTTCTTCTTCTTCATCACAGCTTTCACTTTTAACCCAGTATCTTTTATGTTTGCTAGCATCATCCATAGGGTTCATCTTGATCTCTATTGGGGATTACATTCCATTGCAAAACTCTTCTTCTTCACAAATAGTGGATGGATTGCATAACTTTTCACCTTGTAAAACTGCATATAATGGCCCTTGTTGTTGGTTTGCCAGTAGAATTCAAATGAGGCCTCGTTATATGACAATCATTAGCTTTTGTAGCTGAGAAATTGGGATCATAAAAGAGAATCACATGGTCTGATCCAACATGTTTTTAACTCCTAAATACATGAGTTCTGCTGCTATAAAATTCTCTACAATTGCTACATTCACCCCTGATGTTTATAAAATAGTAGATGCAAAGAACATCAAAGAAATTGTTATGATATTCAAAACCATCCTCAAATGCCAAAACCACATATAGAGAGAATCCCAAGAGCCTAAGCTTTTGCGAATATGGAGGCACCTGGATCCTGACTGAACTTCCCTCACTTTGATTTCTGAACCACTTAGGAATCTTACTTCTAGGGTACTAGATACACTATTTTTAAATAATCAAATTTTTGAAAATTGAACAATAGTAAAAGAGGAATAAAAAAAGAGAAGAGGCTGATAAAGATACCTTATTACTTGCTCTTATTGCTACTTTTTGAATCCACCATTGTGACAACAACAGAAAATTACTCCAAGCGCTTCAGTCCAATTTGATGCAATTAGAAAATATAAATTTTTTGTGATAGAATGTACGAGTATATTTCAACTGAAAAATATGTCCAAGGCCAAATATTGTTTCCATTGATCAACAGTTATGTGCATCAATATTAGTTATTGATGGTGGGAGCTCAGGTAGAGATTAAAACCTCTCGCAAAAACTTATGTCAAGCCATTAAAATGCGAAAGTTGTTTTATGCTCACAGGCAGTTTCTCAAAATTGTTTCTACTAAAATTAAGCTTTGATATGCAGGACAATTTGTTCAAGTCAGAAGGTAATTTTAATAAATTACATCCACTTACTGTTAGGTCCTTTAGAATTGTTAAATCTGATAGCTTCTCTAGAAGAATTTTAAGTTTGGGGCAACAAGTGAGAAATAGCCAATATAGAGCCTTTAAATTACAGAAGCTTTCTGGAAGATGGGCAAGATTTCTATAATTTTCCAAGTATATTGAGGAAAGCCCTTTTAGATGATCAATAAAGGATGGTATCTCGTTAATGGTTGTTCCATTTAAGACAAGTACTTTTAAATAATGCATGGCCTTTAAGATCTCTGGGAATTTCTGCAATTTTGAGTAACCATATAGATTAAGGCTTGTAAGATTTTTTTTAACTTGCAAATGCTGCCAGGAAGACTTTTAAGCTTAGTGCAATGATCCATTTCCAATAGACACAATCCACTAAGGGATGTAATTAATGAGGGAACTTCTTCTATGGCAGTCTTACTTAAGTATAAAGATGTTATATTGTAAACACCCAATTTCGAGATAATAAAATATGGATGCGATAAAGGACTCCAATGATAAAAGTGTTATAAGTAGGTCTTCAACACTTAAAGTTTGAAAGCTCAGAAGTTATGTTTTCAAAAAAAGAGTTCATTGGTTTTTTAAGGACTTAATTGTAATACCTTTTAAGACCTAATTGAAAATTTTAATTTCTTTCAAGAGTCTTTTTGTAATTAAAAGTTAAAAAAAATCATAATTATAGAATTCTAATCTAAATTATGTAATTTCAATTAGAATTACATTATTTATCTGTTTTTGTGTTTTTTTATAGAAAATAAAAATATTTTCCTGATTTTTGATTGGTTAAAAATTTTCTTAAATTATTTTGGGTTTTATCTATCTCTTCAGGAAATAAATTCCTTTTAAAATTATAACTCTTCAGGAAATAAAGTCCTTTCAAAATTGGAACTTTTAGTACGTAGAACTTAGGGTTTTTTATTTCTCTCCCTATAAAATGAGGGGTTATCCTGGAAAGGGGAATCAATTCTCTGGGCCTCTCTCTTTTTATTTAAAACTCTCTTTTTTTGCACTTACAAAAAATATTCTTAGTTATTTCGTCTTGGAAGCAATGAGCAAGAGGCCTTTTTTTTAGAAAAGAATAACAAGTTTTTGAAGATCTATTTTAATAAATAAACAATGATTTTACTAGTTTGAAGAGCCAACCACAGTGCATCCATAATCATCTTCTCCTTCTTTATTTTCTATTATTTTTTATTTTATTATTTTTGTTCCTATTGAATTCTATTTTTACTTAAATTTTGTTTATTCACTAACCATTGATTGTTTATTTTTTGTGTTGGTCATTATGGAGAGGATCACTTAATGAGTTTACTCAAAGAATATAATCCATGAAGGTCCATAGAATGTCATGGATGGAACCTTATAGCTAAACAATATTTCTAGGGTTTTTATTTAGTTTGTTTATTTTTATTTATTTGTGGGTTGTATTAATTTTCTTTTTTATTATTCTCAATAGTTCTTTGTAATAGCTCCAATAATGGGAATAGTAAAATTTTGCGTGTGTGCGATTGGATGTTTTATTTTAAGTATTTGGTTAGTAAAATTAGGGTTTTCATTTAGTAATTAATTAAAATTAATGGTTATAGAAATCGTTAGGTTGTCTAATTAAAATGGAATTAGATTTAAGTTGGTAAAATTAGTTTTCTTGATTGATTATTTTATTTATTGTTCATGGTTACTTTATTTGTTTATTTTAATGTTTTTTATTATTTTTGGGCTTATTTGCCTATGTTTATGTGCTTTGAGCTCTAGACCCACATTAGACTTTAACCCATTTAAATTTAAGTTTTTAGGTTTAATTAATAAAATACATCTTTAGGCCTATAATTAATTAGATTTAGGGTAGAGATAATTTAGGCCCACTTAGTTAATTTAGACATAGGCCCACCTAATTTAATTTAATTAATTTAGACTTAACCCATTCAATTTTAAGCTTTTCCATAATTTGTAGGTTTAAGATCACTTTAGAATTAAAATTAAATAGGAATTAGGTCCATTAGTCTTTAGACTCACTTGTAAATTAAAATATATAGATTTAGCTCATTTAATTAAAATCAATGTAGATTAAACTAACCTAGGGATTGTGATGAATGCATTGTTTACTTGTATATTTCATGACTAGTTTGTCTGGAGTTGATTATTTGTTAAGGGTTTATATGAAATTGCATGTAAATAGAGGATAAAATAGTAATTCATAAAGTAATTCTAAATGAACATGAGACTAAAAAAAGTTAGCATTCCATACCCATAATCTTTTGGTTATGGTACTAACTTTCTTTTAGGGAATCGAGTACCACCATTTTTTGATTTATCCCAGTTATTACCTTGGGTAGTGACTCCTCATCTCCACACCATGTCTTTGTGACAGTGGTTAGTGTGTTCTCTAAAGCCTTAAGCTCAAACAGTGTCACGATTACTAAAATCTTGTACGCACACTAGACCCCACTGTCTACATATATTCCTTGAAATCTCTAGGAATATCTTGAGCTTTGAGTAGTCATTGAGATCAAGAACTTTAAGAGATCTCAAATGACCGGTACTTGGCGAACTTCTAATATTCTTGCAACCAAATAGATTCATGTAAGAAAGATTTCTGGCCTTAGATAACTCTAGAATCTTAGTTAGGTTTTGGGAGCCACTAAGGTCAATCTCTGTTAACTTCTCAAGATCCTATAATGAAAGAGAAAAAGTTAAAATAAGGCAGAAATCTCAAACATTCTAAGAAAAGTAAATATGTATGATATAAAACTATACCTTTTCTGTTATCCTAAGGCATTTTACTTTACTGTGAGGTAACTTAAGATAAACAAAGTTCCTTGGATGGAAATCAATAGGCAAATATTTCAATAAACATGCATACTAATATAAAAATCTCAGCTTTAAAACTCTTTCACACTCATCAAAGCAAAAATTGCTTTGGCCAAAAACACACTTCACAAAGCACTCAATTCTCTCGCTCATTGCTCACTCTTCATGCTCATTGCTCGCTTTCTATCCATGCCTTTATATAGGCATTAGCATGTAAGAAAAAACAAAAGATATAAACAAACTTTTCAAACTTTTGTTAATTTTTTTTCTCAAAGGGTGAGTGACAAAATAGTGAGAAAATTATTTTTGGGGTGTTTGGGAAACACTTTGAGTGCCACTATTTTGTTAAAGATTTTTTATATACCTCTAGTATTAATCTATAGAAGACTCTCTTTTGTTCCTACTATTTTTATAGTGGAAGAATTATTCTGATTTTATCTCGTGGACATAGCCCAAGAATTAAGGGTGAACCACATTAAAATATTTGTGTCATTTTTATTATTTATACAACAGGTTTTACCATCTATTTTACTAACCCATTGGCCGATTTAACTGCCTATTTTACTCACACATTGGCCAGTTTAACCACCTCCATTTAATTATTTGTTTGATTATTTCTGCAATAATTTCATTTTGTCTCTATGAAAATTATTCCGCTGTGCCAACTCTGTTGATTTTCCTAACAAGTGGTATCAGAGCTGTTGGTTCGTGTTTTGGAGGCATTATTAAATACTGTAACAATGGAGGCTAAGACTAGCAAGATGGTTAGCTTAAATGGCACTAATTACCACATATGGAGAAATAAGATGAAGGATCCCTATTTTTTATGAATTTGCATCTACCCATTTTTGCTACAAAAAAACCTGAAGGCAAGACGGATGAGGAATGGGCATTTGAGCATGAGCAAGTGTGTGGCTACATCTGACAGTTTGTTGAAGACAAAGTGTATAACCACATTTGCAATAAAACTCATACATGGACATTATGGAACAAGTTTAAGGAGTTGTACGCTTTAAAGACTGGTAATAACAAATTATTTTATCTGACAAAATTAATGCAGATAAAATATCAGGATGGCTCTTCTATCATTAATCACTTGAATGAAATTCAAGGGATTGTGGATCAATTGTCGGGAATGGGCATAAATTTTGATAATGAAATTCTTGCTCTTATAGTGATAGCTTCTCTGCCGAAGTCATGGGAGACTTTGAAGATGTCACTTACAAACTCTACACCAAATGGTCTAATGAATATGGAATTTGTCAAAGCAATATTCTGAATGAAGAGATGAGACACAGATCAAAGGGTGCCTTTTCAGCACATTCAGATATCCTTGTTGTAAATTCCAAGGGGAGAAGTGAGACTCGAAGCTCAAAGTAAAGAAATAAGAGTAGAGGAATGCCAAACAAGTATACAAATATTGAATGCCATTACTACAAAAAGAAAGGCCACATTAAGAAGTTCTATTGACAGTTCAAGGATAAGAATAAAGGCAAAAAGATGTGAGAAAAGATGACAGTAGTGATAATGATGAAGTAAATCTTCTTAGAGAATTCAATGTCCTTTTTTATAATGATACTATTAATCTTACTACCCATGAGACAAGCTAGGTGATTGATAGTGGTGCTTCCATTCACACTACATCTCAAAGAGAATTCTTCTCATCCTACACTCTAAGAGATTTTGGATTTGTGAAGATGGAAAATAACAATTAAACAAGAGTTCCTAGTAAAGGAGATGTGTGTTTAGAAACGTCTAATGGCATAAGACTAATCTTGAAGAATGTCAACCATGTTCCAGATATTTACCTAAATTTGATCTTAATAGGCAAGCTTGATGATGAAGGTTTCTGCAACACCTTCCATAACGACTAATGGAAACTCACTAAAGGCTCACTAATGGTGGCAAGAGGTAAAAAGGACTCAACACTATACTTTATGCATGCAAATATCTCTAAAGACATGTTGAATGCTATAGAGAAAGACAGTATAATTGAGTTATGGCATAGAAGACTTAGCCACATGAGTGAGAAAGGGATGACAGTGCTGGCTAAAAAAAATATGTTATCTAGAGTAGATCTTATGCATCTAGAGAAATGTGTCAATTGTCTAGCAGGAAAGCAAAAAAAAGTTGCTTTCAGGAGTTCTCCTCCTTCCAAAATGAAGAAAGTGCTAGATTTAATTTATTCAGACTTGTGTGGGCCAATTCTGAAGTCACTTGGTGGTTGTCATTACTTTGTGACTTTCATTGATGATCATTCTCAGAAGACATGGGTATACACCTTGAAATCAAAAGATCAGGTGCTAAATGTCTTTAAGGAATTTTACACCTTAGTAGAGAGACAAACAGGCAAGAAGTTAAAGTGCATTCAAACAGACAACAATGAAGAGTATTCTAGACCATTTGATGCTTATTGCAAAGAGCATGGTATTTAACATCAAATGATACCTCCAAAAATGCCGTAGTTGAATGGTTTCACTAAGAGGATGAATAGGACTTTGATGGAGAGAGTCAGATCTCTACTCTCACAGTCAAAGTTGCCTAAGACATTTTGGGTTGAAGCTCTACTTATAGTAGTATATGTGCTAAACCTTTCACTATGTGTTCCTTTACAGTTTGACACTCTAGAGAGGGTATGGACAGGAAAAGATGTTTCCTATGGTCATCTATGGGTTTTTGGGTGCAAAGCCTTTGTTCATATTCCTAAGGATAAGAGGTCCAAGCTTGATATCAAGACACGACAATGTGTGTTTATTAGTTATGGTTAAATTCAACTTAGTTATAGATTTTATGATCCAGTCCAAACAAAGTTTGTCAAAAGTCATGATGTTATGTTTATTAAAGATAAGACAATCGAAGATATTGCCAGAGTTTTGAAGAACATTCCCAGCTCTGAAGATGATTCAAATTTGAATTTAGTTCCTCCAACAACAGTGCCAAGGGAAGTTGAAGATGCAAATGAAGTTATTCTACCAGAAGTAGGTAATGAAGATGTTCCCATTAAGATTCCATCTGAAAATGATGATGGTGGTGTTCATGATCAACCACCAGCAAATGAGGCTTCTCCAATGCCACTGAGGAGATTTGATAGACATAAACAATCTTCTATCAGATATCCTAAAGACCAGTTTATGTTACTAACTGACGAGGGAGAGCCATAAAGCTTTGAAGAAGCTATAAATGATAAACACAAGAAGAAATGGTTTGAAGCCATGCAAGATGAGATGATGTCTCTGTATGAGAACAAGAAATTTGAGCTAGTAAAGTTGCCTGAAGGCAAAAGAGCTTTGAAGAATAAGAGGCTATTCAAAATCAAGCATAAAGAACATAGTCTCCAGCCATAATTCAAAGCTAAACTGGTTGTAAAAGGATTCAACCAAAGAAAGGGCATCAACTTTTATGAGATTTTTTCTCCAGTCGTGAGGATGACATCCATTCATACTGTGCTGGGATTAGCAGCAAGTTTTGATATAGAGATCGAGTAAATAGATGTTAAAATTGCCTTCCTTTATGGTGATTTGAAAGAAGAAATATTCATGGAGCAGCCAAAGGGTTTCAAAGCAAAGGGAAAAGAGGACTATGTTTATAGATTGAAGAAAAGCTTATACGGTTTGAAATAAGCACCAAGACAATGGTATAAGAAGTTTGAGTCTGTTATGGGGGAGCAAAGCTACAAAAAGACCACTTTAGACCATTTTGTATTTGTTCAGAAATTCTTTAATGATGACTTTATTTTATTGTTGCTCTATATGGATGACATGTTGATAGTTGGCTGGAATGTTTCCAAAATCAACAGCTTGAAAAAGCAATTGAGTAAGTCTTTTGCCATGAAAGACTTAGGACTAGCAAAGTAGATTCTTAGCATGAAGATTATCAGAGACAGAGGAGTCAAGAAACTATGGTTGTCACAAGAGAAGTACATTGAGAAGGTACTTTAGAGGTTCAACATGTACAATGCTAAAGTGGTTAGCTGTCCTCTTGCGAATCACTTTATACTGACTTCTCAGCAAAGCCCTTCCACTAATAAGGAGAAGGAAGAGATGGATAGAGTTCCATAAGCTTCAACAGTTGGAAGTTTGATGTATGTACACGACCATATATTGCACACTCAGTTGGAGTTGTGAGTCGATTCCTTTCAAATCCTGGAGAGGAACATTGGACTGCAGTAAAATGGATTTTTAGGTATCTTTGTGGAACATCCAAAATATGCTTATATTTTGGAGACCCCAAACCTATGTTAGCTGGATAAACAGATGTAGACATGGCAGGTGATGTTAACTCGAGAAAGTCAACATTTGGTTACCTTATTACATTTGTAGGGGGAGCTGTGGCATGACAATCAAAATTACAAAAATGTGTTGCTTTGTATACCACTGAAGCAGAATTTATTATAGCAACTGAAGCTTGTAAAGAGTTGTTATGGATGAAGAAGTTCTTAAATGAACTTAATTTTTAACAAGACAAATACAAATTATTTTGTGATAGTCAGAGTGTTATCCACCTTGGTAAGAATTCCTCCTTTCATTCAAGATCAAAGCAAATTGATGTGAGATATCATTAGATGCGGGATGTATTAGAGAAGAAGCTATTGCATCTAGAGAAGATCTATACTGATGAAAATGGATTAGACATGTTAATAAAAACTTTACCAAGGGAGAAGTTTGAATTCTGTCAATTGACCGCTGGAATAGTGATGACCTCCACATAGTCGAGAGGGGGAGAATTGATGTGGTCCCTCCTAGTGGAGTGGAACACACAATTTAAAAAAAAAAAAAGGTCAGCACTGCAAAAGTAATAAAAGTTTGTTTATATTTTTTGTTTTTTCTTACATGCTAATGCCTATATAAAGGCATGGAAGGAGAGCGAGCAATGAGCATGAAGAGTGAGCAATGAGCGAGAGAATTGAGTGCTTCGTGAAGTGTGTGTTTGGCCAAAGAAATTTTTGCTTTGATGAGTATGAGAGAGTTTTAAAGAGTTTGGAAAAAATTTCTCAAAGGGTAAGTGACAAAATAATGAAAAAATTATTTTTATGGTGTTTGAGAAACACTTTGAGTGCCACTATTTTGTTAAAGATTTTTTGTACACCTTTAGTGTTGATCTACAGAAGACTCTCTCTTATACCTACTACTTTTATAGTGGAAGAATTATTCTGATTTTTTCTCGTTGACGTAACCTAAGAATTAAGGATGAACCATATTAAAATATTTGTGTCATTATTATTATTATTTTTATTATTTATACGGTAGGTTTTACTACCTATTTTACTCACCCATTATCCGGTTTAACCACCTATTTTACTCATATATTGACCGATTTAACTGCCTCCATTTATTTATTTATTTGATTATTTCTATAATAATTTTATTTTATCCTTGTGAAAATTATTCCACTATGTCAGCTTTGTTAATTTTCCCAATAAGCTCATCAGGAAGAGACCTCAGGCTTGGGGAAAGGTGCACCTTAATATCTTCTTCAGAATCACCACAGCTATCAGATTTGTAGAAATTGAGCAGTCTAAGATTATGCATTCTCTGAAAGGCATTTGGATTTAAATAAATCTTGTTTATTTTAGATATATCAAGTGATATGCCTTCAATTACTTCAGAACCCTACAGCAAAGAGCAAGGAACACATGATTTCACAAGAATTAAACTGAGAAAGCAATAGCTGCTGAAAAAGAAAATGATTGCTCCATGCATAGTCAAACTATATCTGCCTATCCAAAAATATAAAGACTATATCTTACCATATTTTTAGATAATACAAGATGGATATCTTCATGATTCCATAATCTACTGCATTTTCCTGGATTGTTGGCGAACAATTGCTTTACCCATTTCTTGCAACAAATCATGCATTTCTATCTTACTTTATGATATATTTATAAGAGATTTATCAGCTAGCACACTTAAAAGCAATATCTGTTGAGAAGCCGCATCCATCTAGTATCTTTGTTACCATATCCACATTATTACCTCTAAAAAAACAAGCAATATCAAGAAATATATTCTTCTCTTCTGATTTAAGATCATCATAACCAATTTTCAGCACATCTTGAATGTCCCTATTAGGAGCCTTTTTGAGTTTTTCCAAAGCACTTGACCACTCTCTTTTGCTCTTCTCAAATAAAGAGGCACTTAAAACTTTAAGAGCCAATGGAACACCCTTAGAATACTCTATAACCGAATGCGATAAACTATTGTAATCTTCTGGTGGATATTGTTTCTTGAATGCATTCTAATTAAGAAGTTGCAGAGCTAAGTCTTTTACTTCGAATATATCATCTGCAAAATTTTTGAGCACTTGCTTATCTCTACTCGTTACAATAATTCTACTTCCTAAACCAAATCGATGATGGTTTCCAACTAATGAGTCCAACTGCTATAAAATATTCACATCATCAACAACAATTAACACCATTTTATCACTAAGCATTTGCTGAATAGCAAAAGAGTATCCAATATTAGGTGTGCCATTGCTCTTGAGTTTCTTTTCCACTAATGTTTTCAAAGAAGTTGCTCTTGTAAACGGGTTAATCCACCACATTTTTCGAATTCCTCCCTCAAATTTGCAAGAAAGCAGTATCCTTTAAATCTATATTCAATTTGGTTAAAAACAGCTTCAGTAAGAGTTGTTTTACCCACACCACCCATTCCCATATACCTAGAATGCAAACATCTGAAGATCCTACAGACAACCATTTTTTTTATTTGCTCAGTTCTTGAATTTATCCCTATAAGGCCCTTTACATGACTTGGATATGCATTTCTCATATTTAAACTTACATACGAAACAATTTCATCCATAAGTTCAGCCTCTGACCTGGAAATGTATATATACTAGCAAATCAGTATAAATTCTAATGCAAAGAAACATAGTTTACATATGTATACACACACATTCCCACAATTCATTTTCTAATGAAATGCTTTTATCTGTTGAGTTTTCATAGTTAAAAAGTTAAAATACTGTAAAGTTAAAAAGTTAAAATACTGTAAAGTTAAAAAGTTAAAATACTGTAAAGTTAAAAATTTAAATGCAAAAGGGTTGCTTTTGAAAATTACCTATTTGAGCACCATCCAGACAAGCTGGTTGCTTTGGTCAAGGCACGTTTCCACTTCTGAAACTGAAGTTTAAAATCTTAATCATGTGCTTTAGCAAAACTTTCATTATTTTGTGTCACTATCACTATAATCGTTACCATCACAAACTGCAAGATTTATTCTATCACGTTATGTCATTATTGTCAGAACAAAGGTGTCAAAAAATTATAAAGATAATCAAGCAGAGGGCTTGTTTTCTAGAGGTAGAACTAAGGAGAAAGGCTCAACCAGTAACAGAGGCAAATTTCGATCAAAGTCTAAAGACCGAAAAGGAAAATGCAGGTACTGGAAAAAGGAAGGTCACTAAAAGGCAGAATGTTCGAAACTCAAAGATAAAAAGGATAAGGCAGATAATACCTCATATGATGGTGATACTGCTAATGTTGCTACAGAAAATTCTAACGGTGTCGGATATGTTCTCATAATAATCTTTTAGTTCATTTAGTGATGCTTGGGTTTTTGATTCTGGATGTTCCTATCACATGTGTCTTGATAAAGACTGGTTTGTTAATTGCCAGTCCATTAATGGCGGCACTGTTCTTATAGGAAACAATATGTCCTGTAAGGTTGTTAGCATTAGAACAATTCAAATCAAGATGCAAAATAGTATTGTAAGAACTTTGACTGGTGTTCAGCATGTCCCAAAACTGAAGAAAAACCTTATATCTTTGGGAACACTTGATTCTCAAAGTTGTAAATTTGTTGCTCAAGCTGGAGTGCTAAAAGTTTTAAAAGGCGCTTTGACTATAATCAAAGGAAAATTGATAAATGGCCTTCATATGCTACAAGGAAGCACAGTTGTTAGTGCAGCTTCTGTATCATCTTCATCAGACTCAGACTTAGACACTACTCATTTATGGCATATGCGATTGGGGCATATGAGTGGGACAATGATGTCTATCTTAAGCAAGCATGGGTTGCTAGATGGTTTGAAAATTAGAAAGCTTGACTTTTATAAACATTATGTCTATAGGAAGCATAGCAGAATTAAGTTTAGTACTACCATCCATAGGACTAAGGACACAGTTGACTAAATCCATTCTGATCTTTGCAGCCTATGCCTATCCCATTAAAATGTGGTGCCAGATACCTATTAACTTTCATTAATGACATTTCTAGGAAATTTTGGTTTTTTTTTTTAAAGCACAAAAATGATGTATTCCCTATCTTCAAGAAGTGAAAAGTGCTGAATGAGAAACAGACCCATAATAAGATCAAGCGCTTGAGAATGGATAATGGTATGAAATTTTATGGAAGTCAATTTAATGAGTTCTATGAAAATAAAGGCATAGTGAGACATTTTACTGTGCAACACAAACCACAGCAAAATGGAGTTGTAGAACATATGAACAGAACTCTATTGGAGAAAGCATGTTGTATGCTTTCAAATGCTGGATTGTCTAAAGATTTCTGGGCTTGAGCTGTGAATATGGCCTATTATCTTGTGAATTGGTCTCCATCAATAATAATTAAATGGAAGACTCCTATTGAAGTATGGTTAGGTGAACCTACTAATTACTCATATTTAAAAATGTTTCGGTGTCTTGTATATGCTCACACCAATAATGGCAAACTTGAGCAAAGGGCATAAAAATGCATATTTCTTGGATATGCAACTGGAGTGAAAGGCTATAGATTATGGTGTACTGAACCCAATTCTCCCTAATTCATAATTAGCAGAGATATCAAATTTGATGAGTCATCCATGCTTCATCCGAAAAAGGAGTTTGTCAATACTGAAGATACTCCTAGTATCAATAAGAAGGTGGAGCTTGAAATAAAAAAATTAAAGAAAGAATAAGAATGTGTCTTTTATCAGTCCATTCAAGATGATGAACATGAGCCTAATGAAGAAGTTGTCACTCTACAACAGCAACGATTGTATAGTATTGCCCTTAATAGAGACAAGAGGATAATTAGACCGACTCAAAAGTTTAGGTATACAGATTTGGTTTCTTATGCACTATTAGTGGCAGAAGATGTTGAAAGTGATGATCCTGTTACTTATCATGAGGTTTTCCCAAGTAGTGATTCTGCACAGTGGTTAGTTGCTATGAGTAAGGAGATTGAGTCTCTTCACAAGAACCAAATATGAGAGCTGGTGAAACCACCGAAAGGATAAAAGATTATTGGCTGCAAATGGGTCTTCAAGAAAAAGGAAGGAACCCCAAGTGTTGAAGTAACACAGTTTACAGCATGCTTAGTTGCAAAGGGCTTAGTTAGAGTGAAGGAATAGACTTCAACGAAGTATTCTCTCCTGTTGTAAAACATGGCTCTATTCGCGTGTTACTCGCCATAGTTGCACTATTTGATCTAAAGCTTGAACAATTTGATGTTAAAATAGCTTTTCTATATAGTGATCTTGAAGAATAAATCTATATACAATAACTAGAGTTTTCATAGCTCAAGGAAAAGAAGATCATGCTTTTCTTCTTAAAAAGTCATTATATGGCTTGAAGCAGTCTCCTCGACAGTGCTATAAGAAGTTTGACACTTTCATGATAAATCGTGGTTATTCTAAGAGTAACTATGACAGCTGTGTGTACTTTAAAAAACTCTCTAATGTTTCATTCATTGGTTTAATGTTATATGTTAACGACATGTTAATTTCTGCCAAGAATATGTCTAATATCAACATTTTAAAAGAACAGTTGAGGAGTGAGTTTGAGATGAAGGATTTAGGAGTAGCAAAGAAGATTTTGGGAATGGAGATTCATAGGGATCAAAGTGCAAGAAAGTTATACTTGTCCCAAAGGAAGTATATTGAAAAAGTACTTGAGCATTTTAGGATGCTAGATGCAAAACCTATCAGTACTCCATTGGTAGCTCATTTCATGTTATCAATAGCTATGTCGCTATAAATAGATAAAGAAAAGGAACATATGTCATATGTTCCTTATGCAAGTGCAGTTGGGAGCATAATGTATGCTATGGTTTACACTCGTTTAGATATTTCACATGTTTTCAACGTAGTGAGTAGATTTATGGGCAATCCTAGAAAAGCTCACTAGCAAGCTCTAAAATGGATTCTACAATATCTCAAAGGTACTTCAGATGTTGGCTTGGTATATGATAGAAGTTCTAATACATGTAGCAATATTGTTGGCTATGTGGATTCTGATTATGCTAGAGATTTGGATAAAAGAAGATCTCTAGTTAGATATGTCTTTACTCTTTTTGGTTATACCATAAGTTGGAAAGTGACTTTACAGTCGACTATTATTTTATCTACTACAGAGGCATAATATATGGTAGCTACAGAGGCAGTAAAAGAAGCCAATTGGCTTAGGGGTTTGGTCAGTGATTTGGGTTTTACGCAAGATGAGAATGTTATTCATTATGACAGTCAAAGCTCAATACACTTGACCAAAGCTCAATACACTTGACCAAAGCTCAAATGTATCATGAAAGGACAAAACATATTGATGTTAGATATCATTTCATTTGGGTTAGTTACAGTATCTAAGTTCAAGCATTGCTTGGACTTAATTGGTGTTTGAAGTATTTAAGCTTCCCACTGGGGCATTTTAGAAGGTGACATATTGGTTCACTATTTTGAAGACTTGCAAATAATACAAGTCACGGTGGAAATTTGATAATTATGTCTTGATTGTTGCTTGACGTGGACAACCACTTAATATGCTTTAAAGATAAGTGGATTTTTAGATAATTGGCTAATGACCACATGAAATAAGATAAGTGGATAATTGACTAATGACCAATGACCACAAATTATGTCTTTAATTTGTGGCCATGTATTCTTACTTCTCATTGGCTATAAATAGCCTTAGTCTCCATTTGTTTATCACAACACAAAAAGAAACACAAGCAATGCATAGTTTCTTATACGGGTAGTGTGAGTGATTTGGTAAGTTTTTGGGTTTAAACACTTGGGTAGTTTAAACACTTAGGTTTGGTAAAATTTTAAGTATTGTTTAGCCATATTTTGTAATCTTCTTTTATTACTATAGTAAAAATTATTTTGCCATTTTTGACAATGGATGTAGGGTTTACCGAACTAAATTAAATTATTGTGTCCTATTATTTTTTTATTTTGCTCAATTAATTACTTATGGGCCCCTTTACGTTTTAACAAAAAATACCTATAACCTTCTTCTTATAAGACTAACATTATGCATTGATTGTTGGGAATATAAAAGGGAAGCAAAAAAAATAAGAGGAGAATATTTAGGTTCTGTTTGTTTATAAAAAATATCCTTTTAAAAATATTTTCTTATTTTTTAGTATTTGAATTATTAGAAAAAAATTAAAAATAAATTATCAGTTAAAGGAAAATAATTTAAAATCACACAAAAATAACTTCCAATTTTAAAAACAAAAGCTATTTTCCATTTTCCAATACTTACCTAAATGTTCTTTTTTTAATTTCTTTTCTTACTATTTCCTTTTTTACCCTTCTTTTTTACTTTTTTATTTTCTCCTTATTTTTTCTCTTTTTTTACTATTTTCTTATTTTATCCTTCTTTTTTATTTTTTATTTTTATTTTCTCTTTATTTTTTCTCATCTCTTTTTCCTTTTCCCATTTTTTTATTTTTGTTTTCTCCTTACTTTTTCTTTTTTTTCTTTACCTTCTTTTTTATTTTTATTTTATTCTCCTCTCTTTTTCTTTTCTCATTTCCCTTATTTTTTATTTTTTTCCTCTCATCCTCTTCTTTTTTCCTTTCATTCTTTCTTATACATTAATTATCATATAGATTTTGTATTAATACATCAAATCCATTACAAAGAGATCATTTGTAAGGTTTATATATTAGATCCAATACAAATAGATAATTTGATAAATAAAAGTGTTTATGTCATAAAAGATTATATTTTTCAAATTATTTTCTAGTGTTGCAACCAAACATCAAAAAATATTATATTTTTCTAGAAATAATTTTCCAAAAACGAAATATTTTCCGTAAACAAACAATGTCTTTTTTTTTCGAAATATCAAAGTATTAGTTATTAAAAGTTAATATAGGAGGAAGTGAATTGAAGGAAAATTTGTCACGATCCGAACCCGAGGGCACGTGACCGACACTAGGGAATGGGTAGGCATAAGGCCCCCGAAACCCGTAGTAAGCCTAAAGAAAAGAAAATAAAACCATTCATATTTTAAACTTTAATTAATAACAGAACATATTATCAAACTGATTTTTTCTCAAAATACACAAATTCAAATGCTTAATTAAAATGTGCTTCAATGTCTCATATTATAGATCAAATTTAAATCTTTATACATAAGTGTGGTTCGTACAAATAACTATACAATATACTTAAAACATACAACTCTTAGTACATATACTACTACAACAACCTAGATTAACACACAGTACAACTTACAATGACCTACATAAAATAGCCGGTGAGGAAGAAACCCGACGTGGAGGTAGTTTGAGGTCGAACTCCCAAGCTCCTGAAAAAAATATAAATTGAGGGGAATCAGACCTCACTGAGTAAGTCAATAAAAAGAGCTGTACGGTTTGAAAACCTTTTTGAAAACTATATATATTTGTAGTGAAAATAACTTATAATGTATAAATATAGCTTTTGAAAAATCTCGGTAGAACCCTAAACCCAAAAATCTAAATGGCCAACCAGGCCCACTTATTCCAACTAGACTACCGGTCTCCGAGAGGAAAGGCATCAACCGAGGCACCAAGCCTGTAATATCCCGTGTTTTTAAATATTTTTACACTGTACCGGGATATGCAGTGTTAATAATTTTTGTATATATATTACGATATTTTTACGAGTTGATATGTATTTAAAAACCTGTTTTAATTATTGTGTTTTATTCACAGTGCCTTACGTAAAATTTTCCCGGGACTTGCATTTTCGGGGAAATTTTCATGTAAATAATTTATTATTAATTATTTTAAATATATTTTCAGACTTGCATGAACTCATACGTATTTTTAAAAATTACTAAACATCGTGTATGTGTACGATATTTATTTAATTAGGGTTTAATATATTACCCTAATATTTTATCATTTTATTATTAATTGTTTATTTAAATTAATATAATAATATGTGGTGTGTATTTTTTCCACATATTTTATTTATACATTATATTTTAATACATACATATTATTTTATTTTATTATTTTTTTCTCTTTTTCTTTTTCTTTTTCTTTTTCTTTTCTTTTTCTTTTCTTTCTTTTTCTGTTTCTTCTTCTTCTTCTCCCGAGCGCCTGACCACCCCTTCAGCAGCCTCCTTCTCCGGCGCCGGCAGCTCCTTTTTCTTCCTTTGGCCGAAACTTCTTCTCCTCACCGTCGACGACGATTCCGGCCACCGTTTTCGACACCACTGGTCTCTTTCTTCTCCTTGAGCTCCGGTGAGTGTGATTCTAGCTTTGGTTTGAGCTTAAATGGTCTAGAATTGCTTAGGTTTTGAATTTTCCAATTCGGCCATATTATGGTTTTTGATTTTTTTGAGCTTCTAATTGATTGATTCATGAAAACTCCCTTCACAAATGTTGATCCCAGTAGCTTAATCTACATGTATGAATTTTTTTGGAATTTTTGGAGATTGTTTGGATTTTTGGGTATTTTTGAATATTTTAATATTATTTTCTAATTTTCGGAAATTAATTATTTAAATTATGAAATTGTGTTTTATGGTTAAATTAGGTGTTGAAATGAATTATAGGAATTTATTTGGAATTTTTATGAATTTCTATATATTTATTTTGAATTATTTAAGTTTATGTAAATTTGGGAAATTAGGTTTAATTGTGTTTTTAATTGAAATTAATTGGATAATTGAGTTTAATTATTGATATTATTGATAAATATGTAGAGAAAATTAATTTTGGGTAATTGTATAATTTTTGGTGAATTTTTGAAGTAATTTTAGTATATTTATATATATATGGGTATTTTGGTAATTCTACCCAAAATTTGCTAAAAAATGTAATTTAATTGGTTTTAATAGTTATTTAAGGTATAAAAATGATTTCTACAAATTATTTGGTATTTTTAACTAATTAAAACTATTTTTCGTGAATTATTTTCAATTATATATAATATACGGTTTTTCTAATAAAATGAATTTTTATCGGTTTTTATAGTGTTTTAAGGTTAATTATGTAATTTCTACTTATAAAATGAATTTCTATGTTATAAGGATATTTTTGGTATTTTTAGAATTGTTCTGTGTTTGTGGACCCCGGTCGGTAGATTGTAGTCTGGAGTCCGACCGAGGAGTTGTGGTTGAGTGTTGAGCTTATTTTTTGAAGTGTGTTTCTTTGCAAGGTCGACTCTACTCTTTTGAGTAGAAAGATGTCCATTTTACAGGGGAGGTTCTACCGGATTTTCGGTAGAATTCTCGTAAAATGTGATATCCGGTCGAACCCTGATATCGATTCTGTGTTTAATACTCTAGATCAAATTCTAGGATTTCTGTTAGGGTTATTCTGATTTTTTTTTTTGTCGTTATTTTTTGTTTAGTTGCACCGAGACCGAGGGCTAATGGACCAGGCCCGTCGGACCCGTCTCGTGGAGCGCACTAATTTGTGAGTTACTATACTATATATATATGCTTAGGATGCATGATTTAGAAATATATGTTTTATTTTGATTAAAATGCATAAATAATGTGATTTGTATTTAAGTATATTTTTGGTTTATTTTTGGTATTTATTAAATTATATGCATGTTTTGTAAATAAAATATATTTAAAATGTTTTTAAATATATTTCTAGCTTAAGTTATAATTTGATTGGATTTATTTGACATATATACACTCGAAATATACCTGGTTTACTTTTGGTATATTTCCAGTATATATATGGTTTATATTGTTGTTTTATTTAAATTCATGCATTATGTATTTGTGAATGGATGTTTTATATTTATTAATGAAGGATATCGATAGAACGTGCTACCTAGTGGGCAGCACTAGGACCGAGTACGTACCGGTATGCCTATAGTATTTAGGCTATATTACTAACCATTTGTGGATATTGATTGGTTATGATTAATTGATGTGTGTGATGGGATTTGGGTGTGATTGCTGGAGCTCGGTTGACCAAGAGTCTCGGGGCCAATCACACTGGCAGTCAGACTGCTGGAGCTCGGTTGACTTAGTGTCTCGGGGCCAGTCTACTGTCTAAATGGATTAAGTGGATATATTTGGATTAAGTGAGCCTGTATGGCTAGAGTGTTGTCTAACACTATTTTCGAGGTTGCGATATCATAGGGTTCTATTTGATCCTTCATAAAAGATGATTTTCAATAAAATATATATATAAAATGATTTTATTGCATCTGTGTGTATTTGCCTGTATATATACTTATTAGATATATACTGTTGATTTTATGCATTATCATTTAGTATGCATGTATATATATTATAGTAATTCACTCAGTGAGGTCTGACTCCCCTCCGTTGACTATTTTTCAGGAGAGTCAACATCTTCAGACCTCAGTAGCAGGTCGATACGCCGGATTTCTTCCGTCCCGGCTTCTTTGTGTAAATTATTTACTTGAGTCTTATTTTTATAATCTAGACACTGCAGTAGTTGCGAATTAAAATGTGGGATTTCATATATTTTATTTACAGAGATGTATTATATTGAAACTGGATTTGTATTGAAAGATTATATATATATATGTGATGAGATGAGATTTGATTTAAATCCAGTTGATGGAAATGTTATTATTATATTTATGATTTTTATTTCCGCTGCATTTAATATTATTATTGTTATTATTGCATGTTTTATTTTATTTTTAGGCTTGCTACGGGTTCCGAATTTGAAAGAATTCCCGTTCCCTAGCGCCGATCATGGCCCCTGTTTTTGGTCGTGATAAAGTTGGTATCAGAGCGGAGTTCTGTGTCAGGGCTTAGTTATGTGAGTCGTGGCCCTAGTTTTAAAGTTGTGTTTTCTTTTGGTAACTACTGCAGTGAATTAGGTTCGAGTATGTCTTGATAAGTATTCCTTGCTTAGTTTTCAGCGTTATTCCTCCGTTGTCTGTTTGTCTGAATCTTTCCGTTTATCTTTTCAGTATGAGGAGGCGAGCGCATGTCGCTCCACCGGTCTTTGAGGCCGAGGATGATGAGTCTTTTCAGGATGAGGTTTTACCTCTTGAGCTGCCAGTTAGACGTAGAGGTCGTGGCAGAGGTAGACCTCGAGGAGCGGCAGGTCACCGTAGGCAAAGAGAGTTACAGGACAAGGAGCCTGTAGAGCCTGAGTTTGATGTTCCTGTTCCTCTAGTTGTTCAGCCTGTTCAGCCTGCCTATCAGCAGGGTATGTCTGACCCTGAGGCAGCTTTGTTCTATGCCCGAGTTGGCAGGATTGCTTTCGATGGTACTTTCTATCCGTTAGACTTTCTGCATGCGATTGAGACTAGGACTCAGACTGCTCATATCGAGTATCAGCGGATCATGATTATCGAGTTATCTGTTGAGGGACCAGCCCTAGATTGGTTCATTCAGATGATCCAGCCCTACATGATGACGATGACCTGGGCTCAGTTCCGAGAGCGATTTATGAGGAGATTCTGTCCAAAGCCTCTTCGTTTGAGCTATCGTCTCCGATTAACCAGTATTTCTCATGGAGATCGATCTGTAGAGGAGTACACCCGAGAGTTTCTTCGTCTGGGTAGATATGCTGAGGATCTGATGCGAGATCAGTATTTTACGATTACTACATACGTTACTGGTTTGGGTTCAGCTTTTGCTGGTATGCCTACAGCAGGTCTTACTCTGGAGTCTGTGAGTGAGTTAGCCAAGGAGATTGAGTTGAGGCTAGTTAGTCAGGGAGCGATGCCTGATTATTACCAGCTAGGAGTTCAGTCGAGTGGATTGCAGGCTACTCCGTATTCGAGTTTTCATGTTGGATCGAGTAGTCAGCAGCGAGGTCCGACTCAGCAGAGTCAGAGACAGCAGCAGCGAGTGCATCGGAGTAGTAGACATGGCTATGGAGGTCAGCGTAGATCGTTCAGATTCAGATCAGGTGCTTCGAGTAGCAGCAGTGGTCGTAGTTCTGGATCAGCGGCCAGTGTATGCCAGACTTACGGTAGAGTCCATCAGGGACCTGTTATCTGACACCACTGACATGCTTCAGATGCGGGCAAACAGGACATTTTGCCAGATCGTGTCCTTATTCTGGGTATCAGCAGCCGCAGATTCCGTGATTCCCACAGCAATCGATTGCTAGTGCTGCACCCGTGCCATTTCAGTTACCTTCAGCCCAGCATCAGAGTTCCACTCAGTTTGTTCCACAGCAGAGTCGTGGTAGAGGTACTAGAGGAGGTGCCAGAGGTGTTGGCCAGGCTTCTACCAGTCAGTAGGGAGGTTGAGGTCAGGCCAGAGTTTTCCATCTCACTCAACAGGATGCTCAGGCATCTAATGCAGTTGTGGCAGGTATTGTTTCTGTTTGTTACCTAGATACTTGGGTTTTGTTTGATCCGGGTGCCACGCATTCGTTTGTTTCTCCTATTTTTGCTTCTAAATCTTATTGGCAAGCTTCGAGGATGGCTTTTCCTTTATCTGTTGCCACTCCTCTAAGCGATTCCTTGGACACCGATATTGTTCTTTCTGGTTGTCCAGTTCTCGTGGGAGGTAGAGAATTACCCGCTGATTTGATTTTGTTGGATGTGATGGAGTTTGATGTTATTCTGGGAATGGATTGGTTATCTCAGCACTATGCCGTGGTAGATTGCAGGAATAAAGAGGTGACGTTCAGAATTCCTGATGAAGGAGAGTTTAAGTTTATTGGTGATAGGAGTTCAGCACCTCAGAATCTTATTTCTGCTATTACGGCTAGGAAGTTGTTGAGGAAAGGATGTCAGGGATATTTGGCATTGGTCAGGGATACTTCAGTGGAGAAGTTGTCACTCACAGATGTTCCTGTTGCTTGTGAGTTTCCTAATGTTTTTCCCGAGGAGTTGCCAGGTTTACCACCTCACAGAGAGATTGAGTTCTGTATAGATGTGGTTCCAGGTACTACTCCTATATTTATGCCACCCTATCGAATGGCTCCTGCAGAGTTGAAAGAGTTGAAGGAACAGTTGCAAGAGTTGTTGGATAAAGGTTTCATTAGACCCAGTGTTTCCCCTTGGGGTGCACCAGTCTTGTTTGTGAAGAAGAAGGATGGTACCCTGAGACTGTGCATTGACTACAGAGAGCTGAACAAGGTGACAGTGAAGAACAAGTATCCTCTTCCGAGGATTGATGATTTGTTTAATCAGCTACAGGGTGCACAGTTCTTTTCTAAGATTGACTTGAGGTCGGGTTATCATCAGCTACGGATCAGTGAAGCTGATATTCCTAAGATAGCGTTCCGCACTAGATATGGCCATTATGAGTTTCTGGTGATGTCTTTTGGTTTGACTAATGCACCAGCAGCTTTTATGGACTTGATGAATAGGTATTCAGACCATATGTGGATCAGTTTGTAGTAGTCTTCATTGATGATATACTGGTATATTCGAGGAGTATGGAGGAGCATGTATATCACTTGAGGATTGTACTACAAACATTGAGAGATCATCAGCTTTATGCTAAATTCTCGAAGTGTGATTTCTGGATGGAGAGTGTTTCTTTTCTTGGACACGTAGTGTCTAAAGAAGGTATTCAGGTTTATCCACAAAAGGTTGAGGCAGTATCTGAGTGGCCTAGACCTACTTCTGTTACTGAGATTCGGAGTTTTCTGGGTTTAGTCGGGTATTATAGGCGGTTTGTGCAGGATTTTCCAGGATAGTAGCCCCTATGACTCGCTTGACTCAGAAGAATGTTAGATTCGAATGGTCAGAAGCTTGTGAGAACATTTTTCAGTTGTTGAAGGAGAAGTTGACCACAGTGCCAGTGTTAGCTTTGCCTAATAGTGTGGATAAGTTCACAGTTTACTGTGATGCCTCTAGAATTGGTCTTGGTTGTGTGCTGATGAAGAATGGAAGGGTGATAGCCTATGCTTCGAGGCAGTTGAAGAAGCATGAGCAGAACTATCCTACACATGATCTTGAGATGGCTGCAGTGATTTTTGCTTTAAAGATTTGGAGACATTATCTGTATGGGGTGACTTGTGAGATATTTACTGATCACAAGAGCCTTAAGTACATTTTTCAGCAGCGAGATTTGAATTTGAGGTAGAGAAGATGGTTAGAATTGTTGAAGGATTATGATTACGAGATTTTATATCATCCGGGTAAAGCTAATGTGGTAGCAGATGCCTTGAGTATGAAGTCCTCAGGTAGTCTTGCTCACATCAGTGTTGAGAGGAGACCATTGATCCAGGAGTTGTATCTGTCGGTGGATCAAGGTCTAATGATGAAGCTTAGTAGATCAGGTGGACTGCTAGCTCAGTTTAAAGTACGATCTGTACTGAGGGATAGGATTAAAGCAGCTCAGAGTCGAGATCCTATTATGGAAGAGCTTACAGAGAATGTCAGAGCAGGGAAGTTCACTAATTTCACACTCGATGATGATGGTGTGTTGTGGATCAGTGGTAGATTATGTGTTCCTGATGTGGATGACTTGAGAGAGGAGATTTTAGAGGAAGCACATTCTACAGCTTACAGCGTTCATCCGGGTGTTACTAAGATGTACCACAGTATCAGAGATTTATATTGGTGGGACGGATTGAAGAAAGATGTCACTGATTATGTTGCTAAGTGTTTGATGTGTCAACAAATGAAAACCGAACATCAGAAGCCTTCTGGGAAGCTTCAGCCTCTTCCTATTCCCGAGTGGAAGTGGGAAAGGATAGCTATGGATTTTATGGTCGGTTTACCTCGTTCGAGGGATGGATACGATTCCATCTGGGTGATTGTAGACAGATTGACAAAGTCTGCACATTTCTTGCCTGTGAAATCCACTTATTCAGTTGCTAGATTGGCGAAGTTGTACGTGAAGCATATCGTATGCCTTCATGGAGTACCTGTGTCCATTGTGTCAGATAGAGGTTCGGTGTTTACTTCTCGTTTTTGGCAGAAGTTGTAGGAAGCGATGGGCACTAGGTTGGATTTCAGTACTCCTTTTCATCCTCAGACAGATGGTCAGTCTAAGAGGACGATCCAGACACTGGAAGATATGTTAAGGATGTGTGTCTTGGATTTGGGAGGTAGCTGGGATGATCATTTGTCACTTGTTGAGTTTGCATATAATAACAGCTACCATAGCAGTATTGGCATGGCACCGTATGAGGCATTGTATGGAAGGAAATGTAGATCCCCGTTGAGTTGGGATGAGATTGGTGAGAGAACTTTGACTGGACCTGAGATGGTTCAGGATGCTGTAGAGAAAGTCGCCATGATTAAGCGAAGATTAGAGACTGTAGTTAGCAAACTAAAGAGTTATGCGGATCCTAAGCGTAGAGATGTAGAGTTTCAGGTTGGAGATTTCGTTTTTCTAAAAATATCTTCGATGAAGGGTGTGATGAGATTTGGCAGGAAGGGTAAGTTAGCACCGAGATACATTAGACCGTTTGAGATTCTGGAGAGAGTTGGCACTGTTGCATATCGGTTGGATTTGCCTCCGAGTATGTCACAGGTGCATCCAGTATTTCATATCTCGATGTTGAGGAAGTATATCTCAGACCTTTCACACGTGTTGCAGCCCGACAGTGTAGAAGTGAGTGAAGATTTGACGTTTGTAGAAGAACCTGTGGCGATCGTTGATTATCAAGTTCGACAGTTGCGTTTGAAGCAGATTTCAATGGTCAAGGTTCTGTGGCGTAGCAACAGAGTTGAGGAGCATACGTGGGAGACTGAAGCTGAGATACGAGCTTTTTACCTATATCTCTTTCCTTCCTGATCCTGTAATCTTTTCTTTCTGGAATTCGGGGACGAATTCTTGTAAGGGGGGAAGACTGTAATATCCTGTGTTTTTAAATATTCTTACACTATACCGGGATATGCAGTGTTAATAATTTTTGTATATATATTACGATATTTTTACGAGTTGATATGTATTTAAAAACCTATTTTAATTATTGTGTTTTATTCACAGTACTTTACGTAAAATTTTTCCGAGGACTTGCATTTTCGGGTAAATTTTCACATAAATAATTTATTATTAATTATTTTAAATATATTTTCGGACTTGCATGAACTCATACATATTTTTAAAAATTACTAAACACCGTGTATGTGTGCGATATTTATTTAATTAGGGTTTAATATATTACCCTAATATTTTATCATTTTATTATTAATTGTTTATTTAAATTAATCTAATAATATGTGGTGTGTATTTTTCCCACATATTTTATTTATACACTATATTTTAATACATACATATTACTTTATTTTTTTTTCTCTTTTTCTTTTTCTTTTTCTTTTTCTTTTCTTTTTCTTTTCTTTCTTTTTCTTTTTCTTCTTCTTCTTCTCCCAAGCGCCCGACCACCCCTCACCACCGTCTGTCACGCCGATCACCTACCGTCGGTGTACCTCCCCGGCTTGCCACCGTCATTCCCAGCCGTCCCCCGCCGCCAGCAGCCTCCTTCTCCGGCGCCGACAGCTCCTTTTTCTTCCTTTGGCCGAAACTTCTTCTCCTCACCGTCGACGACGATTCTGGCCACCGTTTTTGACACCACCGATCTCTTTCTTCTCCTTGAGCTCCGGTGAGTGTGATTCTAGCTTTGGTTTGAGCTTAAATGGTCTAGAATTGCTAGGTTTCGAATTTTCCAATTCGGCCATATTATGGTTTTTGATTTTTTTGAGCTTCTAATTGATTGATTCATGAAAACTCCTTTCACAAATGTTGATCCCAATAGCTTAATCTACATGTATGAATTTTTTTGTAATTTTTGGAGATTGTTTGGATTTTTGGGTATTTTTGAATATTTTAATATTATTTTCTAATTTTCGGAAATTAATTATTTAAATTATGAAATTGTGTTTTATGGTTAAATTAGGTGTTGAAATGAATTATATGAATTTATTTGGAATTTTTATGAATTTCTATATATTTATTTTGAATTATTTAAGTTTATGTAAATTTGGGAAATTAGGGTTAATTGTGTTTTTAATTGAAATTAATTGGATAATTGAGTTTAATTATTGATATTATTGATAAATATGTAGAGAAAATTAATTTTGGGTAATTGTATAATTTTTGGTGAATTTTTGAAGTAATTTTAGTATATTTATATATATAGGGGTATTTTGGTAATTCTACCCAAAATTTGCTAAAAAATGTAATTTAATTGGTTTTAATAGTTATTTAAGGTATAAAAATGATTTCTACAAATTATTTGGTATTTTTAACTAATTAAAACTATTTTTCGTGAATTATTTTCAATTATATATAATATACGATTTTTCTAATAAAATGAATTTTTATCGGTTTTTATAGTGTTTTAAGGTTAATTATGTAATTTCTACTTATAAAATGAATTTCTATGTTATAAGGATATTTTTGGTATTTTTAGAATTGTTCTGTGTTTGTGGACCCCGATCGGTAGATTGTAGTCTGGAGTCCGACCGAGGGGTTGTGGTTGAGTGTTGAGCTTGTTTTTCGAAGTGTGTTTCTTTGCAAGGTCGGCTCTACTCTTTTGAGTAGAAAGATGTCCATTTTACAGGGGAGGTTCTACCGGATTTTTGGTAGAATTCTCGTAAAACGTGATATCCGGTCGAACCCTGATATCGATTCTGTATTTAATACTCTAGATCGAATTCTAGGATTTCTGTTAGGGTTATTCTTATTTTTTTTGTCGTTATTGTTTGTTTAGTTGCGCCGAGACCAAGGGCTAATGGACCAGGCCCGTCGGACCCGTCTCGTGGAGCGCACTAATTTGTGAGTTACTATACTATATATATATGCTTAGGATGCATGATTTAGAAATATATGTTTTATTTTTATTAAAATGCATAAATAATGTGATTTGTATTTAAGTATATTTTTGGTTTATTTTTGGTATTTATTAAATTATATGCATGTTTTGTAAATAAAATATATTTAAAATGTTTTTAAATATATTTCTAGCTTAAGTTATAATTTGATTGGATTTATTTGACATATATATACTCGAAATATACCTGGTTTACTTTTGGTATATTTCCAGTATATATATGGTTTATATTATTGTTTTATTTAAATTCATGCATTATGTATTTGTGAATGGATGTTTTATATTTATTAATGAAGGATATCGATAGAACGTGCTACCTAGTGGGCAGCACTAGGACCGAGTACGTACCGGTACGCCTATAGTATTTAGGCTATATTACTAACCATTTGTGGATATTGATTGGTTATGATTAATTGATGTGTGTGATGGGATTTGGGTGTGATTGCTGGAGCTCGGTTGACCAAGTGTCTCAGGGCCAATCACACTAGCAGTCAGACTGCTGGAGCTCGGTTGACTTAGTGTCTCGGGGCCAGTCTACTGTCTAAATGGATTAAGTGGATATATTTGGATTAAGTGAGCCTGTATGGCTAGAGTGTTGTCTAACACTATTTCCGAGGTTGCGATATCATAGGGTTCTATTTGATCCTTCATAAAAGATGATTTTCAATAAAATATATATATATAATGATTTTATTGCATCTGTGTGTATTTGCCTGTATATATACTTATTAGATATATACTGTTGATTGTATGCATTATCATTTAGTATGCATGTATATATATTATAGTAATTCACTCAGTGAGGTCTGACTCCCCTCCGTTGACTATTTTTCAGGAGAGTCAACATCTTCAGACCTCAGTAGCAGGTCGATACGCCGGATTTCTTTCGCCCCGGCTTCTTTGTGTAAATTATTTACTTGAGTCTTATTTTTATAATCTAGACATTGCAGTAGTTGCGAATTAAAATGTGGGATTTCATGTATTTTATTTACAGAGATGTATTATATTGAAACTGGATTTGTATTGAAAGATTATATATATATATGTGATGAGATGAGATTTGATTTAAATCCAGTTGATGGAAATGTTATTATTATATTTATGATTTTTATTTCCGCTGCATTTAATGTTATTATTGTTATTATTGCATGTTTTATTTTATTTTTAGGCTTGCTACGGGTTCCGAATTCGAAAGAATTCTCGTTCCCTAGCGTCGGTCATGGCCCCTGTTTTGGATCGTGACAAAGCCATAGTCATTCACTTAATCTGAATATATGGCTCTGGCGGTCCCCGAGAGCAAAGGCATCGACCGAGGCACCCAACCTAGTCCATTATTAACCTTACAATCATTGGCGGTCCCCGAGAGCAAAGGCTTCTACCGAGGCACCCGTCCCAGTTTAACATTCACCAATCATATATATTGCGGATCCATCTCTCAATCTCTACCATGTGCACATAGTCCTGATGAAGCCCACCAGGTAGCCCGTTCTACCAAAATTTCTCAAAATCGATTTTTTTTAAATAAATGAAATGCGTTTAAATCTTAAATAACAGCATTAAGGTAAATAAATCATATAATCAATATAATAAAAATATGAGAGCATGCATTCTTTAAATAAACACACGCACAGATTGTTCTATTGACTTACAAGATGAATGCAAAGGCTAACGACCATGCGTCTACCTCAGTCTCACAGCTTCTGCTCCAAAATGCTCTAAAAGAAAAATAATAAATCGACTTTTAGAACATAACTGTGGAATTGAAATCAACAATCAACAAAATAATGAAATTCCAGGCTGACTCGAGGAAAACGGGCAAGACTCGACAGACAGGATAACCTAACTAACGGTATAGATTTTACGAATATCACATTTTACGAGAAAAATCTACCGAAATTTCGACAAAGTCTCCTCTATAAAACGGACATCTCTCTACCAAAGGTAGAGTCAGACCTGCATAAAATGCACTTCTAATATCCACACTCGAGTCGGGCTCCCAAATCTACATTTTGCCCCGACCGAGATCACAACTCAATAAAATATCAAGAATTAATAATATTTATTTCTCAAAATATATATTTTACATACACATATACTAAAAATAAATAAACATATATAAAATCTTAATTATTCAAAAAAATTAAGCAACTAAACTTGCGTTTCATTATCAAGATATAATTAAAGCCTAAATTAAAATCATTATAATGTATTATATATATATATATATATATATATATATATATATATATATATAATATTTGGGATTTAATATTTAAAATTTACACTACTTAGGTAAAAATACCAATTAATTTATATAAATTCTCTAAACCCCTTAAATATTGATAAAACTAACTAAAATATATAATTAACTATCATTAGCGTAAAATTACAATTTTACCCCTAAACACATAATTTACATTTTAGTATTATTAGTACAAAAAAAAAACCTTAAAATTATTTAATCATCTAAAACTTATTTTCTCAATGTTAAATTCCTAATATAATTAAAACATATAAATGACTTCTAATTTCTTCTAAAATATAATTTAACCTAATTATTTTCTCAGTAGAGTCAAAGACAGCAGCAAGGAGTGCATCGGAGCAGTAGACATGGCCGTGGAGGTCTACGTAGATCATTGAGATTCGGAGTTTTCTGGGTTTAGCCGGGTATTATAGGCGGTTTGTGCAAGATTTTTTCGAGAATTGCAGCCCCTATGACTCGCTTAACTTAGAAGAATGTTAGGTTTGAGTGGTCAGAAGCTTGTGAGAATAGTTTTCAACTGTTGAAGGAGAAGTTGACCACAGCGCCAATGTTGGCTTTGCCTAATAGTGTGGATAAGTTCACAGTTTACTGTGATGCCTCTAGAATTGGCCTTGGTTGTGTGCTGATGCAGAATGGAAGGGTGATAGCCTATGCTTCGAGGTAGTTGAAGAAGCATGAGCAGAACTATCCTACACATGATCTTGAGATGGCTGTAGTGATCTTTGCTTTGAAGATTTGGAGACATTATCTGTATAGGGTGACTTGTGAGATATTTACTAATCACAAGAGCCTTAAGTACATTTTCCAGTAAAGAGATTTGAATCTGAGGCAGAGGAGATGGTTGGAACTGTTGAAAGACTATGATTGTGAGATCTTATATCATTCGAGCAAGGCTAATGTAGTAGCAAATGCCTTGAGTAGAAAGTCCTCAGGCAGTCTTGCTCACATCAGTGTTGAGAGGAGACCATTGATCCAGGAGTTGCATCTGTTAGTGGATCAAGGTCTGATGATGAAGATCGGTAGATCAGGTGGACTGCTAGCTCAGTTTAAAGTATGATCTGTACTGAGGGATAGGATTAAAGCAGCTCAAAGCCGAGATCCTATTCTGGAAGAGCTTGCAGAGAATGTTCAATCAGGGAAGTTCACTGATTTCACACTCGATGATGATGGTGTGTTGTGGATCAGTGGTAGATTGTGTGTTCCTGATGTGGATGACTTGAGAAAGGAGATTTTAGAGGAAGCACACTCTACAGCTTACAACGTTCATCCGGGTGTTACTAATATGTACCACAGTATCAGAGATTTATACTGGTGGGATGGATTGAAGAAGGATGTCGCTGATTATGTTACTAAGTGTCTGACGTGTCAACAAGTGAAAGCCGAACATCAGAAGCCTTCTGGGAAGCTTCAACCTCTTCCTATTCCCGAGTGGAAGTGGGAAAGGATAGCTATGGATTTTATGGTCGGTTTACCTCGTTCGAAGGATGGATACGATTCCATCTGGGTGATTGTAGACAGATTGACGAAGTCTGCACATTTCTTGCCTGTGAAAGCCACTTATTCTGTTGCCAGATTGGTGAAGTTATATGTGAAGCATATCGTATGCCTTCATGGAGTACCTGTGTCCATTGTGTCAGATAGAGGTTCAGTGTTTACTTCTCATTTTTGGCAGAAGTTGCAGGAAGCGATGGGCACTAGGTTGGATTTCAGTACTGCTTTTCATCCTCAGACAGATGGTCAGTCTGAGAGGACGATCCAGACACTGGAAGATATGTTGAGGATGTGTGTCTTGGATTTGGGAGGTAGCTGGGATGATCATTTGCCACTCGTTGAGTTTGCATATAATAACAGCTACCATAGCAGTATTGGCATGGCACCATACGAGGCGTTATATGGAAGGAAGTGTAGATCCCCGTTGAGTTGGGATGAGATTGGTGAGAGAGCTTTGACTGGACCTGAGATGGTTCAGGATGCTGCAGAGAAAGTCACCGTGATTAAGCGAAGATTAGAGACCGCAATTAGTAGACAGAAGAGCTATGCGGATCCTAAGCGCAGAGATATGGAGTTTTAGGTTGGAGATTTCATTTTTCTAAAAGTATCTCCGATGAAGGGTGTGATGAGATTTGGCAAGAAGGGTAAGTTAGCACCGAGATATATCGGACCGTTTGAGATTCTGGAGAGAGTTGGCACTGTTGCATATCGGTTGGATTTGCCTTCGAGTATGTCACAAGTGCATCCAGTATTTCATATCTCGATGTTGAGGAAGTATATCTCAGACCCTTCACACGTGTTGCAGCCTGACATGTAGAAGTGAGTGAAGATTTGACGTTTGTGGAAGAACCTGTGGCGATCGTTGATTTTCAAGTTTGACAGTTGCGTTCGAAGCAGATTCTGATGGTCAAGGTTATGTGGCGTAGCGACAGAGTCGAGGAGCATACGTGGGAGACTGAAGCTGAGATGCGAGCTTCTTACCCATATCTCTTTCCTTCCTGATCTTGTGATCATTTTCTTTCTGGAATTCGAGGACGAATTCTTGTAAGGGGGGAAGACTGTAATATCCCGTGTTTTTAAATATTTTAATACTGCATTGGGATATGCAGTGTTAATAATTTTTTAATATAATATTGATATTTCATAAGCTTTTATTTAATTTAAATTGAATTTAAATTGTTTATTATTATTTTAAGTGCTTTACGTAAAATTTTCCCGGGACTTGTATTTTCGGGGAAATTTTCACGTAAATAATTTATTATTAATTATTTTAAATATATTTACAGACTTGCATGAACTCATACATATTTTTAAAATACTAAACGCCGTGTATATGTGTGCTTATTTATTTAATTAGGGTTTAATATTACCCTAATATTTTATTAATTATTTATTAGTTTTATTATTATTTAATTATTTTTATTTATTATTAAATTTTAAAATATTAAATATTAAGTGTGTGGTGTATATTTAATGTGTGTAATTTAATATTATTTTATTATATAGTATAAAGTATATATATATATATATATACACATTATAAGTCAAAAATCAAAACTTTTGAAAAATTACATTTTTGCCCCCGATTTCTCCTTCTTCCCCGATTGCCTTCCTCCAGCCGTCCGATCGCTGCAACTGCCGATTCCTTGCCGTTGGTGTGCCGTCCGGCGTGCCACCACCTTCCCCAGCCTTCCTCGCCACCTGTAGCAGCCGTTTCCGGTGTCTGGAGATCGATTTTAGCCGCAGAAGCCGAATTCTTCTTCACCGTCGATCACGATGTTTCCGGCCACCATTTTTGACACCGCCAGTCTCTTTTTTCTTCTTGAGCTCCGGTGAGTGTGATTCTAGCTTTGGTTTGAGCTTAAATGGTCTTAATTTGCTTAGGTTTCGAATTTTCAATTTCAGCCATATTAGGGTTTTTGAATTTTTTGAACTTCAATTTGATTTATTCATGAAAAATTCCTTCACAAATGTTGATCCTAGTAGCTTAATCTACATGTAGGAATTTTTGTGGAATGTTTAGGAATTATTTGGATTTTTGGGTATTTTTGAATATTTTATTATTATTTTCTAATTTTCGAAAATTAATTAAATAAATTATGAAATTGTGTTTTATGATAATTATAGGTGTTGAAATGAATTATAGGAATTTATTTGGAATTTTTATGAATTTCTATGTATTTATTTTGAATTATTTAAGTTTATGTAATTTTGGAAAATTAGGTTAATTGTGTTTTAAATTAAAATTAATTGGTTAATTGAGTTTAATTATTGATATTATTGATATATATGTTGAGAAAATTAATTTTGGATAATTATACTATTTTTGATGAATTTTTGAAGTAATTATAGTATATTTATATATATAAGGGCATTTTGGTAATTTTACACAAAATTGGCTAAAAATGTAATTTAATTGGTTTTAATAGTTATTTAAGGTATAAAAATGATTTCTACAAATTATTTAGTATTTTTAATTAATTAAAACTATTTTTCGTGAATTATTTTCAATTATATATATAATATACGATTTTTCTAATAAAATGAGTTTTTATTGGTTTTTACTGTATTTTAAGGTTAATTATGTAATTTCTACGTATAAAATGAATTTCTATGTTATAAGGGTATTTTTGGTACTTCCGTAATTGTTCTGTGTTTGTGGATCCCGGTCGGTAGACTGTAGTTTGGAGTCCGACCGAGGGGTTGTGGATGAGTTGTTATGCCTGTTTTTCGAAGTGTGTTTCTTTGCAAGGTCGGCTCTACTCTTTGAGTAGAGAGATGTCCGTTTTACATGGGAGGTTCTGCCGAATTTTCAGTAGAATTCTCGTAAAACGTGATGTCCAGTCGAACCCTACTTCTGTTTCTGTGTTTAATATTCTAGATTGAGTTCTAGGATTTTCTGTTAGGTTTATTCTGATGTCTGTTATTTATTATTTGTTTAGTTGCGCCGAGATCGAGGGCTAGTGGATCAGGCCCGTCGGATCCATCTCGTGAAGCGCACTAAGTGTGAGTTACTATATTATATATATATATGCTTTAGGATCCATGATTTTAGAAATATATGTTTTATTTTGATTAATTATGCATAAATAATGTGATTAGTATTTAAGTATATCTTTAGTTTATTTTTTATTTATTTTTTGTATATATTAAATTATATGCATGTTTTGTTAATAAATTATATTTAAAATATTTTTAAATATATTTCTAGCTTAATTTGTAATTTGATTGGATTTATTTGACGTATATATACTCGAAATATACCTGGTTTACTTTTGGTATATTTCCAGTATATATATGGTTTATGTTGCTATTTTATTTAAGTTCATGCATCATTTATTTTTATGAATGTATGATTTATATTTAAAATAAAGGATATCGATAGAACGTGCTACCTAGTGGGCAGCACTAGGATCGAGTACGTACCGGTACGCTTATAGCATTTAGGCTATATTACTAACCATTTGTGGATATTGATTGAATTTGATTATTTGATGTGTGAGAAAGGATTTGGAGGTGTGATTGCTGGAGCTCGGTTGACCAAGTGTCTCGAGGCCAATCACACTGGCAGTTAGACTGCTGAAGCTCGGTTGACTTAGTGTCTCGGGGCCAGTCTACTGTCTAAATGGATTAAGTGGATATATTTGGATAAGTGAGCCTGTATGGCTAGAGTGTTGTCTAACACTGTTTGAGGTTTCGATATCATAGGGTTCTATTTGATCCTTCATAAACGATGATTTTAATAAAAATATATAAAATGATTTTATTGTATCTGTGTGTATTGCCTGTATATATACATATTAGATATATATTGTTGATTGTACGCATTGTCATTTAGTATGCATGTATATATATTATAGTAATTCACTCAGTGAGGTCTGACTCCCCTCCGTTGACTATTTTTCAGGAGAGTCATCATCTTCAAACCTCAGTAGCAGGCTTGTACGCTGGATTTCTTCCGCCTCGGCTTCTTTGTGTAAACTGCTTCTCTGAGTCTTGGGTTTATTTTATCTAGACACTGCAGTAGTCATTAAATATTTAAAGAGATGTTGTATTATATATTTGAACTGGATTTGTATTAAAAGAGTTTTATATATATATGAGATGAGTATTTGATTTAAATCCAGTTGGTACAGATGTTGTTGTGATATTTATGATTTTTATTTCCGCTGCATTATATATTGTTATTGCTATTGCATGTTTTATTTTATTTTTAGTCTTGCTACGGGTTCCGGATTCGAAAGAATTCCCGTTTCCTAGCGCCGGTCATGGCCCCTTTTTTGGGTCGTGACACTTACCTTGCCCTTCTTTATTCTCTTGCAGGGTTCCAGCTCAAGAGTTTCGAAAATAAGTTATCAAGTAGCGTCGTCTATGGGAACTCTCAAGTTAAAAGTCATTTAAGCATCTACCAACCAAGATCTTGGCATTGTGACTTCCAGTCCACCACCAATCTTAACTCCTGACAAACACACCAATTCATCAGCTCCCATTCCTCTAATCAACTTGTCAACATCTTTTCAAACAATAATTTCGTTAGCCCCCTTTCAACATGTTGGACCCTTATCTTAGGCTCCGACTGTAACATACATTCCACCTGGTAATACTTAGGGGTGGCCAGCTCTTGGCACTAACTTCCCTTACAATGCTCTTTTTCAATATCATAACTCCTGTCATAAACACAGCCAACCTAAACATAGTCACCTAGACACTCAACCTATCCCCAATGAGCTAAGAAACGATGATTCAAAATATTTAAACCTAGATGACCCTAATGCAATAATAGTTGAATGCCTCTATTTAAAGTGGTAATCCAGGAATAGCTCAACCACAAAAAATAATATAACACCACCACCACCAGCTCCGAAGGTATCTGGAGAAAATAGAGAAAAATATAAAGCTCTAGAAGGAGAATCCAGCTTGATAATCTCAGCCCTAGATGATTCAAGGATAGCTTAAAATTTTGAAGAAGTAATGCATAAAGCTCATACCGAGCCAAGGAAAGAAGATGAATGTGTTATGGAAGGAAAAAAAAACCCTTCATAAGCAAAATAATCCAGATGGAGATTCTAACTAAATTTAGAATGTCTTACCTAGATCAGTTTGATAGAACTGGAGATCCAATCAACTACATATCCTCATTCAGAATCTAGATGTTACTCCAGAATGTGAATGATAGAATTATGTGAAGAGTATTTCCAAGTACACTCAGAAAAAATGCTCAGAAGTGGTTCCACTGGCTTCTTGAGAATTCTATCTCCTCTTTGGAAGAGTTAACCAAGAAATTCTGGACTCAGTTCATCACCAACGTCTCTCTAACCAAAAACATCAATGAACTCTGAATGTGCTGATAGGAGGACACTATGAAGCTATTTGCATCGGTTCAACAAAGTAGCCATGCAGATTAAAAATTTGGTTAATGAGGTAGCCATAGACGCTTTGAAGAATAGGATTCAACTGGAAAAGCTCAAAGATAAAATAATAACAAAAGAACCTAGCACCTTCACTGAGGAAATGGCAATGGAAATAAAGATGATAAAGATGGATGAAGATAGAAGGATACACTAAGATGACAAGAAAGCACCTGCCAAGAGAGATGAAAGGTCAGGACCCAAAAGGCTAAGCTTCTAGCGGTCAAACTTCAGAAACCCGACAGAAGGATTTGAAAAGGAGGCTAAGAAATATATGCCACTAAATACCTCCAGATCTAAGATCCTTACATGGATCAAGAAAAATAGTGTGGGCATATCTCCAGCTAGAAGACTGAGTTTGACTAGGAGAGCCATGCATGATAAAAGGTGCTACTATCAATATCACTGAGATTATGGGCATGAAACTGAGGCATTCTGAGAATTAAATATTGCCATTAAAAGATTAATATATAATGGTAAACTCGACCACTTTATTGACACGGCCCGAAGAAATAGAGATCCAAAATTTCAAGACAGAGATAAGCCAAAACCAAAGAAAGCTCATAATGAACTAGCCAGCATTATTAACATGATTGTCAAAGGAAAAGCCATAAAGAAGAGGCCTAAGAGATCCCGAGAGAGAATAAGGGTCCCCCTCTAAAAAGAAGCAAATTATCATATTTGGTCCAAAAGATGGGAAACATGTTCAACACCCCCACAATGATGCACTCATAATAAGTTCTTTCATTAAAAATTATTTAGTGAAAAGATTATTGATCGATGATGGAAGCGTTGTTAACACACTCTCTTGGAATGCCTACAAAGTAATTGGAGGTTCTGTTACTGATCTAAAAGCTATTCAGAATCTCATTACAAGCTTTTGTAGAGAAACCACCTGACCAAGGGGATTAATAGAGCTGAGTCTAAAATTCAGCGACCAAGATACTGGAGAAGTGAAAACTGTTAAAGCTCAGTTCAATATGGTGGATCTTCTTCTCATGTACAATGGCATCGTAAGTCAACCAATACTTTATGAGATCGATACAATCATGAGTATTTGGCATTTGACCATGAAGATTCCTATTGAAGGTCAGGTCTTAACAATTCATAGAGATCAGCACATGGCCAAGCAATGTTACCAGATGGCAATTAAACCTCAGATGGAACCATTCCCTCTGGAATCTTAGGAAATAGAGAAATAAAAAGCCAACCTTAAGCCAATGGACCAAGTTCAGACCCTACAGATCACCTAAGGAAAGATGGTAAGGATTGGCAATGAGCTCGATAGAGAAGTTAAGCATGAAATAAGTGAGGTCCTTATTAAACACTCAAGCAACTTTACCTCTCAAGCATCTGAGATCATTGAAGTAAACCCTTAGATTGCTTCACATAGTTTGAACATCAAGCCAAGAGTAAATCCAGTCATTCAGAAGAAGAGGATCTTCACATATGAAAGGTAGAAGGTGATTGCTAAAGAAATAAAGAAGTTGTTGGAAGCCAGATTCATTAAAGAAGTAACACATCCATAATGGGTAGCTAACGTGGTGTTGGTAAAGAAATCTAATGGAAAATATAGGATGCGTGTGGATTACATCAACCTTAAAAAAGCATACCCCAAAGATAGTTATAAGTTGCCAACGATAGATTAGCTAGTAGACTCCATAACTTATCACTATTTGTTTAGCTTTGTGGTTGCTACATAAGGGTACCATCAGATACAATAAAGAAAGAAGATTAGAAAAAGATGTCATTCATTACCCATGAAGGTCTTTATTGCTATAAAGTTATACTCTTTGGGTTGAAGAATGCTGAAGCAATATATCAAAGGCTGATGAATCATATGTTCCAAGATCATATTAAAAAGAACGTGGAGGTATATGTGGATGACATCATCATTAAAAGCCAACATGTAGAGCAACATTCTGATGATCTCAACCAAATCCATTACACACTGAACCAATAGTACATCAAGCTAAATCCAGAGAACTGTGTTTTTAGAGTAAAGGCAGGAAAATTCCTGAGATTCATAATATCTCATAGAGGAATTAAAGCTAACCCAGAGAAGATAGAGGCCATTCTTAAGATGAAAGCTCCGACATCAATTAACGAGCTGCAAAAGCTAAATGGTAGAATAATGACCTTAAGGCATTTCATCTTTTATTTAGCTAAGTGGTGTCTACCACTATTTCAAACCTCGTAAAAATTTAAGAAGTTTTTATGGAATGAAGAATGTCAAGCAACTTTTGAAGACATTAAAAAATTCTTGTCCTTGCCTCCTCCACTTAGCAGGCCAATTCTAGGAAAACACTGTACTTATACCTCTCTATTGGTCATAAGTCAATTGCCTCGATACTAGTGAAGGAAGAAGGAAGTCAACAAAGTCCAGTATACTACATCAGTAAGATACTCAAAGGTTCAGAAATTCGGTATCCCAAACTGGATAAGTTAGCTATGGCCATTGTCCACACATCTCGCAAACCCCAGCACTACTTTTAGGCCCATTCAATTTTTATGAGATCTAGTTTTCCTCTTAGGAAAATCCTACAAAGACCTTAAACATCTAGCAAACTAGTTCAATGGTCAATATTGCTCGAAGAATTTAACATCAGCTACGAACCTCGACAGCAAATAAAAGCTTAGACCCTGGCAAACTTTATATAAGAGATGACAACAGAAGATTTCACTCCTTCCAAGTGTCCATAATGGAAGTTATATGTTGATAAAGCCTCATCCATCCAAGGATATGGCACTAAAATTATTCTCAAAAGGCCATACAAAATCACTATCAGATATGCAGTCCAGATAAAATACAACACCATTAATAAAACAACCGAGTATAAAGCACTCATCACGAGATTAAAGTTGGCCATTAAGGTCAAAGCCAAGCATCTCAAGATATTCACAACTGGTGGTAAACCAAGTCAAAGGCACATTCCAGATTAAAGACCCAAGCATCGCCAAGTATGTTGAGAAAGTCAAACAACTCTTAAAGAAGCTAGAACATGATGAAAGACAATGGGAAATCATCTAAATCCCCATAAGTGAAAATTCTGAAGTAAATCTATTGGCTGAAGATAGTTAAACATTTCAAGAACTCAAGCTCACTGAGGCATTAATAGAGCTAAGCACATAGGAAGCAGAGATCATGGATATACAGGAAGTAGTAGAATGGATGAAACTGATCATTCAGTATCTCGAACATGGGTTACTTTTATAATATAAGTTAAAAGCTCAGAAGTTGAAGGTAAAGGTTGTGCACTACTTTATCTACCACAGAGAACTCTACAAAAGGTATCTCTCGCACCCATGGTCTAAATTTGTATCACCAAAAGAAGGAAATTATGTGCTTAAGGAAATCCATGAAGGAATTTGTGAAGCGCATGAATCCCATCATTCATTAATCAAAAAGGCATTACTAAAAAGATACTATTGGCTTACCATGTCCCCAGATACTTCAAAACTAACTCAAGAATGCCATAAATGTTAATAATTTGCCCACTTCAACCATAAGCCTTTTAACCCTTATCATCTGATTGGGAGTCCTTAGACTTTTATAGTGTGGGGGATGGACATCCTGGGCCCTATTTCCTACCTCAATCTCCTAGAAGAAGTTCCTGATCATGGCCATAAACCACTTTACCAAGTGGATAGAAGTTAAAGCTATACTAACCATCACTGAGGCCCGAATCCAACACTTTTTCTGGAAAGATATCATCAACATATTTGGAATACCATACACCTTGATAACAGATAATAAAAACCAGTTCAACAATGAGAAATTCAAAAATTTCTATTCGGATCTTAGAATAAAGCTTTGATTTACCTCAGTAGCTCATCTATAAATAAATGGCCAAACAGAGGTCACTAACTGGATCACCATGCAGGATTTAAAGAAAAGGCTAAATGAAAAGAAGGGGAACTGGGTCAACAAACTCAAAAATATTGTTTAGGCCTATAAAACTACACCCAGAACTTCCATTGGAGAAATGCCTTTCAAACTCACTTATAAGATGGATGCAGTAATCCTAGTGGAGATTGGATCAGCCAGTTACTGGGTCTCCAAGAATCTAGATCAAAAATTCAATAACATTAATACTCAAATATATCTAGACTTACTTAAAGAGAGGAGAGAGCAGGCATCCATTGTTGTCGAAGCCCAGAGGTAGAGAGTCATCTAATATCACAATCAGCCAAGACACTTTAAAATCAGAGACTGGGTACTTAGAATGGCTGACATCGGCAAAGATAACTCTAGCATAGGCAAACTCAAACCTAATTAGGAAGGTCCTTATCAAGTCTTCAAGAAGACAACCAAAGGGGTGTACAAGATTAAAGATAGATAGGGAAAAACGTTACATCGATATTGGAACTCGAATAGTCTCCAGAGAATTATCAATAAATGTACTCAGAATATCAAAAAATAAATACTTTATTTATCATTGAAAGTGTTGCATTACAACATTCCAAAAATAAAGGAAAAATTATCGCCTGAAATAATTTACAATGGAGTACTGAAAAACTCAGAAAAAGGAAAACTCGTATCATGAGACTCAGACACAGAGGCTAGATCAGGTCCAGTGAAAATAGCACTAGTAGACATATCTCAAGCAAGCATCGAATCCTTAGGTTGCTCATAAGATGATTTATCGACTGTATTTTTAATTGATTTCTTGGGATTCTTCGACTGCTTGGAAGAAGCCTTCCTCCGAGAATCCTCTTCGATAATAATCCTAGCTAGATCGGCAGTCATTATTTTAGTCCAGATTTAGGTTTTAGGCAAGCAAGACTCTCTGACATTCAGACTTATAAGTTTTGAGAAACCCCACAACTATGTTTTGGTAGCTTCTCTTATCATCTTCACAGGATTTCTCAGCTTCATCAAGTTTCTTCTCTAAAGCCGTAATCTGAGAGTCTTGCCCTTTAATTTTTATGCTAAGTTAAGCTTGGTTGTGCTCCAACTCCTCCACCCTCTTTATGCTCACCTTGGCTTCAAATCTTGCCTTAGTGTGCTTGGTTTGGCAAAGTTCCAGTATTGCCTTCACCTTCTCCAATTTTTTCTCAAAATCTATGGCTATAGTGCCAACCTTTATCTCTTTCAAGTTGTACTAACTCTTAAGATAATAATAGTTGTCCTTCACTAGCCATAAAGAATAAGTCACCTAAAAAAAAGGAGACGAGCATCATTAACTTAGGAACTCATAAACATAAAATAAACAAAGTGGAAGATGGTTACCTCCAATAAGTGTCTGACCATGGCATTGTATAGCTCCTCCTTATTTACATCTGCCCAGCACTTGATGTCTTCAGGAAGCCATAAAGACTCAGCATACTGATCCCTCACTTGTGCATTAAGGATGCTCAGAGGCTCCATCTTTTTTAGGATCCAAGACCTCATGTCTAGACACCCAGATAGCTTTGGGTGCTTAACAAAAACCTCCTCACATAACTCTTCAACACCCGAGTCTTCATTTAAGGCTCGCTTCTTCTAACCCTTAGACTTCTCCATCTGAGAAAATTCAGCCATAACTTTTCCTTCCTAGCTAGGCATAGTTTTAGAGGCGACCTCTAGAGTAAGAGGCTTAATTATAGGATAAGAGATTTGCACATCCTCTCAAGTCTTTAGCTCCTCATCTATAAGTCGAATCCCATCCACAAAGGAAAAAAAGTCAACCACCTACAAATAAAAAAGAAAAATAGAAGTCAGAGAATACCTTCTGAATCTTAGAACTTACCAGTGAGTTATATGTGATCAGGATAGACTCTCTTAAGATATCACTTAGATAAATTATTAGCAGATCTTGCATCAGTTATGCCATGAAGACAAAGCCTCATGACCATTTCTATATCCCTATCAGATAGCCTTAAGGGTCACTTCACCTTGTGACAGTCATTAGACCACATCCTCTAGACATGGACGAAGTCTGTAGGATGTTCAACAATAAAAAATTTATGCCTCTTGTAGACAGCGAGGTTTAGTGCACATCCAAGATTTTAGCAACCGCGACACTGTTTAGGCTCAGGGCCTTAGAGAACACACTAACCACTGTCACAAAGACATGGCGTGGAGATGAGGAGTCGCCACCCAGGGTAATAACTGGGACAATTTGATTGGTAGTACTCGATTCTCTAAAAGAAAATTAGCACCACAACCAGGAGATTCTGGATACGGAATACTAACTTCTCTTAGTCTCGTGTTCATTTAGACTAATTTTATAAACGATTATTTCATCCTCTAATAACATGCAATTTTATTAAACCCTAATTAACATCCATCTACCCAAAAAAGCAACAAGTCAATAAAATTACAAGTAAAAAATGCACTCAAGATCGCGTTGTCCCTAAGTCTAAACTATGTTAATTTTATTAAAAAGTTAGCTAAATCTACATTTTATTTACAAGTGAAATGAAATAAAAGTGGGCCTACATTTTATTAATTAATAAGCCTAAATCTATTTTTTAGTCTTTCTAAGATATAAGCTTAAATCTATTCAATTTTAAAGGAAAATCAAATTAGTGGGCCTAAGTCTAATATGGTTTTATTTTAAATAAAATATGGGTCTAGATCTATTTATTTTAAAAGAAATGCAATTAAATGGGCTAAGCTAAGTCTAAATAATTTTTAATTAACTAAGTGGGCCTAAAATCTAATTAACCTAATGGGCCTAAGTTGATTTTAATTATTTAAAGTCCTAAACCATTTTTAAGCCTATTTATTTAGTGGGTTAGACCTAAACGTGGGCTTGGGGCCAAAAAAAAAACATAAAAAGCGCATAAAAACATAAAAAACATAACAAAATCAAATCAAACATACATTCACATATGATTTCTAAAAAAACCTAATTTAATTACATACAAACCCTAATTAACTAAAACCACCATTAATTTTAATTAATTTTTACCCAATTGAACCTAATTACTAATTAATTTTGAAGTGCAGAATATTTAAATCTTTCACTATTCCCACTACTGGGGCTATTACAAACTACGTACAAAATTAAAATTAATAATTATACACCCATGAATTAAAAATAAACTACATAGGATACCAAAAAATGCAGAACAAAAATTAAAATCCTAAAAACTATTATTAAAACAGTACAGGTTCATCCATGGCATTCCATGGATCTTCTGTTCTATTAAACACAGGCGATATCCTCCTCCTCAATCCATATATGGACATCAAAACAAAAAAACAAATTAGCACTAAAATCAAATAATCAAAATAATAACAGAAATAAAAGAAAAATCATAAACAGAAAATAAAAAAAGAGTAATAAAAGAAATAGAAAAATAACACTAGAGATTTAGATTCTGAGCAAATGCCCTTTTTCGGCCCCTCAAATTAGGATTTTCACCGTTGAAATCGACTCAGTGTTGATTCTGGACTATTGCCTTTAGAAATTTAAGTATCGAAAATGTCACGACCTAAAACAGGGGCCATGACCGGCGCTAGGGAACGGGAATTTTTTCGAATCCGGAACCTGTAGCAAGCCTAAAAATAAAATAAATCATGCAATAATAATAATAATCATATAATATGCAGCGGAAATAAAAAAAATCATCATAAATATAATAATAACAGTTTCATCACTGGATTCGAATCAAACCTCATCTCATATATATATAATCTTTTAATACAAATCCAGTTTCAATATAATACATCTCTTTAAAATGAAATACATGAAATCCAATACTTTAATTCACAACTACTGCAGTGTCTAGATTATAAAAATAAGACTCAAGTAGATAATTTACACAAAGAAGCCAGGGCGGAAGAAATCCGGCGTATCGACCTGCTACTGAGGTCTGAAGAAGTTGACTCTCCTGAAAAATAGTCAACGGAGGGGAGTCAGACCTCATTGAGTGAATTACTATAGTACATATACATGCATACTAAATGATAATGCATACAGTCAACGGTATATATCTAATATATATATACAGGAAAATACATACAGATGCAATAAAAATCATTTGATATATTTTATCTGAAAATCATCTTTTATGAAGGATCATATAGAACCCTAAGATATCGCAACCTCGAAAATAGTGTTAGACAACACTCTAGCCATACAGGCTCACTTATTCCAAATATATCCACTTATTCCATTTGGACAGTAGACTGGCCCCAAGACACTAAGTCAACCGAGCTCCAGCAGTCTGACTGCCAGTGTGATTGGCCCCGAGACACTTGGTCAACCGAGCTCCAGCAATCACACCTCCAAACCATATCTCACACATATCAATAATCACATCAAATCAATATCCACAAATAAGTTAGTATTATAGCCTAAATACTATAGGCGTACCGGTACGTACTCGGTCCTAGTGCTGCCCACTAGGTAGCACGTTCTATTGATATCCTTCATTAACAATATAAATCATTCATTCACAAATACATGATGCATGAATTTAATTGAAATAACAATATAAACCATATATATACCGAAAATATACCAAAAGTAAACCAGGTATATTTCGAGTATATATATGTCAAATGAATTCAATCAAATTATAAATTAAGTTGGAAATATATTTAAAAACATTTTAAATATATTTTATTTACAAAACATGTATATAATTTAATATATACCAAAAATAAACCAAAAATATACTTAAATACAAATCACATTATTTATGCATTTTAATCGAAATAAAATATATATTTCTAAATCATGTATCCTAAGCATATATATATAGTATAGTAACTCACCTAGTGCGCTCCACGAGACGGGTCCGACGGGCCTGGTCCACTAGCCCTCGGTCTCGGCGCAACTAAACAAGCAATAAATAACTAACATTAGAATAAACCTAACAAAAATCCTAGAATTCGATCTAGAGTATTTAAATACGGAAACAGAATTAGAGTTCGACTGGACATCACGTTTTACGAGAATTCTACCGAAAATCCGGCAGAACCTCCCCTGTAAAACGGACATCTCTCTACTCAAAAGAGTAGAGCCGACCCTGCAAGGAAATACACTTCGAAATACTACACAAGGCACAATCAAAATCCCACGGTCGGACTCCAAACTATAGTCCACCGACCGGGGTCCACAAACACAGAATAATTCCGAAATACCAAAAATATCCTTAAATCACAGAAATACATTTTATAGGTAGAAATTACATAATTAACCTTAAAACATTGTAAAAATCGATAAAAACTCATTTTATTAGAAAAACCGTATATTATATATATAATTGAAAATAATTTTAACTAGTTAAAAATACCAAATAATTTGTAGAAATCATTTTTATACCTTAAATAACCATTAAAACCAATTAAATTACATTTTTAGCCAATTTAGGGTAAAATTACCAAAATACCCCTATATATATAAATATACTTAAATTACTTCAAAAATTCACCAAAAATTATACAATTATCCAAAATTAATTTTATCAACATATTTATCAATAATATCAATAATTAAACCCAATTATCCAATTAATTTCAATTAAAAACACATTTAACCTAATTTTCTCAAATTCACATAAACTTTAATAATTCAAAATAAATACTTAATAATTCATAAAAATTCCAAATAAACTCCTATAATTCATTTCAACACCTAATTTAACCATAACCCCAATTTCACAATTTAAATAATTAATTTCCAAAAATTAGAAAATAATATTAAAATATTCAAAAATACCCAAAAATCCAAACAATCTCCAAAAATTCCACAAAAATTCATAAATGTAGATTAAGCTACTAGGATCAACATTTGTGAAGGGAATTTTCATGAATCAATTAATTCGAAGCTCAAAAAAATCGAAAACCCTAATGTGATCGAAATTGAAAATTCGAAACCTAACCAATTCTAGACCATTTCAGCTCAAACCAAAGCTAGAATCACACTCACCGGAGCTCAAGGAGTCGATGAAGACCGGCGGTGTCGAAAATGATGGCCGGAATCGACGAGGGAAGAAGAAGATGAAACTTTCGGCTTCCGGCGATACCAAGCTTCCCCGACGTCGGAAATGAGCTCTGCAGGCGGCGGAACGGCTAGAGGAAGGTGGTGGCACACCGGACGGCACTCTCACGGCAAGGGAACGGCAGTAGCAGCGACCGGACGGCGGTGAGGGTGAAGATCGGGGAAGAAGGAGGCTCGGGGGCAAAATGGTAATTTGGCAAAAATTTGATTTTTAATGTATATATGTATATATATATACTTTACACTATATAATAAAATAATATTAAATTACACACATAAAATTTAATATTTTAATAATTTATACTAAATAAAATTAATTAAATAACAATAAAACAAATAAATAATTAATAAAATATTAGGGTAATACTAAACCCTAATTAATAAATAATTACATATATACACGGTGTTTAATATTTTAAAAATACGTATGAGTTCATCCAAGTCCGAAAATATATTTAGAATAATTAATAATAAATTATTTACGTGAAAATTTCCCCGAAAATGCATGTCCCGGGAAAATTTTACGTAAAACACTGTAAATAAAACACAGTATTAAAAATAGGTTTTAAATACATATCAACTCGTGAAAATATCATAATATATATACATTCAAAATTATTAACACTGCATATCCCGGTACAGTGTAAAAATATGTAAAAAGACGGGATATTACAGTCTTCCCCCCTTACAAGAATTCGTCTCCGAATTCCAGAAAACAAGATCAAGAAGGAAAGAGATACGGGTAAGAAGCTCGCATCTCAGCTTCAGTCTCCCACGTATGCTCCTCAACTCTGTCGCTACGCCACAGAACCTTGACCATCGGAATCTGCTTTGAACGTAACTGTCGAACTTGAAAATCAACGATCGCCACAGGTTCTTCTACAAACGTCAAATCTTCACTCACTTCTACACTGTCTGGCTGCAACACGTGAGAAGGGTCTGAGATATACTTCCTCAACATCGAGATATGAAATACTGGATGCACCTGTGACATACTCGGAGGCAAATCCAACCGATATGCAACAGTGCCAACTCTCTCCAGAATCTCAAACAGTCCAATATATCTTGGTGCTAACTTACCCTACCTGCCAAATCTCATCACACCCTTCATCGGAGATACTTTCAGAAAAACAAAATCTCCAACTTGAAACTCCACATAACTCTTCTGTCTACTAACTGCGGTCTCTAATCTTCGCTTAATCAAGGCAACTTTCTCTGTAGCATCCTGAACCATCTCAGGTCCAGTCAAAGCTCTCTCACCAATCTCATCCCAACTCAAAGGGGATCTACACTTCCTTCCATACAATGCCTCGTACGGTGCCATGCCAATACTGCTATGGTAGCTGTTATTATATGCAAACTCAACAAGCGACAAATGATCATCCCAGCTACCTCCCAAATCCAAGACACACATCCTCAACATATCTTCCAGTGTCTGGATCGTCCTCTCAAACTGGCCATCTGTCTGAGGATGAAAAGCAGTACTGAAATCCAACCTAGTGCCCATCGCTTCCTGCAACTTCTGTCAAAAACGAGAAGTAAACACCGAACCTCTATCTGACACAATGGACACAGGTACTCCATGAAGGCACACAATATGCTTCACATACAATTTCGCCAATCTAGCAACTGAATAGGTGGCTTTCACAGGCAAGAAATGTGCAAACTTCGTCAATCTGTCTACAATCACCCAGATGGAATCGTATCCATCCTTCGAACGAGGTAAACCAACCACAAAATCCATAGCTATCCTTTCCCACTTCCACTCGAGAATAGGAAGAGCCTGAAGCTTCCCAGAAGGCTTCTGATGTTCGGCTTTCACTTGCTGACACGTCAAGCACTTAGCAACATAATCAGCGACATCCTTCTTCAATCCGTCCCACCAGTATAGATCTCTGATACTATGGTACATCTTAGTAACACCTGGATGAACACTGTAGGCTGTAGAGTGTGCTTCCTCTAAAATCTCCTCTCTCAAGTCATCCACATCAGGAACACACAATCTACCACTGATCCACAACACACCATCATCATCAAGTGTGAAATCAGTGAACTTCCCTGCTCGAACATTCTCTGCAAGCTCTTCCAGAATAGGATCTCGGCTCTGAGCTGCTTTAATCCTATCCCTCAGTACAGATCGCACTTTAAACTAAGCTAGCAGTCCACCTGATCTACTGATCTTCATTATCAGACCTTGATCCACCATCAGATGCAATTCCTGGATCAATGGTCTCCTCTCAACATCGATGTGAGCAAGACTACCTGAGGACTTCCTACTCAAGGCATCTGCTACCACATTAGCTTTACCCGGATGGTATAAGATCTCGCAATCATAATCCTTTAACAGTTCCAACCATCTTCTCTGCCTCAGATTCAAATCTCGCTGCTGAAAAATGTACTTAAGGCTCTTGTGGTCAATAAATATCTCACAAGTCACCCCGTACAAATAATGTCTCCAAATCTTCAAAGCAAAGATCATTGCAGCCATCTCTAGGTCATGTGTAGGATAGTTCTGCTCATGCTTCTTCAACTACCTCAAAGCATAGGCTATCACCCTTCCATTCTGCATCAACACACAACCAAGACCAATTCTAGAGGCATCACAGTAAACTGTGAACTTATCCACACTATTAGGCAAAGCTAATACTGGCGCTGTGGTCAACTTCTCCTTCAACAACTGAAAACTATTCTCACAAGCTTCTGACCACTCGAATCTAACATTCTTCTGAGTCAAGCGAGTCATAGGGGCTGCAATCCTGGAAAAATCCTGCACAAACTGCCTATAATACCCGGCTAAACCCAGAAAACTTCGAATCTCTGTAACAGAAGTAGGTCTAGGCCATTCAGATACTGCCTCAACCTTCTGTGGATCAACCTGAATACCTTCTTTAGACACTACGTGTCCAAGAAAAGAAACACTCTCCATCCAAAAATCACACTTCGAGAATTTAGCATAAAGCTGATGATCTCTCAGTGTCTATAGTACAATCCGCAAATGATATACATGCTCCTCCATACTCCTCGAATATACCAGTATATCATCAATGAAGACTACTACAAACTGATCCACATACGGTCTGAATACCCTATTCATCAAGTCCATAAAAGCTGCTGGTGCATTAGTCAAACCAAAAGACATCACCAGAAACTCATAATGGCCATATCTAGTGCGGAACGCTGTCTTAGGAATATCAGCTTCACTGATCCGCAACTGATGATAACCCGACCTCAAGTCGACCTTAGAAAAGAACTGTGCACCCTGTAGCTGGTCAAACAAATCATCTATCCTCGGGAGAGGATACTTATTCTTCACTGTCACCTTGTTCAGCTCTCTGTAGTCAATGCACAGTCTCAGGGTACCATCCTTCTTCTTCACAAACAGGACTGGTGCACCCCAAGGAGAAACACTGGGTCTAATAAAACCTTTATCCAACAACTCTTGCAACTGCTCCTTCAACTCTTTCAACTCTGCAGGAGCCATACGATAGGGTGGCATAGATATAGGAGTAGTACCTGGAACCATACAGAACTCAATCTCTCTGTGAGGTGGTAAACTTGGCAACTCCTCGGGAAAAACATCAGGAAACTCACAAGCAACAGGAACATCTGTGAGTAACAACTTCTCCACTGACGTATCCCTGACCAATGCCAAATATCCCTGACAACCTTTCCTCAATAACTTTCTAGCCGTAATAGTAGAAATAAGATTCTGAGGTGCTGAACTCCTATCACCAACAAACTTAAAATCTTCTTCACCAGGAATTCTGAAAGTCACCTCTTTATTCCTGCAATCTACCACGGTAAAGTGCTGAGATAACCAATCCATTCCCAGAATAACATCAAACTCCATCACATCCAACAGAATCAAATCAACGGGTAATTCTCTATCTCCCACGAGAACTGGACAACCAGAAAGAACAATATTGGTGTCCAAGGAATCGCTCAGAGGAGTGGCAACAGATAAAGGAAAAGCCATCCTCAAAGCTTGCCAACAAGATGTAGAAGCAAAAACAGGAGAAATGAATGAATGCGTGGCACCCGGATCAAAAAAAATCCAAGCATCCAGGTAACAAACAGAAACAATACCTGCCAGGACTGCATTAGATGCCTAAGCATCCTGCTGAGTCAGATGGAAAACTCTGGCCTGACCTCGACCTCCTTACTGACTGGTAGAAGCCTGGCCAACACCTCTAGCACCTCCTCTAGTACCTCTACCACGACTCTGCTGTGGAACAAATTGAGTGGAACTCTGATGCTGGGCTGGTGCTAACTGAAATGGCACGGGTGCAGCACTAGCAATCGACTACTGTGGAAATCGCGGAATCTGCGGCTACTGATACCCGGAATAAGGACACGATCTGGCAAAATGTCCTGTCTGCCCGCATCTGAAACATGTCAGTGGTGTCAGATAACACGGTCCCTGATGGACTCTACCACACGTCTGACAAACACTGGCCGCTGATCCAGAACTACGACCACTGCTGCTGCTCGAAGCACCTGATCCGAATCTGAACGATCTACGCTGACCCCCATGGCCATGTCTACTGCTCCGATGCACTCGCTGCTGCTATCTCTGACTCTGCTGAGTCGGACCTCGCTGCTGACTACTCGAACCAATATGAAAACTCGAATATGGAGTAGCCTGCAATCCACTCGACTGAACTCCTAGCTGGTAATAATCAGGCATCGCTCCCTACCTAACTAACCTCAGCTCAATCTCCTTAGCCAACTCAATCACAGACTCCAGAGTAAGACCTGCTGTAGGCATACCAGTAAAAGCAGAACCCAAACCAGTAACGTACGTAGTAACCGTGAAATACTGATCTCGCATCAGATCCTCAGCGTATCTACCCAGACGAAGAAACTCTCGGGTATACTCCTCTATAGATCTATCTCCACGAGAAATACTGGTCAGACGGAGACGATAGCTCAAACGAAGAGGCTCTGGACAGAATCTCCTCATAAATCGCTCTCTGAACTGAGCCCATGTCATCGTCATCATATAGGGCTGGATCATCTGAATAAACCAATCTAGAGCTGGTCCCTCAACAGACAACTCAACGATCATGATCCGCTGGTACTCGGTATGAGCAGTCCGAGTTCTAGTCTCAATCGCATGCAGAAAATCTAATGGATCAGAAATACCACCGAAAGCAATCCTACCAACTCGGGCATAGAACAAAGCTGCCTCAGGGTCAGACATACCCTGCTGATAGGCAGGCTGAACAGGCTGAACAACAGGAGGAACAGGAACATCAAATTCAGGCTCAACAGGCTCCTCGTCCTGTAACTCTCTCTGCCTACGGTGACCTGCCGCTCCTCGAGGTCTACCTCTGCCACGACCTCTACGTCTAACTGGCTGCTCAGGAGGTAAAACCTCATCCTGAAAAGACTCATCATCCTCGGCCTCAACGACCGATGGAGCGACACGCGCTCGCCTCCTCATACTGAAAAGACAAATGGAAAGATTCAGAAAAAACAGACAACGGAGGAATAACGCAGAAAACTAAGGCAAGGAATACTTATCAAGACATACTCGAACCTAATACACTGCAGTAGTTCAATAGAAAACACAACTTTAAAACTAGGGCCACGACTCACATAACTAAGCCCTGACATAGAACTCCGCTCTGATACCAACTTTGTCACGACCCAAAATAGGGGCCATGACCGGCGCTAGGGAATGGGAATTCTTTCGAATCCGGAACCCGTAGCAAGCCTAAAAATAAAATAAATCATGCAATAATAATAATAATCATATAATATGCAGCGAAAATAAAAAAAATCATCATAAATATAATAATAACAGTTTCATCACTGGATTCGAATCAAACCTCATCTCATATATATATAATCTTTTAATACAAATCCAGTTTCAATATAATACATCTCTTTAAAATGAAATACATGAAATCCAATACTTTAATTCACAACTACTGCAGTGTCTAGATTATAAAAATAAGACTCAAGTAGATAATTTACACAAAGAAGCCGGGGCGGAAGAAATCCGGCGTATCGACCTGCTACTGAGGTCTGAAGAAGTTGAATCTCCTGAAAAATAGTCAACGGAGGGGAGTCAGACCTCACTGAGTGAATTACTATAGTACATATACATGCATACTAAATGATAATACATACAGTCAACGGTATATATCTAATATATATATACAGGCAAATACACACAGATGCAATAAAAATCATTTGATATATTTTATCTGAAAATCATCTTTTATGAAGGATCATATAGAACCCTAAGATATCGCAACCTCGGAAATAGTGTTAGACAACACTCTAGCCATACAGGCTCACTTATTCCAAATATATCCACTTATTCCATTTGGACAGTAGACTGGCCCCGAGACACTAAGTCAACCGAGCTCCAGCAGTCTGACTGCCAGTGTGATTGGCCCCGAGACACTTGGTCAACCGAGCTCCAGCAATCACACCTCCAAATCATATCTCACACATATCAATAATCATATCAAATCAATATCCACAAATAAGTTAGTATTATAGCCTAAATACTATAGGCGTACCGGTACGTACTCGGTCCTAGTGCTGCCCACTAGGTAGCACGTTCTATTGATATCCTTCATTAATAATATAAATCATTCATTCACAAATACATGATGCATGAATTTAATTGAAATAACAATATAAACCATATATATACCGGAAATATACCAAAAGTAAACCAGGTATATTTCGAGTATATATATGTCAAATGAATTCAATCAAATTATAAATTAAGTTGGAAATATATTTAAAAACATTTTAAATATATTTTATTTACAAAACATGTATATAATTTAATATATACCAAAAATAAACCAAAAATATAATTAAATACAAATCACATTATTTATGCATTTTAATCGAAATAAAATATATATTTCTAAATCATGTATCCTAAGCATATATATATAGTATAGTAACTCACCTAGTGCGCTCCACGAGACGGGTCCGACGGGCCTGGTCCACTAGCCCTCGGTCTCGGCACAACTAAACAAGCAATAAATAACTGACATTAGAATAAACCTAACAAAAATCCTAGAATTCGATCTAGAGTATTTAAATACGGAAACAGAATTAGGGTTCGACTAGACATCACGTTTTACGAGAATTCTACCGAAAATCCGACAGAACCTCCCCTGTAAAACGGACATCTCTCTACTCAAAAGAGTAGAGCCGACCCTGCAAGGAAATACACTTCGAAATACTACACAAGGCACAATCAAAATCCCACGGTCGGACTCCAAACTACAGTCCACCGACCGGGGTCCACAAACACAGAATAATTCCGAAATACCAAAAATATCCTTAAATCACAGAAATACATTTTATAGGTAGAAATTACATAATTAACCTTAAAACACTGTAAAAAACCGATAAAAACTCATTTTATTAGAAAAACCGTATATTATATATATAATTGAAAATAATTTACGAAAAATAGTTTTAATTAGTTAAAAAATACCAAATAATTTGTAGAAATCATTTTTATACCTTAAATAACCATTAAAACCAATTAAATTACATTTTTAGCCAATTTAGGGTAAAATTACCAAAATACCCCCTATATATATAAATATACTTAAATTACTTCAAAAATTCACCAAAAATTATACAATTATCCAAAATTAATTTTCTTAATATATTTATCAATAATATCAATAATTAAACCCAATTATCCAATTAATTTCAATTAAAAACACATTTAACCTAATTTCTCAAATTCACATCAACTTTAACAATTCAAAATAAATACTTAATAATTCATAAAAATTCCAAATAAATTGCTATAATTCATTTCAACACCTAATTTAACCATAACCCCAATTTCACAATTTAAATAATTACTTTCCAAAAATTAGAAAATAATATTAAAATATTCAAAAATACCCAAAAATCCAAAAAATCTCCAAAAATTCCACAAAAATTCATACATGTAGATTAAGCTACTAGGATCAACATTTGTGAAGGGAATTTTCATGAATCAATCAATTCAAAGCTCAAAAAATCAAAAACCCTAATGTGACCGAAATTGAAAATTCGAAACCTAACCAATTCTAGACCATTTCAGCTCAAACCAAAGCTAGAATCACACTCACACGGAGCTCAAGGAGTTGATGAAGACCGGCGGTGTCGAAAACGATGGCCGGAATCGGCGAGGGAAGAAGAAGATGAAACTTTCGGCTTCCGGCGATACCAAGCTTCCCCGACGCCGGAAATGAGCTCTGCAGGCGGCGGAACGGCTGGCACACCGGACGGCACTCTCACGGCAAGGGAACGGCAGTAGCAGTGACTGGACGGCGGTGAGGGTGAAGATCGGGGAAGAAGGAGGCTCGGGGGCAAAATGGTAATTTGGCAAAAATTTGATTTTTAATGTATATATGTATATATATATACTTTACACTATATAATAAAATAATATTAAATTACACACATTAAATATACACCACACACATAAAATTTAATATTTTAATAATTTATACTAAATAAAATTAATTAAATAACAATAAAACAAATAAATAATTAATAAAATATTAGGGTAATTACTAAAGCCTAATTAATAAATAATTACATATATACAACGGTGTTTAATATTTTAAAAATACGTATGAGTTCATGCAAGTCCGAAAATATATTTAGAATAATTAATAATAAATTATTTACGTGAAAATTTCCCCGAAAATGCATGTCCCGGGAAAATTTTACGTAAAACACTGTAAATAAAACACAATATTAAAAATAGGTTTTAAATACATATCAACTCGTGAAAATATCATAATATATGTACATTCAAAATTATTAATACTGCCATATCCCGGTACAGTGTAAAAATATGTAAAAACATGGGATATTACAGAAAATTAGGGTTTTGTGCTCGCAGTCTCTCTTTTTTTTTCTCACTACGTCTTCTTTCTCTCAGTCTCTCCCTGTAAAAATCCTTTCGAAAACCAAAAGAAAAAGAAGTCCCCCCAACCAAGCCTCTCCAAAAAAACCTCCTTTTCACGCACTCATGCAAACTCTACTTATAAATGCAGAGTCTGCGTATACTGAGCTTCCTCCAAAGGAGGAACGGACTGATGATCAGATAGCGTTTGTTTTATTTTAAAAAAATATCATCTACGTTTCTTTTTTAAAAAAGAACCTTATCAGATAAAAATTTGAATTTTTCAACTAATCAAAACACTGAAAAAATTGATAAGGTCCATTGAGTGCATTCGTCTCTCAAGTTTTTGAGTGTATTCTTCCCTTTTTAGGGCCGAGCACATGTATCACTAACATGTTCGACCTTCTCGTTACCATATTCCACACCCTACGATGATCTAACTATTGTGGAGAGATATTCTAAATGATGCTCTCGATGAGGACTATAGAGATGGTTATTGAGTGTGAGGAGCTTAAAAGTCTTATCCAGCCTCTTGAGGTCACCAGGATGATGCTTCTTGGTAATGTTACTCCTTTTATTTTCATTCCTTCAAATGCTTTCCCCTGTGAATACTCTGACTACTTTCTGTACTTTTACAAAGCTAGTCTTGAATGTTAGTAGCAAAGTGTTTGGACAATCTTGACTAGGCTCAAAGACTTTATTATGCAAAGAAAGTATTTCATAACAAATGTATGCAAGTGTATGCATGTTATGTATAACATGCATGATCCTAATAGGTCTTCTGTTTGGAGCAAAGCTATGTTCGTAGCTTGGTGTGTGAGAACGAGGTGCCTCATCAACAACTTGTAGGTTTAAGCACTTGATGCTTCATTGTTGGTACTTCTGATGTTTGAGCCTCTGATATAGTCTATCGGACAAATAACCAGGCTAGTGAATAGGGTCCATGGCTTTACACTGGAGCTCATGATTGACCGATGCACTATTAAACTTTTCTTTTTGTTACTGCTCTCTGCTGTATGATAACTGTTATATTTGTATGCTTGCAATATAGTCCTTTCTACCCTGAGATCGTTTTCACTAACTTTGAAGTTCTACTGTTGTATTTACCGCTTTTCCCCTAACTTGTCCCAGAGTTACATTTTGCCCCCAGCTTCATTTTGAATTAATCCTAGCGATCACTTTCTTCATGTGCATAAGAGACTCAATTTGGTCATTTATTATTATTGGCCCTTTGTCTTAATAACCCTATTAGCTGCAATCTCATGTATTGAAGATGCATAGGAGTAGGCGAACTGATTGAAGCAAATTCTGGATGATGAAATCAATTAGACTTGCACTTCGAAGAATTTTGGAGCAAAATATGAGGTTTGATGCTGATACAATAATTGATAGTTACAATGTATGGATTGAAAAGCAAGTTACTGAGCCCCCTGAATTCTCAAGGTATAAAGGGATGCTAGGCTGACAAGGAAAATTACAAAAGAGGTGGCAAAAAGAAAACGTAACTAAAATAGTGATCTCATAGCTCTGATTTAGCTTTTATCATGTATTGTTTTTCCATTCAGATACTTATGCAGTATGATAAAGACCAATATGCGATGTTTGAACAAAAATTTAAAATTCAATTTTAATCATTCATTAGGGCAAAAATGAGAACATTCATTACATCATACGATATATCTCCTGTTATCAATTAGTCATGCATTTTCCTCTCTAATTTTTACCTTATTGTTCTTTCTTTCTCTTCTTTTTTTTCTCTCTTTATTCTCTCTTTATTTTTTTTCCTTTTTTTCTTCTTTTTATTTTTCTCACATTTCCTATCTTTAGAAGTTACATCATGTTATATATGTATGTTCTTTGAATTTGCATTTGTGCCCATGCTGAATGAATCTAATTGAATTAAATTTATGTCAAATAAGTAGATGTAATCAATATCATAATGCACAGTACCATTAGGATGCACATTACATAAGCAAGCATAATCTGAATTTATATCATCGATCACTAGAAACTAAAATTTTATTCAATGATACAATGAGAAATTTTATTTCCTATTCTAGATGCTAGTGATGCTGAGTCTCATAGTGGTTGTCCTTGAGGTGGTTGACATAACAACTCTTTAACAGTAGTACTACCCATCCTCTCAACTGTCACCTTCATCACTTCCTTTTTGTTGTCCTTCATTAGATTCTCCACAATCTGCTCCTTGAAGATCTCAAACCTAGGAACATATGCTCCAGCAACATTGACTGATTCCTTAGCTCTCATATAGTATTTGCCTTCCCCTGACCTAATGAATTTCTGACTCAAAGGACCAACTTTTGCATAAAGCTTCCTCTTTTTTGCATTGAATCTCTTCCTTGCCCTTCTACCTTTTGGCTTTGCTTCCCCTGTAAAACCTAATCCTGTTGTGTCATCTTGATTTTTGAATCCTAGGAATTCTCCTTGTTCATTCTTCCCCAGTCCTTGTCCAAACCAGTAATTCATGTTCTCTATCATTTTTGCTACTCTCAGATCCATTTCTGTCCTATTAAATATCCCAACAATCTAGAAACCAGGGGGTGCACACACTTGTTTCTGTTTATCAAGTACGGCTGCCACAGCTGCATTGGTTCTAGCTTCTATTATCACGACATCTCCTTCATAAGGGAATTTTATTTTTTGGTGCACTGTTGAAGGTACTCCTCCCAGGGCATGAAACCACAGCCTTCCCAATAGCAGGGCATAGGTAACAGGGATGTCCAGTACAATAAATTCAACAGTTGACTCTATAAGCCCTATTTTGACCAAAGCCTAAAATGTTCCCTCCACATTCCTGGTACTATCATCGTAAGCTCTGATTATGAGGTTTGAAGCCGTCAAGTCATCTACTTTCAAACCCAAATTAGGTAGGATTTTTAGTGCGCATGCATTTATAGTTGAACCATCATCCACCATTACAAAGTTGGTTCTCTTCCCTTTTACTTCAGCTGGGATAAATAATGCCTTGTTATGGTTTCTTCCCTCCAAAGGCAAGTCATCATCTGAGAATGTTATCAACCCATGTTTCTTTTCTATTACCTTTGCTACCATAGCCTTAGGTGTAGCTACCGTTTCAATGCTCATATTTGATAAAGCTTTAACCAGAGCCCTTCTGTGACTACCCGAATGCATTAGTAATTCCCAGATGCTCACACTCGCTTTAGCCTTCTTAAGTTGTTCCAAAATCATATCCTCCTTCTGTTCTTCCTCTACTTCTGCATCTTCTCTTTCTATTATACCTTCTATTTTCTTTTCTGTGGTTTTATAATTCTTCCCACTTCTAGTGACATGATTCACTTTAGGATCATCACTCCAAATATCAAAATCGCCTAGGCTTTCCTCATCAGAGTTATACCAGATGTCAATAACTTTAATGGTTTGATCTCTTTTCTCATCCTTCCACACTTCCATCGTTCATGTTTCTTTTCCTTTTAACTCCATCAGCTTGTCCATATGTTGGCTTAACAACTCTTCCACTTCTTTTTAGGACAATTCTGGGGTTAAGAATTCATCTTCTTCAAACTCATTACCTCATCCTATCGGCACAATCGATTCAATGGGGATGTCAACAGAAGCGGGTTTAGAATAAAACACTCTTTAATTGAACATGCCTGAAGGTTATCCAAACAGATCTTCAACTCCTCTTAGCAACAGCTCAGGAATTTCAAGCTCTTCTTTTACTGGCTTTTCATCAAACTCATCTCCCCAACCTGAGGTCTCAATTGATTCAATAGGGATATCAACAGAGGGTGGTTTCGAGTAAAATACTCTGTAATCAAACTTACATGAGGGCTGGCCTAATAAGTCTTCTACTCCTCTCTGTGACTGTCCAAAAGGTTCTCCATTGGATATAGGGTTCAGGTCCTCAAAGGAGCTTAGCACTTCTTCTTCACTAACTCCTGAGTTTATCATCATGGTGGTTGGTGGTGGAACAATTTGGTAGTTTGGGAAAGGGTTGTTTCTGGTATTTGGGTTAGAGTTGGATTTCTTAGGGTCGGTGATTGTTTTGAAGTCTATCAGGTTTTGGATCTCATGTTTTAGGCGAATACAATTGTCTATAGGATGGCCAGCAGCTTGGTGGAATTTACAATAACTATTTGGATCATAGCTAAGGAGATTTGGATTCGGAGGTTTGGAAAAAGTTAAGGATTGGAGTAGGCCTTTTTAGATTAGCCTCCCTAGGACTTTGAAGAGTGGTTGGTTGAAGTTGGAGAACCTTAGGGGTTGTTGAACTGCACGCACTTCTACAGCTCGGCTAGTACTTCCTTGTTGTATGCCCCCAGTTGGGTAGTTTCGAGTTCCTATGCCTCTAACAGTTTTCTTTTTCTCACTCTCAATTTCCTCAGCTTGTAACCCATCATCATACAAATCCAAAAAGGGTTTGGGATTCATCATCTGTAACCTCTCGACCAAATTAAGTGACATATTACGAACTATCATTCTAACTTGATCCTTCTCAGCAAGCTTATTTTTCATCATCCCTACTTTATTCATGAAATGAGTTAAGAAATCAGAAAAGGACTTATTTGATTTTTTTTTTTAGCCAACTCTAAATCCCTAATTGACACTTCCAATTGAGTGTTATAGTCATATTGTTTCAAGAATGCAGTATATAGTTCCTTCCAGTCAGCTCTAACAGACTTTTCTAACCCATGGTACCAGTTCAAAGCCATTCCTTCTAGGGACAACACAAATAGCCTAGTAACTACTGACAATGGTGCTTTAGTAGTGCTCATAGTTGTGGTGTATTGACTCAAATGAATCCTTGGATCTCCTCTCCCATCAAACTTCTGTAGTTAAGGCATTTTGAATTTTTCAGGCAGCTTATCTCCTTCTATTTGCAGCATGTCATCAAAGTCAAAAGAATATCCCATTCCTTCTCCTCTAATCAGCTCTTCCATCTTGGACATTTTTTGAGTCAATGCCTGCATCTGCTTAGACTTAAGGTCTTGAACCAATTCAAGTGACTCTCTCTTCACCTTTTCTACCATGTAGTTTTCAACGTCTTCCATTCTTACATCAGTAGTAGGCACATTTCTAGGAGCAGGTTGCCCCCCAACATTATTAGCAGTAGGTGGAGGAGCAACAGGTGGAGCTCCTACAACGGGTGGCTATTCAACAGTAGCAGTAGGTGGTTATTCAATAACAGCAGCAGGTGGTTATCCAACAATAGGTTGCACTAGTCCGGTCAAAGCCTGTCTCAGTTCATCTTGCATCATAGCTCTCATGTCATCCATCAAAGCTCCCTTAATGTCCTCTAAGGTCAACATCTCTAGTTGTCATTCCATTTCAGTCTGTTCAATCTGAGTTGATTCAGCTTCTAGGAATAGTGGGTTAATTGCACTCCCCTCTAGTCTCTCTAGTCTGTGAAGAATGTCTTAAGCTATAGACTCTAGACTTAAATCAAATTTGGTCAATCTACCACCTCTTCGTCCCTAGATACGAGAAGACCCGAATGAATTTATGATGACTGCAAAACAAGGTATTAGTATGATGCATGGACTGTATGTATGCATGTATGCATAATGCATGTGTCTATGCAACAAGTAGTAGGCAAACACTTAGCAAGTAGCAAGTATCAGGAAGCAATCAACAAGCAACATGCAAGCATAAGCCTTCCAACCTTATTCCTCCCACACATGCGTTCAATGGCGAGTTTCTTTTCCTAGGATTCTTGGTCTTGGCCTTTATATCAATAGGGGATATTAAGAGCCGACGTGCATGCCAAATCTCTCTTAAAAGAAAAAGCATAGAAGCAGCATTTCTAAATATAAAGGTCTAGTTTAATCCTTATTAGCCTGAACGAGCTTCAAAGGTATAGGCCTGGGCGTTTATAAATAGAATTACCTTATGGCAATTCAAACAAACAAACACTTTGGGTAAAGATCCTAAGGGAAGTAACTAGGCCATTATATGAGGTTAGGGTCCGGTGAAAAGTTAAGGTTCCCTTAGCAAGATGCTCTCCATTATGGACTTTAAGTTACAGGCCAAGGTCAGAGGGGCCTAGCCTCTTTTACCAACTCGAGAGAAGATTACCCCCCTTAGGGACTTGGGTTACAGACTCTGGTCAGATGAGCCCCGTAATCTCTCTTGAACTGAGTTAAGGCTAAGAGTGATGGTTAGCCAATCTACAACCTCATAAAGCTAGTGGAATCATGGAATCATAAACCAATGCCATCGATTTAGTAAGGACATGCAGAATGAATGCAAGAATGAAATAATAATCAATAAAACAATTCTAAAGAACACAATTAGAATCAGTATCTCTTATCCCCAGTGGAGTCGCCACTGTAAATGGTGGGGTTTAGCGCGCGTCCAAGATTTTAGCAACTGCGACACTGTTTAGGCTCAAGGCCTTAAAGAACACACTAACCACTGTCACAAAGACATGTCGTGGAGATGAGGAGTCGCCACCCAGGGTAATAACTGGGACAATTTAATTGGTGGTACTCGATTCTCTAAAAGAAAATTAGCACCACAACCAGGAGATTCTGGATACGGAATACTAACTTCTCTTAGTCTCGTGTTCATTTAAAATAATTTTATAAATGATTATATCATCCTCTAATTATATGCAATTTTATTAAACCCTAATTAACATCCATCTACCCAAAAAGGCAACAAGTCAATAAAATTACAAGTAAAAAATGCAATCAAGATCGTGTTGTCCCTAAGTCTAAACTATGTTAATTTTATTAAAAAGTTAGCTAAATCTACATTTTATTTACAAGTGAAATGGAATAAAACTGGGTCTATATTTTATTAATTAATGAGCCTAAATCTATTTTTTAGTCTTTATAAGATATAGGCTTAAGTCTATTCAATTTTAAAGGAAAATCAAATTAGTGGGCCTAAGTCTAATATGGTAAATAAAATGTGGGCCTAGATCTATTTATTTTAAAAGAAATGCAATTAAATGGGCTGAGCTAAGTCTAAACAATTTTTAATTAACTAAGTGGGCCTAAAATCTAATTAACCTAATGGGCCTAAGTTGATTTTAATTATTTAAAGTCCTAAACCATTTTTAAGCCTATTTATTTAGTGGGTTAGACCTAAACATGGGCTTGGGGCCACAAAACAAACATAAAAAGTGCAGAAAAACATAAAAAACATAACAAAATCAAATCAAACATACATTCACATATGATTTCTAAAAAAACCTAATTTAATTACATACAAACCCTAATTAACTAAAACCACCATTAATTTTAATTAATTTTTATCCAATTGAACCTAATTACTAATTAATTTTAAAGTGCAGAATATTTAAATATTTCACTATTCCCACTACTGGGGCTATTCCAAACTACGTACAAAATTAAAATTAATAATTATACACCCATGAATTAAAAATAAACTACATAGGATACCAAAAAATGCGGAACAAAAATTAAAATCCTAAGAACTATTATTAAAATAGTACAGGTTCATCCATGGCATTTCATGGATCTTCTGTTCAATTAAACATAGGCGGTATCCTCCTCCTCAATCCACATATGGACATCAAAATAAAAAAACAAATTAGTAATGAAATCAAATAATCAAAATAATAACAAAAATAAAAGAAAAATCATAAACAAAAAATAAAAAAAGAGTAATAAAAGAAATAGAAAAATAACACTAGAGATTTAGATTCTGAGCAAATGCCCTTTTTTGGCCCCTTAGATTAGGATTTTCACTGTTGAAATCGACTCAGTGTTGATTCTGGACTATTGCCTTCGAAAATTTCAGTATCGAAAATTAGGGTTTTATGCTCACTGTCTCTCCCTGTAAAAATCCTTTCAAAAACCAAAAGAAAAAGAAGTCCCCCCAGCCAAGCCTCTCCAAAAAAAACCTTCTCTTCACGCACGCATGTAGACTCTGCTTTTAAATGTAGAGTCTACGCGTACTGAACTTCCTCCAAAGGAGGAATGGACTGATGATCAGATAACGTTTGTTTTCATTTCAAAAAAATATCTTCTGCATTTCTTTTTTTAAAAAAAAAACTTATCAGAAAAAAATTTGAATTTTTCAACCAATCAAAACACTAAAAAAATAGATAAAAATAAGGGAAAAATACGCGAAAAAAATCAAAAAATGGAATTATTGCACATCGGTATTGTGCAATGCTGACCAACATTGTACAATGTCAATCGGCATTGTGCAATGCCGATCCTAAAAATTTTATTTTATTTTTTTAACTTTTAATTACCAAAAGACCCCTGAAAAAATGACTTATTTGCAATCAAATCCTAAAAAATATTACAATTTAGTCCATAAAGTCCAGAAAATCAACAACCAAGTTCAATTTTTGAATAAATTTCATCATAGGGGCTTATGTCGTAATTGTGCACAATTGCATCCCGAAATTGGGTGCTTACACCTCCACTTCTTATGGAGATCCAAAAGCTTTACAAATAGGTTATGGTTCAGAATAGTTAATAGAGAGAACATCAGCTCTCCCTTTTTCTTATTCAGGCTATAAAGATATCTCAGGCCATCTAGGTCCAGCTCTCTACCCTCCTCATGCATCAATTCTATGAAATTGATTAAAATCCAGTAGCTATTAGGATAGAGTTGTCCTGGAGCTATATTTTACTTATTTAGAAAATCCCTAACAAAGGGATCTAAAAGGAACTTTAATCCGCCCCCCCCTCTAATTGATTGAAGTATACAACTAATCTATCAAAATCCAACATAGGGGTGTGGGGCCTCAAAATTCTTATCTACATTATACAAAGCAAAATTTACAGGAATGGCTAAACGTCTCTGGTACTATTTTAGCAAATCTTCATCTATCCTAGAGACAAATAACTCAGAGCTAACTTACTCTCATGGAGCCATGGATCCTATTCAGTAAATAAAAAGAAGAAGAGTACAGAGAAGAGAAGAAATTTCACCTAGAAAGAATGATGTAAGCTTATTGAAGAAAGCTTTAGGACACATAAGAGAGAACTTAACAAGGAATGAAGATAAGAAGAATAGTAAAAATGTAACAAAAGAATGGGTCTGATCTATTTAAAGTAAAGTAAAAGGTTCTTGAATGACCATCATTGCCCTCATGAACAACTTTTGTCTTTCTCATGGTAACAAGGGTAATTTTGGGCAAAAAAAAAGCCCATTAATCAAGCAGTTATTATTATGGCAGCTAAAATATCTCATCTTCTAACACATAAATAAATATTATAGTTACAAAATTCAAAATTCAAAAGAAAATTAAAAGACGTGTCAGTTGACAATCCCACTCCTCTCGCTGTCTACTGACTCATTCATTGGCACTCGAGCCACACTTCTAATGCACTGAGATTCTAAGTCTAGTTATTGAAGCTGGCACCCTCATGTTGCTTTAATAGTACTGAGGTTTCGCACTCAAACTTCGCTTCAATGCACCGAGATTCTAAGTTCAGTAACTAAAGCTGGCACCCTCATATTGCTTTGATAGTACTGAGGTTCAGTACTCGGGCTGCTGTAATATCCCGTAATTTTAAGTATTTTTACACTGTACCGGGATATACAGTGTCAATAATTTTTGTATATATATGTCACGACCCAAAACAGGGGTCATGACCGGCGCTAAGGAACGGGAATTCTTTCGAATCCGGAACCCGTAGCAAGCCTAAAAATAAAATAAATCATGCAATAACAATAACCATATAATATATATGCAGCGGAAATAAAAATCTTAAATATCACAATATCATTTAATCAACTGGATTTAAATAAAAATCTCATCTCATAGATACATAATCTCTTATACAAATCCAGTTTCAATATAATACATCTCTTTAAAATAAAATACATAAAATCCAATACTTTAATTCACGACTACTGCAGTGTCTAGATAAAATAAATAAGACTCAAATAGATAATTTACACAAAGAAGCCGGGGCGGAAGAAATCCGGCGTATCGACCTGCTACTGAGGTCTGAAGAAGTTGACTCTCCTGAAAAATAGTCAACGGAGGGGAGTCAGACCTCACTGAGTGAATTACTATAATATATATACATACACACTAAATGATAATGCATACAGTCAATAATACATATCTAATATGTATATATATATACAGGCAAATTCACACAGATGCAATAAAATCCTTTTTATATATTTATTTGAAAATCATCTTTTATGAAGGATCACATAGAACCCTAGAATATCGCAACCTCAGAATAATAGTGTTAAACAACACTCTGGCCATATAGGCTCACTTATTCCAAATATATCCACTTAATCCATTTAGACAGTAGACTGGCCCCGAGACACTAAGTCAACCGAGCTCCAACAGTCTGACTGCCAGTGTGATTGGCCCCGAGACACTTGGTCAACCGAGCTCCAGCAATCACACCCCAAACCACATCTCACACATATCAATAATCACATCAAATCAATATCCACAAATAAGTTAGTATTATAGCCTAAATACTATAGGCGTACCGGTACGTACTCGGTCCTAGTGCTGCCCACTAGGTAGCACGTTCTATTGATATCCTTCATCATTAATAATAAAACATTCATTCACAAAAATAAATGATGCATGAAGTTCAATAAAATACAACATAAACCATATATATACCGGAAATATACCAAAAGTAAACCAGGTATATTTTGAGTATATATATGTCAAATGAATTCAATCAAATTATAAATTAAGTTGAAAATATATTTAAAAACATTTTAAATATATTTTATTTACAAAACATGTATATAATTTAATATATACTAAAAATAAACCAAAAATATACCAAAAATATACTTGGATACAAATCACATTATTTATGCATATTTAGTCAAAATGAAACATGTATTTCTAAAATCATGCATCCTAAAGCACATATATATAAAATAGTAACTCACCTAGTGCGCTCCACGAGACAGGTCCGACGGGCCTGGACCACTAGTCCTCGGTCTCGGCGCAACTAAACAAGAAATAAATAATCGACATCAGAATAACCCTAATAGAAATCCTAGAATTCAATCTAGAGTATTTAAATACGGAAACAGAATTAGGGTTCGACCGGATATCACGTTTTACGAGAATTCTACCGAAAATTCGACAGAACCTCCCCTATAGAACGGACATCTCTCTACTCAAAAGAGTAGAGCCGACCCTGCAAAGAAACACACTTCGAAAAACTACACAAGGCACAATCAAAATCCCACAGTCGGACTCCAAACTACAATCCACCGACCGGGGTCCACAAACACAGAATAATTCCGAAATACCAAAAATATCCTTAAATCACAGAAATACATTTTATAGTCAGAAATTACATAATTAACCTTGAAACACTATAAAAACCGATAAAAACTCATTTTATTAGTAAAACCGTATATTATATATATAATTGAAAATAATTTACGAAAAATAGTTTTAATTAATTAAAAATACCAAATAATTTGTAGAAATCATTTTTATACCTTAAATAACCATTAAAACCAATTAAATTACATTTTTAGCCAATTTAGGGTAAAATTACCAAAATACCCCTATATATATAAATATACTTAAATTACTTCAAAAATTCACCAAAAATTATAAAATTATCCAAAATTAATTTTCTCAACATATTTATCAATAATATCAATAATTAAACCCAATTATCCAATTAATTTCAAATAAAAACACATTTAACCTAATTTTCCCAAAATTACATAAACTCAATTAATTCAAAATAAATACTTAGAAATTCATAAAAATTCCAAATAAATTCCTATAATTCATTTCAACACCTAATTTAACCATAAACTCCAATTTCATAATTTAAATAATTAATTTCCGAAAATTAGAAAATAATATTAAAATATACAAAAATACCCAAAAATCCAAAAAATCTCCAAAAATTCTACAAAAATTCATACATGTAGATTAAGCTACTAGGATCAACATTTGTGAAGGGATTTTTCATGAATCAATCAATTCGAAGCTCAAAAAAATCAAAAACCCTAATGTGACCGAAATAGAAAAATCAAAACCTAAGCAAATCTAAACCATTTTAGCTCAAACCAAAGCTAGAATAACACTCACCGGACCTCAAGGAGAAGAAAGAGACTGGCGGTGTCGAAAACGGTGGTCGGAATCGGCGTGATCGACAGTGGATCGATTTTCGGCTTCTCCAGCCAAAAATGGCTTCCAGGCGCCGGAAATGGCTACCACAGGCGGCGAGGAAGGCTGGGGAAGGTGGTGGCACACCGGACGGCACACCCACGGTGAGGAAACAGCACGGCAGCGACCGAAAACGGAGAAGGGAAGAATCGGGAGGAAGAAGAAGAAGTCGGGGGCAAAATGGTAATTTTCCAAACTTTTTGATTTTTGACAAATATATGTATATATATATATACTTTATACTATATATTAAAATAATATTAAATTACACACATCAAATATACACCACACACATAAAATTTAATATTTTAATAATTTATACTAAATAAAATTAATTAAATAACAATAAAACAATTAAATACTTAATAAAATATTAGGGAAATAATAAACCCTAATTAAATAATTATACACACACAGGCTTTATTTAATAATTTAAAAATACGTATGAGTTCATGCAAGTCCGTAAATACATTTAAAATAATTAATAATACATTGTTTACGTGAAAATTTCCCCGAAAATGCAAGTCCCCGGGAAAATTTTACGTAAAACACTGAAAATAATATACAGTAATTAAAATAGGTTTAATATACATATCAACTCGTAAAAATATCATATAAAATACAAAAATCATTAACACTGCATATCCCGGTACTGTGTAAAAATATTTTAAAAACACGGGATATTACAATATATTACGATATTTTCACTAGTTGATATGTATTTTAAACCTATTTTAAATACTGTGTTTTATTTACAGTGTTTTACGTAAAATTTTCCTGGGACATGCATTTTCGGGGAAATTTTCACGTAAATATTTTAATATTAATTATTCTAAATATATTTTCGGACTTGCATGAACTCATACGTATTTTTAAAATATTAAACACCGTGTATGTATGTAATTATTTATTTAATTAGGGTTTAGTATTACCCTAATATTTTATTAATTATTTATTAGTTTTATTGATATTTAATTATTTTTCTTTAGTATAAATTATTAAAATATTGAATTTTATGTGTGTGGTGTATATTTAATGTGTGTGATTTAATATTATTTTAATATATAGTATAATATATATATATATATATATATATACACACACATTATACATCAAAAATCAAAAGAATTGGAAAATTACCATTTTGCCCCCGAGTCTCCTTCTTCCCCGATCTTCATCCTCACCGCCGTCCGGTCACTGCCGTGTTGTTTCCTCACCGTGAGAGTGCCGTCCGGTGTGCCACCACCTTCCCCAGCCTTCCTCGCCGCCTGTGGTAGCCGTTTCCGGCATCTGGAAGTTGGTTTTGGCCGAAGAAGCCGAAACTTTGGCCACCATCGATCACGCCGATTCCGGCCACCGTTTTCGACACCGCCGGTCTTCATCGACTCCTTGAGCTCCGGTGAGTGTGATTCTAGCTTTGGTTTAAGCTGAATTGGTCTAGAATTGGTTAGGTTTCGAATTTTCAATTTCGGCCTATTAGGGTTTTTGATTTTTTTGAGCTTCGAATTGATTGATTCATGAAAATTCCCTTAACAAATGTTGATCCTAGTAGCTTAATCTACATGTATGAATTTTTTTGGAATTTTTGGAGATTTTTTAGATTTTTGGGTATTTTTGAATATTTTAATATTATTTTCTAATTTTTGGAAATTGATTATTTAAATTATGAAATTGGAGTTTATGGTTAAATTAGGTGTTGAAATGAATTATAGGAATTTATTTGGAATTTTTATGAATTTTTAAGTATTTATTTTGAATTATTTGAGTTTATGTAATTTTGGGAAAATTAGGTTAAATGTGTTTTTATTTGAAATTAATTGGATAATTGAGTTTAATTATTGATATTATTGATAAATATGTTGAGAAAATTAATTTTGGATAATTGTATAATTTTTGGTGAATTTTTGAAGTAATTTAAGTATATTTATATATATAGGGGTATTTTGGTAATTTTACCCAAAATTGGCTAAAAATGTAATTTAATTGGTTTTAATAGTTATTTAAGGTATAAAAATGATTTCTACAAATTATTTGGTATTTTTAACTAATTAAAACTATTTTTCGTAAATTATTTTCAATTATATATATAATATACGGTTTTTCTAATAAAATGAATTTTATTAGTTTTTACAGTGTTTTAAGGTTAATTATGTAATTTCTACCTATAAAATGTATTTCTGTGATTTAAGGATATTTTTGGTATTTCCTGAATTTTTCTGTGTTGTGGACCCCGGTCGGTAGACTGTAGTTTGGAGTCCGACCGAGGGGTTGTGGATTTGTGTTGAGCCTGTTTTTCGAAGTGTGTTTCTTTGCAGGGTCGGCTCTACTCTTTTGAGTAGAGAGATGTCTGTTTTACAGGGGAGGTTCTGTCGAATTTTCGATAGAATTCTCGTAAAACGTGATGTCCAGTCGAACCCTAATTCTGATTCTGTGTTTAATACTCTAGATCGAATTCTAGGATTTCTGTTAGGTTTATTCTAATGTCTGTCGGTTATTTATTGCTTGTTTAGTTGTGCCGAGACCGAGGGCTAGTGGACCAGGCCCGTCGGACCCATCTCGTGGAGCGCACTAGGTGAGTTACTATACTATATATATATGCTTAGGGTGCATGATTTAGAAATATATATTTTATTTTGATTAAAATGCATAAATAATGTGATTTGTATTTAAGTATATTTTTGGTTTATTTTTGGTATTTATTAAATTATATACATGTTTTGTAAATAAAATATATTTAAAATGTTTTTAAATATATTTCCAACTTAATTTATAATTTGATTGAATTTATTTGACGTATATATACTCGAAATATACCTGGTTTACTTTTGGTATATTTCCAGTATATATATGGTTTATATTGTTGTTTTATTTAAATTCATGCATCATTTGTATTTGTGAATGAATGTTTTATATTTATTAATGAAGGATATCGATAGAACGTGCTACCTAATGGGCAGCACTAGGACCGAGTACGTACCGGTACGCCTATAGTATTTAGGCTATAATACTAACTTATTTGTGGATATTGATTTGATGTGATTATTGATATGTGAGATATGGTTTGGAGGTGTGATTGCTGGAGCTCGGTTGACCAAGTGTCTCGGGGCCAATCACACTGGCAGTCAGACTGCTGGAGCTCGGTTGACTTAGTGTCTCGGGGCCAATCTACTGTCCAAATGGAATAAGTGGATATATTTGGAATAAGTGAGCCTGTATGGCTAGAGTGTTGTCTAACACTATTTCCGAGGTTGCGATATCTTAGGGTTCTATATGATCCTTCATAAAAGATGATTTTCAGATAAAAATATAAAAATGATTTTACTGCATCTGTGTGAATTTGCCTATATATATACATATTAGATATGTATTATTGACTGTATGCATTGTCATTTAGTATGCATGTATATATATTATAGTAATTCACTCAGTGAGGTCTGACTCCCCTCCGTTGACTATTTTTCAGGAGAGTCAACTTCTTCAGACCTCAGTAGCAGGTCGATACGCCGGATTTCTTTCGCCCCGGCTTCTTTGTGTAAATTATCTACTTGAGTCTTATTTATTTTATCTAGACACTGCAGTAGTTGTGAATTAAAGTATTGGATTTCATGTATTTTATTTTAAAGAGATGTATTATATTGAAACTGGATTTGTATTAAAGATTATATATCTATGAGATGAGATTTGACTTAAATCCAGTGATGAAATGTTATTATTATATTTATGATTTTTATTTCCGCTGCATATTATATGAGTATGGTTATTATTGCATGATTTATTTTATTTTTAGGCTTGCTACGGGTTCGATTCGAAAGAATTCCCGTTCCCTAGCGCCGGTCATGGCCCCTGTTTTGGGTCGTGACAGCTGCGCATCTAATGTATTGAGATTTTAAGTCTAGTGAGTAAAGTTGGCACCCTCAGGTCACTTCAATAGTATTAAGGTTCGGCACTCAAGCTATGCTTTTAATGCACCGAGATTATATGGCACTCAAGCCACGCTTTTAATGCACTGAGCATCAAAACTCTAGTGACGGCTGGTTCTGCTCAGTTGTCTCCATAGTGACGAGTTAGTCCCTTACATCAAGCATTTTTTGTTGTAGGCTCTGTGCACTCAAAGCCTAACTGGCACTTCAATGATGTTCTAATATAATAATTATAAGACTCGGTACCGAGCTTCATTTTTTCCTTTGTGACTGAGGCTAGCCACCTCAGTTTACCCTTCTATATCAAATGCATGACATTTTTCCTCAACTTACAGACCTGGATACATTAGACATAAATATCCAAACATACTTTTAGGGAGGACTCTTGATACCCCATATATATATTCCTATTTAATTAAAGTCTTTATTTTCCTATACAATGTTACTTATAAAAGAAGGATGCCCAAAAAATATAGGAAAAGATTCCCAACTAAGGAGATTCCTGGATAGGAAGAAACACTCTCCTAATATGCATAGGCCTTTCATAAAAAAAAAAAAGAATCATATCCCTCTCAGGTTTGAGCATCATTACCTTATAAATGAGACCCCTGTAGACACCCAATTTCGAGATGATGTGTTATGGATGCGACAAAGGACTCTAATGATGAAAATATCATTAATAGGTCTTCGATACCTAAGCTTTAAAATTCTAAGGGTTTAAATGCATCTTTTAAGGGAAGGATTTAGTATTTTTAAGGACTAAATTGCAATATTTTTTTAGGACCTAATTGTAAAACTTAAATTCTTCCAAGGGTCTTTTTATAAAAAAAAAACCTGTCGAAATTCCATAATTCTGACTAGAATTATGTAATTCCAGTTGGAATTACATAATTCTAATCAAAATTGTGTAATTTCGATTGGAATTACACAATCTCTTTCAGAATTGAATTCTTCTGTCTCTATTATTTGGCTTTTAACTCAATCCTAATTGGTCTAAAATTCCTATTTGGCTTTTAACTCAATCCTAATTGGTCTAAAATTTCTAAATATAATTTTAAGTAGTAATTTTATATTTTTAGGAATTAGAATCACGTTAGGATTGAGCTAGGTTTTTTAGTTCTTTTTCCACTATATAAAGAGGACGAGAGCCAAAAGAAAATATAAGGAGGGGGGGAAAGAAGAAAAGGTAGCAACATATTTTTAAAGCTTTTGGGTTTTTGTACATTTATGAAAACAATTTTCATCCATTATTGATTCTTAAAAAAAAGCTTTCTTAATTCTCTTTTTTAGGCGAGTTATTTTTCTATAAAAATTCATTTTGGTTTATCAATTAATGCAAGATCCTTGAAGAATTTTAAAGAAAAAGATTCGAAGACTTATCAAGAACGGTGAATTACAAATCTGAGAAGTACCTCAAGTCACTCATAAGCATCATCATCGTCTTCTTATTCTATTTTTTTATTTATTTCTTTTTTATATTATTGTTTATTTTTATTCTTTCGAGTTATTATCATAATTTATTCATTAATTATAATTTTATTTTATTTTATTTTTTATGGCGATTATGGAGGAAAATGCATGGTGATCATATTGGAGGGATGAATTCATGAGAAGTCTATGAAAAACCATGGATAAAGCCTCGTAGAGACTCAGTTTCTAGGGTTTTTATTTTATTTTATTTATTGCTTTTATTTTTTATTTTTTATTTTATTAACTATTTTATGAATTAATATAATAGCCACAATAGTGAGAGTAGTGAAATTATGTGTGTGGCTACATTTTTATTTTGATTGAATTGGTTAGTAAAAATAGGTTTTAATCAGGTAATTACTTAAAATCAATGGAGGAAGTAGATTAATTTATGTTGCTTAATAATAAAATACGATTTTAGTAAGGATTAATTTAATTAGTTGTTTGATCTTTTTTTAATCATTTTTTCGTGTTTTTATTTGTTTTTGGGTTTATTTATTATTTTTATGTATTTTGGGCCTTAAGCCCATTTTAGGCTTTGATTTATTTATTTAAGTTTAGGTAATTCTTTTAGCTTATCTCACTTAATAATTAATTAGGTTTAATTAATTAAAATATATTTTAAGGTCCATAATTAATTAGATTTTAGGTTAGAAATATCCTTAGGCCCATTTAGTTAATTAGACATAGGCCCACGTAACTCAATTTAATTAATTTAGACTTAGCCCACTTAATTTAAGCCTTTTTTTTCATAATTTGTAGATTTAAGATCACCATTTAATTAAAACACGTAGAATTAGGTCCACTAACTTAAATATTCCATAATTTGTAGAATTAGGCCCATTTTTTTATTAAAACAAGTAAACTTAAGTTCATTTAATTAAAATAAAAAGGAATTAGGTCCTTAGGTTCACGTATAAATTAAAACATGTAGATTTAGCTCATTTATTTAAAATCTATGTAGATTAGACTAATTTAAGGATTATGTGATTTATTGAATGCATTATTTACTTATATATTTCATGACTAGTTTGCCTCGGAGTTGATTGTTTGCATGTAAATAAAGAATAAGATAGTAATTCATAAAGTAATTTTAAATGAACACAAGACTGAAAGAAGTTGGTATTCTATATCCAGAATCTCCTGGTTGTGGTACTAGTTTTCTTTTAAGGAATCGAGTACCACCTTTCGATTTGTCTCAGTTATTACCCAGGGTGGCAACTCCTCATCTCCATGTCATGTCTTTGTGACAGTGCTTAGTGTGTTCTCTAGAGCCCTAAGCTCAAATAGTGTCGCGGTTGCTAAAAGCTTGGACACACACTAAACCCTGTCGTCTGCAACCCCATATCCCTCATTCTCATTCATTCTATTCTCTCATACTCTCTACTCTCTTTATCTCTTTAAGCTCTCTCTCTACATTCTCTGACTTAGGCATTAAAGGATTTGTGGGGATCCTCCCCACCTCTCTCCTTACACTTCTTTAGTCCCTCGTAAGGTTCTAACTTAGGAGTTCTAGAAATAAGTTATCAACAATTAAATTTATATGAGCATTATGAAGATTTCCCTATTCATAAAAATCGAGTAATTATAGAATATTAAAGACTTTTATTGGCCCCGTCTTGAAAATTGTAGAAACCTTGCTCACCTTTCAGATTTTCTCAGTAACTTGGCATTTCTTCATGGCATTGATTTCTCCTATTACCTAAAACTTAAAAGACTCCAGCAAAGTTAATAGTTTCTTGCCATCTAAAATGTATGTGGAAAAAGTCACCTACTTAAGAAAACAGGTCTTCAATATATGTTACCTACTAATGTCAATTTCTAAACTAAGTAGTTTATCCTCAGTACAGTTCCTGGATCTGAATTATAATAGACTTAAGACATTACCTCCAAGCATCAAACTGCTCTTTGATCTAAGGGCACTTGATACAAGTTTCTTTGACAAGCTTCAACAATTACCAAATCTTCCTTTGTCTCTTATGCATTTGAATGCTAATAAGTGCGGATCATTACCAACAACGTCTTGCCTGCCTTGTACACTTCTTTTGGAACAATTGAGGTATACTATTAGAGATGAAAAGAAATTCCAATCTACAAATTGCTTGAATTCTCCATAGGATGAAAGTTTGGCACATATGAAGAGCAACTCATTCACACACAATATATGTTTTTTTCCCTGTAGGATTGTAATGAAAGGTTGATCATTTATCCTAGGAATGAAATTTCATATTGATTTGCATGCACAAGCATGCAAATTCAATTAAAATTCCTTTTTTAAGCATTATGTTGTTGAGTGTATGCATGATTGGGATGCTGTTGTTTATGCTTTGTTATTACTTTTCCATATTACCATATTGATCCTTCTGATGTTTATAGTATTGAATGGCATTCTCACTACCGCGTAACCATTATTAGCACTTTTCATAATTTGGAATGATAGGGTAAAAATCCCAAGTCCTTTAGGTAACAGCATACAATCTTGTATTATCCTATACTTCTTTCAGCTTACAGATATGGCAACAAAAAGCTTGCCTCACTAAAATTCACCCTTGACACTGAAGATGATAGCTTAAAAGTAACCATGTGTGGATTGCATCCTAATTGTCATGCGAAATGCATTTTATCAGATGGCCTTGAATTTGAATCTGAATATTATGAAAGATATGTAGACAATTTCTAAACTCCAACAATATGTAGATTACGAAAAATATGTAGACAAACTAGTGGAACTCCAACTGTGATGATGATCGTGTTTCTGAATATGATAAAAGACACAGAGATGACTGATGGATCTCCTCACGTTAAAGAAATTTCTTCTAGTTGTGTAATGGAACTGAACGTTGATAATGAATATAAATCAAATCCATCCCAGAACGCATTCTTCATCATCCATGTTGATTCATCTGTATTCTGCACCTTCTGACATGTTAGCTAACCATGGAACAAAAAGAATGGAAGATTATTGAGTGTAATTTTATACATGTTCTAAAGTTGAAATTTAATGAATTTTGAATAAATTGTTAGTGATAATTGGGAAGAATTTAGGTTTAATTAGGCATTTCTTTAAGTTGGACCTTCATTCTAATTTCCTATTATTTTTAGTTTATTTAGGAGTTTTTAATTGATATTAATAAGAGTTTTCCCTTTTTGTAGGAAAGATTAAAAACGAAGCCTAAAATAGTCAACGAATGTTAAACATGGCCATGACATAGGCATGCTTGTGCCCATGTCATATTCTGAAAGAAGAATCATGTAATAACCCTGGTTTTTAAATTATTTTATTATATTATAAGATATGCAGTGTTAATAAAAATTTAAAAGTTAAATTTAATTATTTTACTATTTTGCGATTAATTATTATTATTTTATGTTTAATTGAATTTTCTACGTAAATAAATTATTCTAGAACCTATTATTTTAGACGTTTAAATTCCATTGCGTATATTTATTATTTTTGAATACTGTTATTTTAATAACATTATTATTAAAATATTATTATAATATATTTATTATATATTTAGTGCATGGTTATTTTAATATTATTTTTAAGTACATTATTATTATTTTATTTTTATTTTTATTGGTTGACATTATTGCATTATTAAATTATTTCATAAATATTGTTTATGTTATTGTTATTTTCAAATGTGTTGTGTGTTATTATTATGATGGTTATTATTTTTATTATTATCATTAGTATTATTTTAATAACACTAGTTTTAAATATACATTATTTGTATTATTAATTATTTAATAATTATGGTTTTTGTTATTGTTACTTTTGAATGATATTTTATGTATTTATTTTTATGTGTGTGTGATTATATTGTGTGTGTGTGTGTGTGTGTGTGTGTATAATCGAAGAAAAAGAAAACAAAATACAGTACCTATCTTCCTTCTCTCCTGCTCGATCCGGTCCGTTTCTCGTCGATGTGCCTCTCCCTTCGTCGGATGCCAACCATCCATCCTCCTCCTTCCACCATCACCTCTTCCTCCCTTCTTCTTCATCTTCTTCCTCTGCAATGCCGGAATAGCGGTAGAAGCAACAATAGCAGCAGCTTGTTTTCACAATCGTCGTCACTCCTGACGGTTGGAGCTCAACTTCTTTGGCTTAGTCAACTCCTTGAGTTGAGGAGAAGTTGATTCCGAGCTTGATCGAAGCTCAAAGCTAATTATTTGTGAGTTTTAGGTAATTTTTAGTTTATGTCAAATTTCTTTTTAATTTTTTTTTTAGTTTGAGTTTAGTTGATTTTTAATAATTTCTTTCAGAAAAGATTATCTAAGCATCTTAATCTTCTTATAGGTATTTTTAATTTATTTTTATGAATTTATTTAGTTTTTGGTTAATTATTGAATATTTTAATAATTAAAAATGAATTTATATTAATTAATTATTTTAATTATGAATTTGGTTAAATTATTGTTATTATATATAGTTATTAATTTTGGTGTTGAGAAATTAATTTTTTGGATTTTTATATAATTTTTATGAATATTTTTAGTTTATGTAAAGTTTGGATAATTGAGTTAAATGTGTATTTTGGTTGAATTTAGAGTTTAATTTTGTGTTTTAGTTGATATTAGAATGTTATTTGTTGATAAAGTATTTTTTTTTTTATGAATTTATATAATTTTTATGGAATTTTATACAATTTATGTGTATTTTGAATTATTAGATTAAATATGTATTTTTATAGAAATTGTTGGATAAATATTTGTTTTGGTTGATATTAGTATAATATATGTTGATTAAATAATTTTAATGATTTTATAATTTTTGAGGAAATTAATTAGTATATTGGATATTTTATATTATAGGGGTAAATGTGTAAGTTGTGTTAATTATAGTTAAATATTATGTTTTAGTTGATCTATAATTATTTAAGGTAATAAAATGATTTTTATAAATTAATTACTATATTTAACTAATTAATTCCATTTTTCAAAAATTGTTTTCAAATAATATATTAAATATTATTTTGGAAGTAAATTGGGTTTTAAACTAATTTTATTATATAATTAAATTATTTATGCAATTAAATGTGAATTTTATTAAGTTATGTTGAATAATTATAAAAGTTGAATTTTTATTAATATTATATAATATTTGAGATTTTATTAGTTAATTGTGATAATTTTAGAATATTATGTAAATAATAAATGTATTTATTATTTTATTTATTATTTTGAGGCTAAATGTGTATTTTATTATTTCTGTGATATTAAATTGTAATTTTAAATATTATTTACAATTGATGTTAATTTAATTGTAAAATGGGAATTTTATTCCATTTATGAATTTTTATTATCAAATATTATTTAAATTAGACTTTTATGTTTTAATTAGAAAATAAAGGTTTTTAAATATTTTTATGGGTTTTTGATGATTTTTATTATTTTACTGCTTAATATTGTTTGATTGTGTATTGTGAACCTCGGTTGGGGATTTGTGGAGTTTGTAGTCCCAACACGAGGTGTTGTGCTGTGTAATTTTAGAAGTGTGTTTTCTGTGCAGAATCGGTTATACTTTTATAGGAAGATGTTCATTTTACAAAAGAGACTCTGTCGAAATTTTGATAGATTTCTCGTAAAACGTGACAACAGATCCGAGTCTAGTTTTGAATTTTTGATTGAATCTTTCTACAGTAATCTTAGAAGCATAGAGTTAGAAATTTATTTTGATCATTATTATTATTTTATTTTTCTATCTGCGCCAAGACCAAGGCCTAACGGACCAGGTCCGCTGAGTCTGTCTCGTGGAGGTAAGTTATTATACTGTATATATATATATTGCATATAGGATGCATGACTTAGGATTTTCATTTCATTATATGTTTTTAAAAAGTAATTTAATTTATAATATGATTTGATATATTTTCAGTTTATTTTTAGTATATCTTGATATATGTTTGCATATTTTATGTATGCATTTACTATATCATTGGTATGTTAGGGTTTATTTTTAATATATGCATGTTAAATAATTAGGTTTATTCTTAGTATATTTTTGGATATATGTTAAACTAAATGCATATTTTAGTACATATACATGTTTTAAATGTATATTTATTCATAATCGTTTTATTAAATGATTTGTGTACTTTAGGTATATTTTTATTATATTTTAGGTATATTTCTAAATAAATGCATGTTATTTTTATTGATTTTTACTTGCATGATTATAGTATACTATTGGTTTATTTTTGGTATATTTTATAATTAATTTGAATTTATCTAACATATATATACACGAAATATACTTGGTTTATTTTAGGTATATTTCTAGTATATATATGGTTTATTTTACTATTATGAATGATTTATTTTAAATAAAGGATATCAATAGAACATGCTACCTAATGGACAACACTAGGACTATATACGTACCGGTGCGATAAATTTAAATTTAAGTGAGGAATTACTTGTGGTAATGATGATATGATTGATGGTTTGATTGATTTGATTGAGATGTGATGTGATTAATAGTGTAATTGTTGGAGCTCGGTTGATTAAGTGTCTCAGGGCCAGTCTATTGTCCAAAAATGGAATAAGTAATCCATTTAGATTTAAGTGAGCCTGTATGGCTACAGTGATGATATGATTGATTAAGGTTGCCATTAATAGGGTTTTATTTGATCCTTCATGTATTAAAATAAATATTTTTTGCAATTATTATATTTATTAAAGCAAAGTTGGCATTTATGTGAAATGCGTGTATATATATATATATATATATATATATATATATATATATATATATAAAAGAATGCTTGACTAGATATAGTTAGATTGCATGTATATATAGTATAATAATTCACTCAGTGAGGTCTGACCCCCTTAATTATTTTTTTTTTAAGGAGATCCTATATCGTCAAACCTTAGCAGTAGAGTTCTTCGCCGGTGTTCTTCCATCCCAGCTATTTTATGTAAATGTATATTTTGAACTCTGATTTGTATTTTATAAACTGCAGTAGTATTGTTATTGTATCATAAGAGTATTGTTTTGTTTAATACTTTATACTCAGAGAATTGTATTTTAACATTATATGAATATATTTATTTATAAAAAGATATTGAGTATCTATTTTTATACATTGATTCGAAAAATTTTAATTTTGTCGTACTTTTTATTTATTTATTGCATGATTTTATTTTCTAAGGCTTGTTACAGGTTCCAAATTTGAAAGAATTCTCGTTCCCTAGCGCCGGTCATGACTTCTAGTTTGGGTCGTGACAAATCAAGGCAGCATGGCTTAAGCATGGCCATACTAGAAGTCGTGTCAACCACTGGAATTGAAGGAGTTGTGACACATGATGGAGCACGGGCATGCTCAAAACTGTGCCCTCTTTTGTGCGAATTGAAGAATCTACAAAGGACCACACAGCTTAAACACAGTCATGCTTGAAACTGTTACCGCTTCTGTCTAAGTTAAAGAAAATGTGAAAGCTCAGCATGACTTAAGCACGACCATGCTTGAAGCCATGCCGTAAAAGTTAGCACGTGACACAGCCATGCGTAGGCCGTGCTTAATCCATGTCAAGTAGAAAAACATTCCTTTTTGGGGGGAACTCAAAAATTCAAGTCAAATTAGGTTTCTATTGAATTTGTAATATAAAAGGGGATAAAAAGGTGTTTTTATTTATTCCTTATCATTGAGAATCATTTTTATTCAAAGAAACACTTTTGAAGACACATTCAAAGGAGATTGAAGAAGGAGTTGTGCAAGATTGTTAATTGACATGATCATGAAAATAAGTTGTAATTAACTTTAGTATTTTTAGTTGAACTCGAAAGACACTATAGGTAGTTTGAGTGGTTTACCCTTAACTAAGTTAATGAATTGAATTGTGAAAAGATCCTATAATCCAAATAATAGCTAGTGAAACAAATTCAAACTCTAGCTTTTTCATTATTAAATTTTATTATTTCAGCTTTAAGTTTTCTTTTCTAGTTAATTGATTTATCATTACAATTATTCTATTTTGTTAAATTGTGGAAGTACAATTAGAGTTAGCGCTTGATATTAATCTTCTCGTAGGAACGATACTTATATTCATCACTTTACTACTTATTACGAAGTGTGCACTTGCGGAATTTGCCTAACAAAGATTATCAGCTATGTTCTAAAATTGACATGTTGTATGAAGCTAACTCATACAAGCATGCAGTTTCTAAAGATAGTCACAGTAGCCAATCCTAAGCTGATAAAGATCCAATGTGTCATCTGGAGGAAAATAAGCTGGAACCCATCAGTTCTTCTCCATGCTATGATTTTTCAGATATACCCTTTGTTTTCTAGTTTCAGTTTTTTAACATACACCTTTTCTTCTGCTTCATCACAGCTTTCGCTTTTAACCCAGCATCTCTTGTGTTTGCTAGCATCAACCTCAGGGTTCATCCTGGTCTCTGTTGGAGATTCCATTCCGTTGCAGCACTCTTCTTCTTGGGCATATAGCGGAAAGACCGCACAACTTTTCACCTCGCAAGACTGCATAAAATGGCCCTCGTTGTTGGTATGCCAGTAGAATTCAAATGAGGCCTCACTGTATGACAATTCATTGTCTTTTGTAGCAGAGAAATTGGGATCATAAAAGATAATCACGTGGTCTGATCCAACATGTTTTTCACTCCCAGATACATGAGTTCTGCTGCTATAAAATTCTCTATAATTGCTACATTCACCCCTGATGTTTTTAAAATGGTAGATGCAAAGAACATCAAAGAAACTGTTATGATATTCAAAGCCATCCTCAAATGCTAGAACCACACATAGAGAGAATCCCAAGAGCCTAAGCTTTGGCGAATATGGAGGCATCTGGATCCTGATTGAACTTCCTTTACTTCGATTTGTGAACCACTTGGGAATTTTACTTCCAGGGTACCAGATACTAAAAGATTCCTGTTTTCCAAGAACCAAATTTTTGAAAATTGAAAGAGGAATCAAAAAAAGAGAAACAGAATGAGAAAGATACCTCATTGTTTGTTCTTATTGCGACTTTCTGAATCCACAACTGTGCCTCTACCAGAAAATTGCTCCAAGCACTTTGGTCTAATTTAATGCAATTAGAAAATACAAATTTTTTGCGATATAATGTACGAGTGCATTTCAACTGAAAAATATGTCTAAGGCCAGATATTGTTTCTAAGGATCTGCAGCTGTGTGCATCAATATCTGTTATAGAAGGTGGAAGCTCAGGTAGAGATTGAAGCCTCTCGCAGAAACTTACGTCAAGCCACTGCAGATGCGAAAGCTGCTTGATGCTCACTGGGAGTTTCTCAAAATTGTTTCTACTAAGATCAAGCTTTGATATGCAGGACAATTTGTTCAGGTCAGAAGGTAATTTCAATAAATTACATCCACTTGCTGCGAGTTCCTCTAGAATTGTTAAATCTGATAGCTTCTCTGGAAGAATTTTAAGTTTGGGGCAACCAGTGAGAAATAGCCAATAAAGAGCCTTCAAATTACAGAAGCTTTCTGGAAGATGGGCAAGATTTCTGCAATTTTCCAAGTATATTGAGGAAAGCCCTTTTAGACGATCAATAGTGGATGGTAGCTCTTTAATGGCTGTTCCATTTAAGACGAGTACTCTTAAACAATGCATGGTCTCTGAAATTTCCGGGAATTTCTGCAGTTTTGAGCAACCATGTAGACTAAGGCTCGTAAGATTTTTTAATTTGCAAATGCTGCTAGGAAGACTTTTCAGCTTAGTGCAATGATCCATTTCCAGCAGACGCAATCCAGCAAGGGATGCAATTGATGAGGGAACTTCTTCTATGGCAGTCCTACTTAAGTACAAGGATGTTATATTCCTTGAAATCTCTGGGAATTTCTTGAGCTTTGAGCAGTAATTGAGATCAAGAATTTGAAGAGAACTCAAATGAACAGTACTTGGCAGACTTCTCATCTTCTTGCAACCAGATAGTTTCATGCAAGCAAGATTTCTTGCCTTAGACAACTCTGGAATATTAGTTAGGTTTTGGGAGCTACTAAGGTCAATTTCTGTTAACTTCTCAATATCCTGTAGCGAAAGAGAAATAGTTAAAAAAAAGTCAGAACTCTCGGACATTCTAAGACAAGTAACTGTGTATAATACAAAACTATACCTTTTCTCCTTTCCAAAGGTATTTTACTTTGCTGTGAGGCAACTTCAGATAAACAAGGTTCCTCGGATGGAAATCAGCAGGCAAAGATTTCAACGGATATGCATACCAATATAAAAGTCTCAGCTCCTCAGAAAGAGACCTCAGGCTTCGAGAAAGGTGCACCTTAATATCTTCTTCAGAATCACCACAGCCATCAGATTTGTAGAATTTGAGCAGTCTGAGATTATGCATTCTCCGAAAGGCATTTGGATTCAACTCAACCTTGTTTATTTTAGATATATCAAGTGATATGCCTTCAATTACTTCAGTTCCCTGCAGCAAAGAACAAAGGAAACACATGATTCCACAAGAATTAAACTGAGAAAGCAGTACCTGCTGAAAAAGAAAATGATTGCTCCATGCATGGTCAAACTATACCTGCCTATCCAAAAATATAAAGACTATATCTTACCCTATCTTTAGTCAATACAAGATGGATATCTTCATGATTCCATAATCTACTGCGTTTGCCTGGCTCTTTAGATTCTTCACGAACAATTGCTTTACCCATTTCTTGCAACAAATCATGCATTTCTATCTTATTTTTTGATATATTTATAAGAGATTTATCAACTAGCACACTTAAAGCAATCTCTGTTGAGAAGCCGCATCCATCTAATATCTTTGTTACCATATCCACATTGTCACCTCTGAAAAAACAAGCAATATCAAGAAAGATATTCTTCTCTTCCGAATCAAGATCATCATAACCAATTTTCAGCACATTTTGAATGTCTCTATGAAGAGCTTTTTTGAGTTTTTCCAAAGCACTTGACCACTCTCTTTTGCTCTTGCCAAATAAAGAGGCACCCAAAACTTTAAGAGCCAACGGAACACCCTTAGCATACTCTATTACCGAATGCGACAAAATATTGTAATCTTCTGGCGGATATTGTTTCTTGAATGCATTCTGATTAAAAAGTTGCAGAGCTTCGTGTTGAGCTAATTCTTTTACTTCGTATATATTATCTACAAAACCTTTGAGCACTTGCTTATCTCTGCTAGTTATAATAATTCTACTTCCTGAACCAAATCGATGACGGTTTCCAACTAATAAGTCTAATTGCTGTAAACTATTCACATCATCGACAACAATTAACACCATTTTATCACTGAGCATTCGCTGAACAGTGAAAGAGTATCGAATATTAGGTGCGCCGTTGCTCTTGAGTTCCTTTTCCTCTAATGTTTTCGAAAGAAGTTGCTCCTGTAAACGGGTTAATCCACCACATTTTTCAGATTCTTCTCTCACATTTGCAAGAAAGCAGCATCCTTTGAATCTAAATGCAATTTGGTTAAAAACAGCTTCAGCAAGAGTTGTTTTTCCAACACCACCCATTCCCCATATACCTAGAATGCGAATATCTGAAGATCCTACAGACAACCATTCTTTTATTTCCTCAATTCTTGAATTTATCCCTACAAGGCCCTCTACATGACTTGGATATGCATTTCTCAGATTTGAACTAATATATGAAACAATTTCATCCACAAGTTCAGCCTCTGACCTGGAAATGCAATTATACCAGTAAATCAGTAGAAATGTTACTGCGAACAAACATAGTCTACATATGTAATTATGCATACACACGCATACCCACAAAACATTTTCTAGTGAAATGCTCTTATCTGCCGAGTTTTTGTACTTAAAAAGTTAAAATACTCTACAATATCTAATAAATGCAGGAGGGTTGCTTCTGAAAATTACCTATTTCGGCACCATCCAGACAAGCTGGTTGCTTTGGTCAAGGCAAGCTTCCACTTCTGAAACCGATTTACAAAATCTTGAACATGTACTTTTGCAAAAACTTTCATTACATTTGATGCCTTTATGTGGTAGAATATAGGCACAACCAATTGCCCACGAGTTTCTCTGCATTCCATGATCTTTACAATTTCATCTAAGCACCATGTGGAATTAACATACCCTGTTGAGAAGACAACAACTGCAATTTTTGATTCTTCAATTGCTTTTGAAAGAGCAGGTCTGATTTCTTCTCCTACATTAAGATCATTTTTATCCATGAAAGTGATGATGGATTTTTGAGCTAATGCTTTATAAAGATGACCAGTAAAATTATTACGGGTATCTGCACCACTAAAACTCAAGAAAACATCATATTTCAATTGATGGGCAGAGCAAGAATCAGCCATTAAAGAAAATTGCTGTGTGATAGTTCTGTAGTTTGTACACATTACCAATATTTATGGTAATGGTAATGGTTATGGACAGAGGCGATTGTTGAAGTTGTATATACAAAATTGTGAAGTTTCTTGAAACTTACTTACGAAATTACGATCAAAGTTCCTTGCCTTGCTTTATTTGACAAATAGCAGCACGACTTTCAAGTTTCGTCGAAGGAGACTTTGAAATTCTTCGTCACTATCACTATCATCGTTATCATCACAAACTGAACGATTTGTTCAATCACGTTATGTCATTATTGTCAGAAGAAAATACCTGTGACCTTCTTAGAAAAGTAAGCATGACTAAAGTTATTCATTGATGGGAACATCAAGAAAAAGCACCAAAATAAGAATTAAATTTTGTTTTATTTGAGTTTCTAGAAAATAATTTGTTAAAAAATATTTTTCTTATTTTGAGTGTTTGAATTATTAGACAAAAAAAAAAGGTTTTTAAAAAAATAAAATATTAGTTAAGGAAAAATAATTTTTTTTAGGAAGTTAAGGAAAAATAACTTAGGAAAATAACCTGTTCTAAAAATAGAAAATTTTTTTAATGTTTAAAAATAAGTGAAATTTATCTAAAATGCTTATTTTTTAATTTCTTCTTTCAATTTTACCATTTTCTTACTTTGCCTTTTCTTTTTACTTTCTTTTATATTTTTCTTTTTTCTCTTTTTTATTTTTATTTTCTTTTTATTTTTTATTTTCTCAGTCTTTTCTTTTTTTCCTTTTTTTATTTTTTATTTTTTATTTCTTTCCTCTCATCCTCTTCTTTTTTCCTCATATTCTTTTATATAAATTAATTATCATATAAATTTTATATTAATAAATTAGACTTATTATAAAAAGATAATTTATAAAAAATATATATTAAGTCTAGTATAAAGATATAATTTAATAAATAAAAAGTATTGATGTTACAAAAAATAATATTTTTCAAATTGTTTTATAATGTTGTAGTTAAATATAAAAAAATATTATATTTTTAAAAATATTTTCTCTCCAAAAGTAAAATATTTTCCCTGGAACCTTAATTATTAAAAGTTAATAAAGGGAGAAATTTTTCAATTTTTTTTTTTAACTTTCACTTCTTTTATTTTCTAGGCGCTTATTTTCTTTTAAAAATGAGAGGTGATTTTTTTGTCATTCTTGACCTGAAATCACCTTTCTATATTTGTTTTTAGTAATTTATTTTTTTAAATAAATGATTATTGGATATGGATTTAGATTTTATTTTATTTTTCATGATTTCGTTTTCTTGTTGCTGCATTTGGTTTTTATCGTTTTGTTACAATATTTTGATTTTCATTTTGTTGCAGCTTTTTCTTTATGTATATGATTCAAACTGACAAAGTATATTTAATCAAATAAAGACAATGAATCATATTATGATTGTCAGTATGTTGTAGAACTTGAGTTATAGATATTATTATAATCACTATAATATTATCAAATTTGTAAGTTTTAAACTGATATATTATACTATTAACTTAGGTGTTGTTTCATTCTCTGTGATTTTTAGTGAATTCGTATCTATATTTATATCAATAGATTTATTTTTCTTTTCAAAAAAAAAATAATTGAGGGAGAAGATAATTGAAGAGAGATTATTCCCTTCATTTCCAGTAGAAGATAAATTTGACTACACCTCAAATTAAAGTATAAAATATTTCAACTTCAAAATAGATTATATTTTAAATTTTTATGTCCTTTTCAAATATTCCTTTTTTATTTTCTCTTTATTATTTATTTTTAAGTTATCAAACACAATAAAATTGAGAGTTTTTATTATCTCATTTTCATCATTTCCTCTTCCTTTAAAAAACTTTCTCTTCTCTTTTATATATATATATATATATATATATATATATATATATATATATATATATATATATATATATATATATATTGTAAACGTTATATGTTTGTTTCATACAATTATTTTTCTATTTTTCTATTTAATGGGCCATTAAAAATATAGAAATAAAATTAAAAAAATCATTAAAGACTTTGTTATCTTTTAATATGTAGTAACACACCATAAATATTGAATTACAGTTTAATTGTATAATCGAGACGAGTTGAGTCTACACATTGTCAAGTTAAAGTTTGATTCAACTTTCAAAATTGAAGTTTGAACTTAATTGAGTTTTTTTTTTTTTAAGTTTGAACTTAACTTGATTAAATAATTTATATACTCGATTAATTAAATAAAAATTTAAAATTTTTAAAAATATGTATTTTAAAATATTTAAACTTGATTCAAGTTCCAATTCAATTTGGTTGGATAAGATATATTTATAATTATAATAAAATAAAATAGTGAAATGATAAATATATACAAACTCAATTAGACTCAATTAAACTAGTAAACCTATTGAGTCACATATTTAAGAGTTCGAAATTAATTCAATAATTTACTCAAAAAATTCAAACTTGACTCGTTAATAATCAAGTTGATTTTAATTTTTATTTCAAATCGATTTAATTCGGCTACACCCTAATACTATCACATGTAGTAACATTGTTAGGTAATAACTTTAGTAGTTGGTGTGCTGGCTTGTACCAAAAATTTCAATTCTAGGGGTGTAAAACAAAAAAAAATTGTTGAACAAAAAAAGAAAAATAAAAAAATATAAAGTAAAAAAAAGTTGAAAAAATTAGTAAAGACGAAAAAATATTAAAAAAAAAAGACAATCCTAAAAATAAGAGTGGTAAAGAGAATTGACTATATTTGAAAAAAAAAGTTAGAAAAAATAATTTTTAAAATTTTTAAAATCAACTATTTTTTTGAAATTTTTTTTTTATTTTTTGTATATTTGTGTAAAAATCACTAAAAAAATCATATATTTTTTTTAAGCACACATGGGTTGTGATCCATATTTTGTCGTGCTGGCTTGTACCAAAAGTTTCAATTCTTGGGCTTGGACCAATAATTTGGGTTCTTTGAGCCATGATCCGAGTCAATATCAAAGGCTAATTGTCGGGCTCGTAGAAAAGTAAAAACTGGAACTTTTTTGCCTTCGGACTCTTTTGCGGATAGAGCCCAAGTGAGCATTTAGCATTAGTCAGTGTAGTTCATGTAGAATTATTAAATGGCAGCATCTACATACATATATATAAACTACTTTTATTTATTGAAAATAAGATTATAAGACCAAAATATTTCATAAATTTTGAACTAAAAAATGGGAAGAAAATTAAGAAAATCTCATCAAATGAATAAAATCCTTGTAAGATCAAAAGGCAATCCATCTCTTAAATCTAATTAAATAAATGAAAAAAAAAAAGGTTCAACTCGTAGGCTCCTTATTTTAACATCACATAGCATCTAGCATCTCCTTCACTTGTGAAATGTTTATAATTAGTTTACATATAAAACCCAGGTGCATGCTCGTGTAATTTTTAAGTAATGTTAGACCAAAAAAATAATAATTCATAAATCCAAACATTCTGGTGGTCTACCATTAAATTAGAAAATTCAGCAACTATATATATTATTTGTAGCTACCTACATTAATCAAATGGCTTAAATATCCACATACACACACTAACACTAACTAGTTTATCAATATTGTATGCAAATGAAAATTAATCTATCCCTTCAAACACCTCTATCCACTACTCCTCAAACATTGGAGGAATTGATGTCTAAAATAATATATGTATATATCTAATTAACATAAGTGACAGTCTAGAAAATTAACGTTATCTTCTACTTGCTTCAAGCACAAACTACAAAGAATATAAAAATATATGTATAAAATTTATCCACTTCTAAACAGATTAATTACTGTACTTTTTGTTTTTCATGTTGATTGTTATCTGGTTAAAAAAATGGGATTCTTTGCTATGATCATGATCTTTTAGGTTTGTGTATAATTGGTTAATTAATTAATATATATATATATATATATATATATATATATGTTATACAAATTGTCTAAAAATTTAAAATAAAAGCACTTTAACTTTGTAAGAAGGGATGAATAAAATTAACTTCCAACAATAGATTTACATATATAATAAAAGTCAAGAAAAAAATAAATAAAAGTCATCAGTTTTGTCTCATCAATATGTTGTCTTTGCCGTACAATGATGCATACATTTCTAATTTAGTTAATTTCTGGGTGCAAATTAATTAATTAGGTACCACAATTAAATAAAATAAAAGGCATATAGTACTTTAGTAGCACTAAGTGAAGTCTTTTAACAAATTAATTTATTAATTTTTGTTAGTTTAATTAATTCATTTATCGTTAGTAATGTCAATTATAATTAAACAAGCTCAATTTCCAAGTTGCTTGTATACATAAAAAATAATGTAACACGGTTTTATTAGTCTAATTGCTGATAAATAACTGCATCAAAAATACTGCTGTTGTCTACATGGAGCTGCTTTATTACACACTTTGCATCTTCCAATCGATCACTCTGGAACTGAATTCTATGTTTTTTTCTCCCCTTTAATAGAGTTTCACTTTTGGGTAACAATGTTGTTTCTAATCATTTATATATTTGTTGGCATATACATATAATTAACATATTACTCTTCTTCTCTGCATGTACACTTCCATAAGTAAAAAATATGCATTGAATTACCATTTTTTTTAACAACCAATGTAGGATTTACTGTTCAGGCATCAATTTCCTGGAAGTGTGCATTGTAATCTTGAATTGCAAAATAAAATAATTTTTCATTTTTTCAACAAAATCTAAACTAGTAAATGTATGCATATATGTATGTTTGTCTGTCTACATAATGCAAATTATACATGAATGTCGGCAATTAACTTATTGAATGGTCAATTGCTTCATTATCACTTTTTTTTTTCTCTGTGCAAATTGCATTTTTCTTGAAGATTTCATTGTTTATTTGTTTCCTTTTCATTTCTCACAAAGTAGGTATTGAATTTCTGCATGTTTATCTCCTTTTTAAGCCTTGTTGCAGGGTCGAATATTGGCAGCCTTGACTTCAAAATTTTACCATGGTTTGAAATTAATCTTCACCCTTTAAGACTATATAACTAGCAAATTAATTAATCATCGATCTCCTAATTTCAAACTAGAGAGTGATCATTTCCTATGAGTAGTTCAAGTTATAAAAATTATGAATTTGGATATGAAGAGTAGAGTTTGAATTTCCTTCTCTCTACTCTTCTTTTTGTATTGATGAATTAACCATTTGAACTAGTTAAAAAAATTTAAGAGTTATCTAATGTTTAAATTTACAAACCCAATTGTCAAATAATATCGACTTCCCGATCTTAAGACCAATTAGTTTATAATGTCAAGAATTTTCAAAAAAAATATCATTAAATTTACATACCCCATTGGCAAAGAAGTGAATTTGGAATTTTTATTGAATAATGATAAATTTACAATCATTTAAAGCGTTAGTTTAGTTAGTAAAAAAAAATTTATAAATACTTTCAACATTTAAATTAAAAAAGTTATTATAAATAAGTCTTCTATTAGTTTTGATAGTTAAGTCAAAATTTTTATTTTTTTTTAATTTTTTGGTTAAGTAACCAAGAAAAATGAATGTGAAAAGAACTTTTGCACAATGTCAAGTGTACAAACTGGTTAATAGGCAAATAGATCAAGAACAGAGTAACTAATTAATGACCAATAAGACTTTATATAAATGGTCATCGATCACGTGGATACCTAATTTGTCGTATTATTAGATCTTTAATGCAAGTCCTAATTATTATAATTAATTAATTAACCCACATGTGAAAGCTTAATTAATGGTCCTTCCATGGAGATTAATTAAAAAAACACACACACAGGCTTTGAACTTGACATTTAATTAAGAGAGGAGAAAGCAGAAACGTGCAATACTATTATAGAATCGATGCAAATTGGTGCCGTTCACATGGGGTTTGATTTTTTTAATGCAAAATGGACTTGGTTTAAGATATGATTGTTTAATAAGGGGAGATGGTGATAGGTTCAATTTATTTAATGAAATAGACTTTGATTAAAGTATAAGAATATACTTAATAAAATTATACGTGTATTAAGAGCCACTAGCTAGAATTAAAAAATGTGTTAGTTTCTAAGCATTATATTCATCTCTTTCATCATCATTTTCCACTTCTTTCTCAAGGTAAGAGCCTGCCTTTCTTGAAGACCCCACCTAACCTTGTCTATGAACACTATTTTATTTGCACAGTAGATTTGTCATTTTATGTTGAGGGCTTGTTTGGGGTAGTTGCGTTTGGCATTGCTGTAGCCAGAAATTGCAGTTGTTGACCATCATTATACATAATATGAAATTTGTATTGAATTTTGAATAATTCAATTTAATTTATATAAAATTAGTAAGAATGATAAAATCTCTCACTAATTTAATTACATATATTGTAACTGAAATTTAAAATATTTAAAAACAGTATCTGTTACCTGATTGTTGTTGATTTAATATTAAATTTTATGTGCAAGAGGGAGCTAGGGGCTGCCTCATGCACCATATGTGATTCTGTATGGAAAACCAGAATCAATGTGACTTTCTTATTACTTTTTATATTTCCTTGTTTAACAGAATTTGAGGTTCTAAGAACTATATAGGATCAACTGAGTTTGAACAGTTCTTGATTTAGATTTACGAATTGCAATTAATATTTCTATAATTTATAGCCCGTGAGTTGTTTAGAACGACTTTGAGCCGTGAAGATAGAATTGTATTTGTGTTGACAAAAGGAAACCATATATATTCTTGTGAGCCTTGAAAGGGTTGTCGATCTTGACGAGGGCTTCCAACTTAAGTGATTACCCTTATAAAATTTAAAGAGCGTTCCTAAGACTTCAATTAAAATTAAGCTTCAATTGGTATGTTCGAATTTAAATTTTTTAAATAAAAAATTGAGTTTGAGTTTTATATATGAAAAACAAATGTTAAATTAATTTAATTTCTTATAAAATCTATCTGACTTGATTTAGATTAATTAAGACGTTGTGATTATTAAAAAATCAAATATATATATAAACTTGATTTAAATTTTATAATTTTAAAGATGAATTGCAATATCACTAAATAAAGTAACTTGTGATCTTAATTATAAGAAAGTGAAGATTTGCATAAAGAAAAATTAATATTGAGATTGACAAAAGCAAAAGTATGCAAGTATCCATTCAAAAAAAGAAAGGGAAAAATCAAAAAGAGATATTAACAGAAAACATCTCAGAGCTTAGCATATCCATGTTTTGGCTGGTAATTTGTTTGTTTCCTTTATTTATCTGAAGATTTGAGTGTAGACCCACTTACATAAGAGACATGAAGGTAACTTAAAGAAACTAGCTAGAATAAAAATGCAGAAATCCGGTAAGTGCTCCTCCGTTGACCGGCCATTAACATGGCTGTGTTGTGTTGTTGTGGGTTCAATTCAATTATATAAAAAGATTCTGTTTTTCTGCAATATTTGTTTGTTTTCCGAGAGAAAAACAAAAGGGCCGGCTAGATCTAAGCTACAAAAGACAAAACTGGTGACATTTTTAATGTTGAACGCACGATTAGATTCTTTTGATGGAACGATGTTGATGAGGGCCCTTCAATTGATTATTCATTTTCCCGTCTACAGTATCAAAACCTAATCATTTCAATTATATCTACAATAACAGTTTCATTTCTACCTAAAAACACAATGATACATATAATATAAATGGGTGTGGAGGACAAAATTCCCTCTTAAAATTGTTTGAAAAAAAAAATTATATATATAATGTGAAAAATTAGGTTTAATTTCTAGTCATGTTTGATTATATTAGTTTGGGTTTAATTTAAAATATTTATTATTTGGGTAGAACAAATTAAAGGTCATACATAATTAAAAGCAAAAAAAAAAAAAAAGAAAAAAGGTCACCCCTTGTATGAGAAGCAACAATTAATTAATGTTCTTTTATAATATTGCGTTCATCTTTTCTTATACAAAGAGAAATTCGCACATTTTTTAATTATATTTTCTTTTAGAAAGCATTAAAATTTAAAGAAATTATATTTTTTTTTTTAGAAAAAAGAAAGGACCCAACTAATTAAATAAAATTTAGGATATATAAAATATTTTGAAAGTACTAAAAAATTATAAGAAATATTCCAAACATGTCGAGAAATTTAAGAAGGATATATATTCATACTTCTATATGTATGATTTATATCCCTATGAAGTGAGATAATTGAATATGATATTAACATTTTTCTATCATAAAAAATGCCCCACATGTCCGCCCATATAAATTACATAATAAGAGACTATATATATTAGTTAGCACCTCATTATCCTTGCCTTCATTAATTTTTGTATTTTAAAGTCAATATGTATGGAATTGACTAAATGTGCCATTCTTGTCTCCCAACCATCTTTTATAATCCATGAAGTTGGGGAAGTCAACATCACAAGTTTAAGAAAACTAGAAAAATAAAAATTATATGATGGGAAAGGAAAGGGGAAGTTAATTGTTTTGCTTTTATATTGAAATTGCTAGATTATTATATATATATATATATATATATATAATCTAACTTAATTTTGGGTTTTCTATTGATAGTTATACAATATTATTTTGAGTTATGTGATATATGTGTATGTATAAACAATTTGACAAGTCTTTATGATTATTATTGTTATTTTATGGAAAAATATCAACATTTCATTGATTAAAAACTAATAGTATATTTTGACAAATAAATAGTATTAATAACAATTAAAAAGTATTAAAATAAAATCTCATTCAAATCATGAAATTTCTAGATCAATTATATTGATATAACTTTTTTGATATATAACTTGACAATCTATATACTCAACTCAATAGTTTTAATTAGTAATAACTGATTTTTTATTTTTAAAATGAGTTTGATTGTGGAAATATTAACAAAAATTTCTCAATTAAGAGATAATTATATTCTACAAAAAGAAACAACTAAACTGCATAAAAGGTAGTAATTCCATATAAAGAATTACCATTGATTAAAGAGACGATTGGGGTGATGAAGAATGAATTTTTTTTTTTTTATTAAAACTAAAAAAAAAAGGTGGCAATATGTATTACCTTTATGATTATTATTAAGTTATATATAATAGAATAGAATAGAATATTATAATATAATATAACAATAAATAATCAATAATAATAAATATATAATAATTTAAACATTGCAATTAGACAAAATTTGAGTGAGGGTTAGAAATAGTATTTTCGGCCACGAAACTTGATTGTTTGTGCGATTTGTTTGTTATACCTTCCAATATGAGAATTGTTGCTGTTTAATTATTATTCTAAATATTATTGTTTATGTATATATTAATTTTTAATATTGTTTGGTGCGTGGTCTTATTATTTGTAGGGATTATGACAAGTAGTTCTATTTAATTAAGCTGATACAATTAAAATGACATTAAAAAATAAATGGAGAAAATATCATGAGATTTCCTTCAATTTTAATTTTAAAACTATGATTTGTATTGTGACAAATTTTTAACATCACATTAATTAGTATCTAGTAATATGGCACTTATACTACATGTCATTTACTGAATTTCTATTTTAAATTTGAAAATATATAATAATAGTGATGTCCTTTTAGTGTTGATGAGAAATTTTTTAATATATAGTTAATACAAATTATTTTTTATTTATAAATTTTATTATAGAAATTAACAAAATCAGAATATGTATTATTTTTATGCTCTGAAAGGTTAAATGGATTTAATTTGGTTAAATAAATAACAATTTATTTTAACGGTAAATATCTTATTTTTGAGTAAGAAAACAGGAATATAAAAATACAAACTAATTTTAGTTGAAATATTTATTTTTTAAATTGAAATGTTTAAAATGTAAAAAATATTTAATAGTAAAAAATGTAAATATTAATTTGAGCAGATTAAAATTTGATTCTCTCGCTTTCTTTTCTATTTATAATAATTAAAAAAAATTGAAGTGCCTAATTAATACTGATATAAAAAAACGAAAATACGAATCCTTAAAAATGGATATTAATTGAATATAAAAGAGGGAGATGAGATGGGATGGGATGAAATGAAGCCGACAAAGAGCATCTTTTGAAAGAAAACAAAAATGTGGGTTTGCGTATTATGGTAAAGAAGAGAGGTAATTTGCCTTTCTTTCAGTCGAAAAGGCGCAGCAGCAGCTTCTCCGGCGCTCGTGCAGCGTGTCAGCGCTACCCACGCGTCCTCTCTCGTCTTAACACACGCACTCACAGTGATCTGGATCCATTGATTACATATGCACAGCGGTCAAACTATGCCCTTTATTTCAGCCAAGCTCCACCATGCACCCACCACACCATACCGCCAACATCATCCTTACACCCTGTACTTGTGTTCTGTCTCTTACTGCTCCTGTTCAACTGCTATATAATGCATGCGTACCTAATTTCTCCCAGGGTTTTGTTTTTACGCTAATCCTACCCTACTTCCCCCCTTTCTATGTATTGCATACACTCGGTGGCAGAAGAATTTTTCCTTTTTGGTTTTTAAATATAACTGAAATTCAACCAATGATCATCCAACTAGTTTATCAAAATCTGTTATTATGTAAGTTATATTTCAAATTTGAATAATAATATTTACAGTCAATGTCCGTAAAAAATTTATTACCATTTTTATAATTTTATCATATTAATTAATCAGAATCTAATGAATTTTTTTCAACTTTTAAATCAGACTATCTGATAAATTTTATGTTAACTCATGTGTATATTTGTATCAGTAAGTTAATTTATGTCATGTAATTTTTTTTTTATAATTAAGAGGTTAATGGGACAGTGAGAGATCAAACTCATTATTATACTTTATAATATCCATCATTTAAATTACTAGACTATAAAGAGATGACATTACTTACATGTTATTAAAATTATACATATTTAAACATATTTATTCCATTTTATAATAAAATAAAAAATATAATAATCTTTCACATCATTCATCATATTAATTGAAATAATTTTTAATTATTCTTGTATTCTTTTAGTGTAACTATCTAAGGAAACTATAAACTTTAAGAAAAAGAGAGACCAACACATGCCATAAATTTTAAGCACAATATAATTATCGAGGAAGATGATATTTATTATTTAAATATATAATTCATTAATTGTGGTTAAATTTTGTGTTTGTATAATATTAAATTTGAGTTTAGTTTTTTGAGCATTAGGATTTAAATATTGAAAATTTGAGATTACTTTCTTCTTATGCATAATATAGCTATATGTATAGATTTAAATATAAATAAAATAGATATACCTTTTATTTCTTCATATTTAAGCTCATAAGCTTACAACCTTGAAAATACTTTTAAACAACAACAATTGATAGATTTTAAATTTAAGTTTTAGTGTATACAATTAAAATTCAGTAAAATCTAAATACAAATATGATCTAGAAAAGTTTTAGTGCACGTGAAAAATTAAATGCATACCATGTACAAGAATAAATTTTCTACTACGGCAAATGTTGATTAAGCTCTGGATATTTTATATTTCAGAATAAACAGTTGTTGTATCTTACTTTGTTTAGAGCCGTACAATATACATGCCCTAAGCAAAAAAAATATATATTCTTATACAAGATATATTTTTTTCTGTTATTAGTCTTAATTTTATGGCCCCTCTTCATCAATAAGAGAATAAAGAAAATTGAGTGGAGAAATTCTATCAGCATATTGGTTCAAATTTAAAAGTCAAACAATTTTTCTTGTAAAGTTTCTAATCACAAATGTGACTAATGATACTCTATATATATATATATATATATAATCCTGATAAACTAATAATAGCACTAACAGTAGTGTGAGAAAAAAAAAGAAAAGGAAGATGGCATACCTTTTCCTCAAATTTAGGTATAAAGTATAGTGTTAGCAAGTGTGAATCATATATAACAAATATATCATAATTTACGTTGACAAACTGTTGTCGTTTAAATAACAATTTAAACTTAAATTGTAAAATTTACAGTGACATTAAATTAATTATTAAAAAAATTTATAATCTTGATAATTGTGTACAGTTCAAATCAAATTAGTTAATTTAATATATTCTAAACACCGTTGGTTTTAAAAAATATATATTATAATTTACATGAGAGATTTCTAGTGATTGAAATTTTACATTAATTTTTCAATATAAGTTTATATAGAAAGGATGATTTTTGGATTTGATTAGGTTGTCCCATTGAACAACTAGCAAATAAAAAAATGGAATTATTTATATAACATGTATATGTCTCTAAACTTGTTAATTTGAACAACTTTATTACATAATAAAATCTGTTGTTAATTTGAACAACTTTTGTTATATAAGAAAACTTGTTGATTTCATTTCCAAAAAAAAAAAAAACTTGTTGATTAATATATATCTTTAACACAATTATTGCCATATATACAACTTTCTTATTTAAGCATTTAGTGAATCATTTTATTGCCATATATCTTTAACACAAAATCAATCTACGAACAAGGGGCCATCAAGACTTTAAATATCATCATTCTAGTTTTTCTACATTGGCAAAAAAAAAAGAAACATTATATTATTTCTTGAACCAATGAAATTATTTACTGTTTTTAGAGACAAAATGGATAGTATTTATCATCAAGATCTTATGATAAACTCTTTTATCAAAGTCTTATAGTGATGTTTCTTTAACTCCTGGAATACATATGCGAGATTCAATGTACATTATTTTCTTTTTAGAATGATCATACAATCATATATACAATTATTTTGCTTTTATCAATATAAAGGACGCATTTCCTTCTCTCTCTATATATATATGAATTGGGTTCATTTAGAATTAATTTTATAAAAATGAAATTTTAATCTTATCAATTGGTCTACTTCTTAATAGCAGTGATTTTTTTTTTTTACTTCCAAGTGTATTACAATGAATAATTAAATTTATAATACATACCTCTCGACCAATATAATATATAATAATTGTACACCTCCTGCCTAACAAAAAGAAATGAATAACGATCTATTTACATAAACTATTTTATTAAAGAATAATTAAAAAAAACTTATAACATTGTGGACATTGTCAGTTTGATCGGCTCGCAACAAAAGTCTGATGATGAGAAAGTTTAAGTTTTAAATGTAAGGGGAACCTAAGACTTCTCTAAAATCGACAACGAAAGCCCAAACACTAAGTCAAGCCCATAAAAACCATATCCAAGCCCAAAAATAAGAGTCAAAGTCCAAACTCATTGTCTCTTGACCCACGGGACTTGACTTGGCCTTGGTGAAGAGGCGATCGCCTCAACGAAAAGGCGTCGCCTCTTCACCCCAAGCATCAATGAGGCAACACCTCATCGAAAAGATAGCGCCTCATCACACCCACTCTCTACAACATTAAATTTCATTAATGACAGTAGTTGAAAGTCCATCTGTTGAGATTTGGTCATTTTTTGACATAAAAGAAAAGGGAAAAAGGCAGAGAAGAGCCTAAGGAATAAAAAAAGGCAATGAGGAGAGGGTAAGAATGAGTTTTTGGGAATTTGATAAAGGAAAATAAGGGGGGCTTTGAAAGGGAATGTGTGAAAAAAAAAGGTTGGCTAATTGTTAGAAAACATTTAGAAAAAAATAGAGAGAAAGGAGAAAGGAAAAAAGAAAAGGAGAAAGGAAAAAAGAAAAGGAGAAAGGAAAAATAAAAGAAAGAAAGGAAGAAGAAGAGAGGAAAATTAGAAGCTTAAAGGATTTGACTCTTGAGAAGAGGAAAGGACTTCCTTGCATTCAAGGTCACCCCTCTATTAACCAAGCTCTGAGGGCTCAGTTAGGAGCATCAACTCGTCCAAGACAGTGAGTCGCTTCATTTCTAAGTTTTAAACTCTTTACCTTCATTATAAGCCTTGATTGGTTGCTTTTTTTTTATGTGTTTTATTGAATCATATTACTTATTTTAAGTTATAGAGAATCATGGTTGCATGAAATATTGAATATTAATTGTTGATACTTATTTACGTGCTTGATCATCGTGTTTCTTAGGATTTACGAAATTTAGAGTGTTCCTGCCTTTGTTGAAGAGGCGACGTCTCTTTATAGAGACGTCGCCCCTTCACTAAGAGGTGATGGAGGCATGCCTCTTGGTCAGGAGGCGACGCCTCTTTGACAGAGTTCTGTCTAATTATGCCATGATTTTTTGTTCGTATTTTGCATGTTTGACATGATTTTCGTGTTTAATTAGTGATATTTATTGAGATTATGCATGATTCCTATAATGATCAATATTGTTTCTATGTTATTCTTTTTGTTTTTTTTCATTTAATAGATCATTTTATGAGTTGTGTTCATTCATTTTTGTGAATATTATATATTAATGATTTGTAAATATTATTGTTTCTATTGTATGGAATTAACTTGTATGTGTTGCAGGAACCATTTGGTGATTTTTAATCATTAGATGTTCACCGTATTTATCTTTTTTGGAGTATTAATTAGTATAATTAATTAGTTTATATATAGTTTATTCTTAGTATTTTTATATTTATTTGCACCAAAAAGTTGTAATCTTTAATTCCTCTCCCTTTTTATTTAGAATGAATGGTTGTAAATTATTTTATTTATTTATTTATTTGTGATTGAATGCCGGGGATATAAGTTTGAAATGGGACTAATGTGCAAACTCAGAAGAAAATATAAAATTAGAAACCAATCATGATTTATATGTCAATAAGGAAATAAATTAATAATCAAAGGTAATAAAATACAAAACACACACGGAGGCCAACTGCAAGGTTGGGTGGGCATTCCAAAAGCCCATACCCAATTTCTGAACCCGATCTTTGATAACGACTTCTAGGAATCTCTATGGAATCCAGTTGTTGTGTAATGTGTCCTGACTTTCATTTGTGTCACAACCCAAACTAGGAGTCATGACCAGCGCTAGGGAACGAGAATTTTTTCGAATCCGGAACCCGTAGTAAGCCTAAGAAAATAAAATCATACAATAAATAGATAAAACGTACGACAGAATTAAAATTTTTCGAATCATTATATAAAATAAATACCCTAAATCCTTTCATAAATAAATATGCATTCGAACAGTGTTCAAATACAAATTCTCAGAATATTTAATATCCAAACAAAATAATACTCTTCTGATACAATAATACTACTACTACAGTTTCTAGAATACAAATCAGAGTTCAAAATATACATTTACATAAAATAGCTGGGACTGAAGAACACTGGCGAGGAACTCTACTACTAAGGTCTGACGATATAGGATCTCCTGAAAAAAAATAATTGAGAGGGGTCAGACCTCATTAAGTGAATTATTATACTATATATACATGCAATCTAAACCATAACACTCAGGCATTCTTATATATATATATGTATATACACATATTTTACACGAATGTCAAACACTGCTTTTATAAATATACTAAATGTAGAAAATGTTTAGTTTAATTCATGAAGGATCCATAGAACCCTAATAATAGCAATCTCAAACAACCCCATTATCACTCTAGCCATACAGGCTCACTTGATTCCAAAGAGAACATTTATTCTAATCTGGACAGCAGACTGGCCGCGAGACACTAAGTCGACCGAGCTCGAGCAGTCTGGCTGTCAGTGTGATTGGTCCCTCTCGAGACACTTGGTCAACCGAGCTCCGGCAATCACACTATCTATCACCTCACATCTCAATCAACCCAATAGATCATTCATTCCACTATGGACAATAGACTGGCCCCGAGACACTAAGTCAACCGAGCTCCAGCAGTCTGATTGTCAGTGTGATTGGTCCCAAGAACCCTAGTCAACCGAGCTCCATCAATCACACTATCTAACATACCATTAATCTTAGTCAAATCAATTATAATCACCAAAATTAATTTCTCACTCAACCCTTATCTATCGCACCAGTACGTACACGGTCCTAGTATTGCCCACTAGAAAGTACATTCTATTGATATCCTTCATTTAAAATAAAACATTCATTCAAAAAATAATTAATGTAGAACAATATTCATGATAGTAAAATCAACCATATATATATATATACCAAAAATATACCTAAAATATGCCCAGTATATTTCGGGTATATATATATATATATATATATGTCAAATAAAGTGTGAAATATACTAAAGGTAAACCATTAATATAGTTAAAAATAATTAAGTGTGTATCAATAATACAATATGCATTTACTTAAAATTTTACCTAAATATACAAAGAATATATCCTAAGTACACAAATCACTTAATAAAACAATTATATATAAATATTCATCTAAATATGTGTTTGTACTAAAACATGCATTTAGGTTTAACATATATTCATAATATACCAAAATAACCTAATTTTCTAGCATGTATATCACAATTAAACCCTAAGTATACCACTAATGTGTTAGGTTTGAATTAATAATAAAACATGCATTTATAACATGCATTTATTTAGGAAATATATAAAAAATATACCAAAAATATTATCATTTAAATCTCTTTAAAAACATGTAATGAAAATGAAAAACTCTAAGTGATGCATTCAATATGTAATGCATATTTATACAGTATAATAACTCACATGTTAGTGCTCCTCGAGACTGACTCGACAGGTCTAATCCGTTAGGCCTCAGTTTCGGTGCAACTAGAAAAATAAAATAATAATAACCGTTAGAATAACTACTAACTCTATACTTCTAGGATTACTATAGACAGATTCAATCAAGAATTTAGAGTTAGACTCGGACCAGTTGTCACGTTTTACGAGAAATCTACCAAAATTTTGGTAGAATCTCCTCTCTAAAATGGACATCTCCCTACAAAAGTAGGGCCGATCCTGTACAAAAAACACTCTTCAAGAATACACAGCCACACAACCCCTCGGTCGGACTCCCAAACTACAACCGAGGCTCACAATTCACGAGATATATACAAAACACATTTAAATGTCATAAATACCAAAAATACCCTTGAGTGATCAAAATATAGCAAATTCAAATATTTAAAACACTGAAAATAATTATTTAACTGATAATTACAATAAAACCCTGATTTTAAATAAAATATTATTAAAATCGATAATTCTTTATAAATTCATAAATATTGAACAAAATACATTTTAAAACTGTAAATTACACAATTAAGCCTAAAACATATTAAAAACCGATAAAAACTCATTTATTTAGAAAAATAGTATATTATATATAATTTGAAAATAATTTACGAAAAATAGTTTTAATTAGTTAAAAATACTAAATAATTTGTAGAAATCATTTTTATACCTCAAATAACTATTAAAACCAATTTAATTATATTTTTAACCAATTTAGTATCAAATTACCAAAATACCCCTAGTTATATAAATTCACTATAATTATTCAAAAATTCACCAAAAATAATATAATTACTCAAAAATTAATTTCTCAACATATAATTCAATAATATCAACAAATATACTCAATTAACCAATTAATTTCAATAAAACATATAATTAACCTAATTTTCTAAAATTACATAAACTAAATAAATTCACAATAATTATACAAAAATTACAAATAAATTTCTAAAATTCATTTTAACACCTATAAACACCATAAAGCACAATTTCATAATTTAATTAATTACATTTCGAAGATTAGAAAATATTAATAAAATAATAAAAAATTCACAAAAATCAAAATAATTCCCAAAAATTCTAAAAAAATTACCACATGTAGATTGAGCTACTAGGATCAATGTTTGTGAAGGAAGATTGCATGAATCAACCAAATCAAAGCTCAAAAAAATTCAAAAACCCTAGTAGGTCGAAAATGAAAATTCGAAACCTAGGGAAATCTAGACCATTTCAAGTGAAACAAAGCTTGGAAATGCACTCACCGGAGCTCAAGGAAGAGATAGAGACCAGTGGGGCTTGAAACGGTGGCCAGAAAGTCATCGATCGGCGTTAATGGCAACTTTCGGCAACTTGAAGGAAATCTGGTCAAGCCACGCCGAAGAAGGAAGCATTGGATGTTAGGAATGGCTGGAAGGGAAGGTGGCACACTTGGAGGCACACTGAAGGGAAGAGAATGGTGTTGCAGGCGATGGAAATGGTGAAGGGGCGATCGGGAGGAAGAAGAAGGTGATAATGGCACGATTGTAATTTTTGTAAACTTTATTTTAGTTATGTATGTTATATGTATATATGTATATATCTATCAATCTCCATTATTATTTTAATATATAATATAATACACACAATAAATATGCACCACACACTTATTTTAATAATATATATACTCATATATACATATATACACACTTAATTAATATTAAAACTATATAATATAATTTAATTTAATTAAATAAACCCTAATTTAATTTAAGTGCATGTATACGTGTATATTTTTATTCGACATTTAAAAATCATGCATGGACTCATGCAAATTCATAAAATCGTCTAAAATAATTAATATTTATTTATTTACGTCTTAATTTTCCTGAAATAAAATTTCCGAAAAAATTTTACGTAAAGGACTTAAAAATAATTAAAATGACTTTAATAAATAATAAACTAATTAAAAATTCAAAAATATATATGAAAATTATTAACACTGCATATCCCGATGCAGTTTAAAATTATTTAAAAACTCGGGATATTACAATCTGGGTGGCAACTCCATCTCCATTTTAGGCCTCAAGCCCACTATGTATTTCTTAGTGAGCCCTGAGCTCACACAGTGCTGTTATCACCAGCACTTGGGCGCGCGACCAAAACCGTCGCCTATAGTGGTGACTCCACTAGGGATAGAGAAACTGAATCCAAGTGTTTTGTAATTTATCATCTACGATTATTTCTTTATTTCCTTTATAAATTTTGCATTCATTACACATTTTCACATGATGCACTCTAAGTCCCAAATAAACTGATAATAATTTTTGCTTTGCTTCCTATGTATCATTCAAACCTGGTGGTGAGGTATTTGATTATTGTCACGCATAGCATGAACTTATCCACGTCACACGGACCCTTAAGTAGGGAGATATAATAGATGTATATAGCTATAGAAGCCAAATCTTATTACCCAAGACTTAGCTCATGTAAATGACCTAGCAATTTCCACTAGGATTTTTTCCAAATGCATGTGCTTTATGCCATATGGTAGTCCTTTAAATAAGGCCTAAGCCCATTATAAAATAAGCCTTCATAAGATGGGCCTCTCATGCCTCTTATTAACCCATTTCAAAAGGATCTTGACAAGGTGGGCCTTTGATATCATTCTTGTCCTGTTTAAAATGGACTTTGAAATTATTTAGAGGAATTACAACTTGTTTGTACCATCTTGAGAGTTATCTTGCATTCTTCAATTTTGTTATCCCCTGTTGGTAATTAAAACCCAAAATAAAAATCCTAGAATAAAGAACTTGTCATTGAATAAGTGTGTGGGAGAAATAAGGGTATTGTTAAAGAGCTTTTTATTTTGTCCTCTAATACATGCATATATGTTTTCTTTTCTTTTCCTTTTTACCAGCTGGATTCCATTTCATGCATATACGTTATGCATGTATCTGACCCTCAATGATTGCAAATATAGATCCATAATAGTCTGTTAGTTGAAAGTGATTTGACATAGGCCCTCTAGTTAAAATCTATAGAGGGATCAATATGGCAGAATTTGGTGTTGAAGCCTTCAAGGAACAGTTGAAAGCTGAAATGGTCGAACAAACTAGGGCAATCATGAGAGAAATTATAGGGGAAATGATGAGCCACCAGCACCTCAACCTTAACCTTTTAATCTGGATGTTGAGGTTCCTGAAAGGCAAAAGGTGAAAGATGATCAACAGACAATATTGGCAGAACTTGTTACCCATTAGAAAGAAGATGCCCAGGAAAATATGGAGAAGTCGGATTGGACTAAAGACCTTGTCAAGTTTATGACTCAAATGCAGCTAATGATGAAGGAAAAAGGGATTGATGCCCTAATAAGCTATTTCAAGCTAAGCTTGGATAAGGATGATGATCCCCTATCATGGAAGTTCAAGTTTCCTGACATAAAGTTCACTGGCACAGAGGACCCCTACCTTTATTTAAAGCAATATATGACCCACATGAAGACGATTGAACTTACTAAAGCATAGATTATGAAGCAATTTCCCCTATCCCTAGAAGGAGCACCCATCAGATGGTATTATATGCTAGAATCCCGTGTTTAAGTTGATTGGGAGGAACTATGTGCTGTATTTATCAAGCAGTATAGTCTCAACATTCATATGGAAGCTTCCCTGAGAGACTTCTAGAACCTGAAGCAAAAATTTAATGAATCTTTTATAGATTATTTGATCAGGTAGAGAGCCAAGTTAGCATAGATGAAGCAACGGCCCGCGTAATCTGATTAGTTAGTAATAGCTATAGAAGGGTGTGTACTCCTTCTCTCTAAGAAAGTAAGGGATTTAAGGATTCGAAAGTTTGAGGAGTTATACAAGTTTGGAGTATAGAAAGAATTAGACCTCGCATAAGAAAAGAAGTTCTTAAGTGGAAGATCTGTTAATAGAGAAGGGTTTGGGTCTGGCGGCGGAGTTAGGCCTAGCAATAATATATAGATCAATGTAGTCAGGCAGTCCCGAAGGTTTTCTAATTTAGGAAGACCCTTCTCCAAAGTCCTAGAAAAGTTTATTGATAATAACCTTCTACAACCCTTAGCTAAACAACCGTTTTTCCCAAATGTCGACCCGAAATTATACTGCAAGTACCACCAGAACATTGAGCATGATACAGAAAGCTGCACTCGCCTAAAACACAAGATTCAAGAACCTCTTTTCCCAAATGTCGACCTAAAGTTATACTGCAAGTACCATAAAAAACATCGAGCATGATACAGAAAGTTGCACTCGCCTAAAACACGAGATTCAAGATTAGATCAATTAGGGCAAAATAACCGACCCAGAAACTATAAAACCAAATACCCAAAATAACCCTTTACCTAACTACCAAAATGTACCACCACCAAATCCTCGTATCTTGATGATCAACACAGGCCTAACGGAGGAACAAGTTATTAATTCCTTTATTGATGTGATATTTACCCCTCCAAAACCACAACCAAAAAACCTAAATATGAGGCAATAGGACATTGAGTCTCGTGTAAATGTGCTAGATATTTGGAATTCTGACAATGAAGAGGGAGAAGTAGTTGATTTGTAGAAGAATAATGAGAGGAAAATAGAGCAGTCCATTGAGAAATTGGAGTAATGGGAGGAAGAAGTGAATAAGGCTGAGATAGAAAAAGAAGGAAGTAGTTTAGAAGTGGGATCAAAGAAAAATGAGAAAGTTAAGGTGATTATTGAGGCCAAAAGTGATGAGAAAACTCTTGCTAGTGTTTGAGAGTTGTTTATAAACTCCCGGGCCCATTGGGAAGCACTAGTTTTTGCTCTCGATCACAAAAAGATACCTTTAACGCACACTCCAAAGCAAATGGTAAGCTCGCTAATGGAAAGTCCTCAAAGGGCAATTATGTTCATAGATGATGACTTACCTTTAGAAGGAAGGGATCACAGTAAAGCCTTGTTCATTAAGGCCGAAGTGAAAGGCAAGTTGACATACTGTGTCATGGTCGATAATGTGTCAGCCATTAATATGTGTCCTTTAAAGTGTCACGACCCAAAACAGGGGCCATGACCGGCGCTAGGGAACGGGAATTCTTTCGAATCCGGAACCCGTAGCAAGCCTAAAAATAAAATAAATCATGCAATAATAACCATACTCATATAATATGCAGTGGAAATAAAAATCATAATATCATAATATTATTCACATCAACTGGATTTAAATCAAATCTCATCTCATAGATGTATAATCTTTTAATACAAATCCAGTTTCAATATAATACATCTCTTTAAAATAAAATACATGAAATCCAATACTTTAATTCACGACTACTGCAGTGTCTAGATAAAATAAATAAGACTCAAGTAGATAATTTACACAAAGAAGTCGGGGCGGAAGAAATCCGGCATATCGACCTGCTACTGAGGTCTGAAGAAGTTGACTCTCCTGAAAAATAGTCAACGGAGGGGAGTCAGACCTCACTGAGTGAATTACTATAATATATATACATGCATACTAAATGATAATGCATACAGTCAATAATACATATCTAATATGTATATATACAGGCAAATTCACACAGATGTAATAAAATCATTTTATATATTTTATCTGAAAATCATCTTTTATGAAGGATTACATAGAACCCTAGAATATCGCAACCTCAGAAAATAGTGTTAGACAACACTCTAGTCATACAGGTTCACTTAATCCAAATATATCCACTTAATCCATTTGGATAGTAGACTGGCCCCGAGACACTAAGTCAACCGAGCTCCAGCAGTCTGACTGCCTGTGTGATTGGCCCCGAGACACTTGGTCAACCGAGCTCCAGCAATCACACCTCCAAACCATGTCTCATATATCAATAATCACATCAAATCAATATCCACGAATAAGTTAGTATTATAGCCTAAATACTATAGGCGTACCGGTACGTACTCGGTCCTAGTGCTGCCCACTAGGTAGCACGTTCTATCGATATCCTTCATTAATAAATAAATCATACATTCACAAATACATGATGCATGAATTTAAATAAAACAACAATATAAACCATATATATACTGGAAATATACCAAAAGTAAACCAGGTATATTTTGAGTATATATATGTCAAATGAATTCAATCAAATTATAAATTAAGTTGAAAATATATTTAAAAACATTTTAAATATATTTTATTTACAAAACATGTATATAATTTAATATATACTAAAAATAAACCAAAAATATACCAAAAATATACTTGAATACAAATCACATTATTTATGCATATTTAGTCAAAATGAAACATGTATTTCTAAAATCATGCATCCTAAAGCACATATATATAAAATAGTAACTCACCTAGTGCGCTCCACGAGACGGATCCGACGGGCCTGGACCACTAGCCCTTGGTCTCGGCGCAACTAAACAAGAAATAATTAACCGACATCAGAACAAACCTAACAGAAATCCTAGAATTCGATCTAGAGTATTTAAATACGGAAACAGAATTAGGGTTCGACTGGACATCACGTTTTACGAGAATTCTACCGAAAATCCGGCAGAACCTCCCCTGTAAAATGGACATCTCTCTACTCAAAAGAGTAGAGCCGACCCTGCAAAGAAATACACTTCGAAAAATACACAAGGCACAATCAAAATCCCACGGTCGGACTCCAAACTACAGTCCACCGACCGGGGTCCACAAACACAGAATAATTCCAGAAATACCAAAAATATCCTTAAATCACAGAAATACATTTTATAGGTAAAAATTACATAATTAACCTTGAAACACTATAAAAACCGATAAAAACTCATTTTATTAGTAAAACCGTATATTATATATATAATTGAAAATAATTCACGAAAAATAGTTTTAATTAATTAAAAATACCAAATAATTTGTAGAAATCATTTTTATACCTTAAATAACTACTAAAACCAATTAAATTACATTTTAAGCCAATTTAGGGTAAAATTACCAAAATACCCCTATATATATAAATATACTTAAATTACTTCAAAAATTCACCAAAAATTATACAATTATCCAAAATTAATTTTCTCAACATATTTATCAATAATATCAATAATTAAACCCAATTATCCAATTAATTTCAAATAAAAACACATTTAACCTAATTTTCTCAAAATCACATAAACTTCAATAATTCAAAATTAATACTTAGAAATTCATAAAAATTCCAAATAAATTCCTATAATTCATTTCAACACCTAATTTAACCATAAACCTCAATTTCACAATTTAAATAATTAATTTCCAAAAATTAGAAAATAATATTAAAATATTCAAAAATACCCAAAAATCCAAACAATCTCCAAAAATTCCACAAAAATTCATACATGTAGATTAAGCTACTAGGATCAACATTTGTGAAGGGATTTTCATGAATCAATCAATTCGAAGCTCAAAAAAATCAAAAACCCTAATGTGACCGAAATAAAAAATTTGAAACCTAACCAATTCTAGACCAATTCAGCTCAAACCAAAGCTAGAATCACACTCACCGGACCTCAAGGAGTCGATGAAGACCAGCGGAGGGAGAAACGGCGGCCGGAGGAGGGAGAAACGGTGGCCGGAGGAGGGAGAAACGGCGGTAGCTCGACTTTCGGCTTCTTAAGCAATTTCCGGCCAAACTCGACGAAAAAGGGAGCTGCTGGCGGCGGGGAACGGCTGGGGACGAAGGTGGCTCATCGGGAGGCACTCTGAATGGCGGCGAACGGAAGTTACAGACGGTGGAGGTGGAGATCGCGTCCGGAGAAGAAGAAGAGAAGGGAGGGGCAGTTTCGTAAATAAACCAAACTTTATAATTTTGACAATTTTTAATGTATATATGTATATATATATACTTTACACTATATATTAAAATAATATTAAATTACACACATTAAATATACACCACACACATAAAATTTAATATTTTAATAATTTATACTAAATAAAATTAATTAAATAACGATAAAACAAATAAATAATTAATAAAATATTATGGTAATACTAAACCCTAATTAATAAATATACACACACATAGTCTTTATTTAGTAATTTAAAAATACGTATGAGTTCATGCAAGCCCGAAAATATATTTAAAATAATTAATAATACATTGTTTACGTGAAAATTTCTCCGAAAATGCAAGTCCCGGGAAAATTTTACGTAAAGCACTGTGAATAATACATAGTAATTAAAATAGGTTTAAAATACATATCAACTCGTGAAAATATCATATATATACATTCAAAATTATTAACACTGCATATCCCGGTACAGTGTAAAAATATGTAAAAACACGGGATATTACATAAAGATCCTACAAAAGCTGGGCTTGATGGTAGCTGATTTGAAACCCTCTGATGTAGTCATAAAAGCTTATGATGATATGAAAAAGCCAATTAAGGGAACTTTTTGGGCTTTAGTTAAGACTGGACCTATTGAAGTTTGGGTTAACCTTCATGTAACAAACATCCCAGTCACCTTTACTATTCTTCTAGGAAGACCATGGTTCCATCCTTTGGGGGGAGTGTCGTCCACCGTTCATCAAAAGATCAAATTTCCACATAAGGGAGGGTGGTTACTATAATAGCCGAAACAGAGGCTGCAGTTGCTGTAGTGAAACTAGCTCCTACTGAGATCTCGAATAACTTGAGTTTTGAAGTCTGTATGATTTATGAAGATGAGCTAAATTTAAAGATTTTCAGTATGATAAAGAGTATGCGGTTCATGCCTGGGATGGGGTTAGGAAAGAATCAGCAGGGCCCACCGAAATTCATTGAACCCAAGGTACCGATTCTAAAGTACAAGTTAGGATTTCAAGGAAGGATGAGTCAGATGAGAAGGAAGAAGTTAAGGGCAAGTATGGGAAAAGTATAATTATGTCAGAGTCAAAGAATAAGGCGCTCTGAAAAATATTTATGGAAGAAGGTGTTAATTACCCCTACTAAGGAGCCCTTGAGCCCCTGATGATTACTGAGAAACTGGTCCATGGATTTGAAATCTTCGCTGAATATGTGGATGGGAACCAAGAGCCTGTTGTTGAAGAGCCCATAGTAAAATAGCTTTTATTGACTTCGTAATCAAGAGGGGACATTCCTGTAGTGGAATTGAAGGATGTTGCTGACTAGGAAGAGAAATTTAACTTCAAAGCCTTTGTCCTTAGTTATATTATGAATGTTTTTTATGGTGACATTAACCTTTCTATTTTTAATTTGTTTGAGACTGATGACATTTTTCTTTCTAAAGTTAATGTGATGAAGTTTAATTATACTTGTGCGATGTGTTTCTTAATGGTTATGCTGTGTGTGATGATTATTTCATGCATATGTTTGACATTAATTCAATATAAACTGAATCATTTAATCTAGGTACAAGTGATAACCTTAAAAATATACTTATTACTTCTAACTTAACTCCTAATGAGAGAGAAAAAATGAAAGAAACTCTTAAAAGAAGATCAAAAGTATTTGCTTGGGGCTATGAAGATATGCCTAGAATCGATAGAGAGATTACGGAATATAGGATTCCCACGTATTCTCACATCCCATTGATAAAGTAGAAGAAGAGAAGACTAAAGCCAGAATGGGCTCTCCTAATAAAAGAAGAAATAGAAAAGCAGTTGAAAGCGAAGTTCCTAGAAGTGGTAGGTGACACCTAGTGGTTGGCTAACATAGTCCTAGTTCCCAAAAAAGATGGTAAAGTCAAGATGTGTATGGACTATAGGGACTTGAACAAGGCTTGTCCTGAGGTATTTTTTCCCTTACTGCACATTAACACCTTAGTCGACAGTGCAACTTCTAGCACCATTTCGAAACCTTAAACAAGTTCTTAGTAAGAGTTGAAAACTATAACCTCAGACTGAATTTGAAGAAATGTGTTTTTAGGGTGACATTTGAAAAACTATTGGGACACATTGTTAGTAAAAAAGGTATAGAGGTGGATCCAGACAAAGTCAAAGTAATTAGAGAAATGCATGCACCAAAGAATGAGAAAGAAGTCAGAGGGTTTATGGGAAGGCTACAATACATCAACAGGTTCATAGCCAAACTGACTTGTAATATCCCGTGTTTTTAAATATTTTTACACTATACCGGGATATGCAGCGTTAATAATTTTTGTATATATTACGATATTTTCACGAGTTGATATGTATTTAAAACCTATTTTAATTACAATGTCTTATTTACAGTGTTTTACGTAAAATTTTCCCGAGACTTTCATTTTCGGGGAAATTTTCACGTAAATAATTTATTATTAATTATATTAAATATATTTTCGGACTTGCATGAACTCATACGTATTTTTAAAATACTAAACATCGTGTATGTGTGCAATATTTATTTAATTAGGGTTTAATTAATATTACCCTAATATTTTATTATTTGTTTATTAATTTATTGTTATTAATTATTTTTATTTATTATTATATTTTAAAATATTAAATTATATGTGTGTGGTGTAAATTTAATGTGTGTGATTTTATTATTATTTTATTATATAGTATAAAGTATATATATATACATATAGATTATTAAAACAAAAGGATTTGGAAAATTACCGTTTAGCCCCTCCCTTCTCCTTCTTCTCTCCCGATCGTCTACCGTCACTGTGCCTCTCGTTCCAGCACGCCGGACCGCCCTTCACCGCCACCAGCTGCTGCCAACCTCCTCCCCCTTCCTTCCTCTTCCCCTCCGATGTGACCAGGCCGCCGGAAGCCCGCTGGATCGCCCGGAATTCGCAATGGCAGCAAGTTGAGCTTTTCGCCGTCGACGACGATTCTGGCCACCATTTTCGACACCGCCAGTCTCTTTCTTCTCCTTGAGCTCCGGTGAGTGTGATTCTAGCTTTGGTTTGAGCTGAATTGGTCTTGATTTGCCTAGGTTTGAATTTTCCAATTCGGCCATATTAGGGTTTTCGATTTTTTTGAGCTTTGAATTGATTGATTCATAAAAAATCCCTTCACAAATATTGATCCTAGTAGCTTAATCTTCATGTGTGAATTTTTGTGGAATTTTTAGACATTATTTGGATTTTTGGGTATTTTTGAATATTTTAATATTATTTTCTAATTTTCGGAAATTAATTAAATAAATTATGAAATTGTTTTTTATGGTTAAATTAGGTGTTGAAATGAATTATAGGAATTTATTTGGAAATTTTATGAATTTTTATGTATTTATTTTGAATTATTGAAGTTTATGTAATTTGGGAAATTAGGGTTAAATGTGTTTTTAATTGAAATTAATCGGTTAATTGAGTTTAATTATTAATATTATAGATAAATATGTTGAGAAAATTAATTTTTGATAATTGTATAATTTTTGGTGAATTTTTGAAGTAATTTTGGTATATTTATATATATAGGGGTATTTTGATAATTTTACCCTAAATTGGCTAAAAATGTAATTTAATTGGTTTTAATAGTTATTTAAGGTATAAAAATGATTTCTACAAATTATTTGGTATTTTTAACTATTTAAAACTATTTTTCGTGAATTATTTTCAATTATATATATAATATACGATTTTTCTAATAAAATGAGTTTTTATTGATTTTTAATATGTTTTAAGGTTAATTATGTAATTTTTACTTATAAAATGAATTTCTACGTTATAAGGATATTTTTGGTATTTCTGAAATTGTTCTGCGATTGTGGACCCCAGTCGGTAGACTGTAGTTTGGATTCCGACCGAGGGGTTGTGGATTTGTTTTGAGCTTGTTTTGCGAAGTGTGTTTCTTTGCAGGGTCGGCTCTACTCTTTGAGTAGAGAGATGTCCGTTTTACAGGGGAGGTTCTGCCGAATTTTTGGTAGAATTCTCGTAAAACGTGATATCCAGTCGAACCCTAATCTCAATTCTGTGTTTAATACTCTAGATCGAATTCTAGGATTTTCCGTTAGGTTTATTCTAATGTCTGTCATTATTGTTTGTTTAGTTGCGCCGAGACCGAGGGCTAGTGGACCAGGCCCGTCGGACCCATCTCGTGGAGCGCACTAGGGTGAGTTACTATACTATATATATATGCTTTAGGATGCATGATTTAGAAATATACGTTTTATTTTGATTAAATATGCATAAATAATGTGATTTGTATTTAAGTATATTTTGGTTTATTTTTAGTTTATTTTTGGTATATATTTAACTATATGCATGTTTTGTAAATAAATTATATTTAAAATGTTTTTAAATATATTTCTGGCTTATTTTATAATTTGATTGGATTTATTTGACGTATATATACTCGAAATATACCTGGTTTATTTTTGGTATATTTCTAGTATATATATGGTCTATGTTGTTATTTTATTGAAATTCATGCATCATTTATTTTTGTGAATGAATGTTTTATATTTATTAATGAAGGATATCGATAGAACATGCCCACTAAGACCGAGTACGTACCGGTACGCCTATATTATTTAGGCTATACTACTAACTATTTGTGGATATTGATTGAATATGATTATTGATGTGCGAGATATGGTTTGGAGGTGTGATTGCTGGAGCTCGGTTGACCAAGTGTCTCGGGGCCAATCACACTGGCAGTCAGACTGCTGGAGCTCAGTTGACTTAGTGTCTCGGGGCCAGTCTAGTGTCTAAATGGATTAAGTGGATATATTTGGATTAAGTGAGCATGTATGGCTAGAGTGTTGTCTAAAACTGTTTTGAGGTTACGGAATTATAGGGTTCTATTAGATCCTTCACAAACTGTGATTTTCAATAAAATATATAAAAAAGATTTTTACTGTATCTGTGTGAACTTGCCTGTATATATACATATTATATATATATACTGTTGACTGTATGCATTGTCATTTAGTATGCGTGTATATATATTATAGTAATTCACTCAGTGAGGTCTGACTCCCCTCCGTTGACTATTTTTCAGGAGAGTCAACATCTTCAGATCTCAGTAGCAGGCCTATACGCCGGATTTCTTCCGCCCCGGCTTCTTTGTGTAAATTACTTACTTGAGTCTTATTTTTATAATCTAGACACTGCAGTAGTTATAAATTAATTTGTGGGATTTTATGTATTTTATTTATGTGAGATATTGTATTATATTTGAACTGGATTTGTATTAAAAGAGTTTATATATATATGAGTTGAGATTTAATTTAAATCCAGTTGGTGCAAATGTTATTATGATACTTATGATTTTTATTTCCACTGCATTATATATTGTTATTACTATTGCATGTTTATTTTATTTTTTTTAGGCTTGCTACGGGTTTCGGATTCGAAAGAATTCCCGTTCCCTAGCGCCGGTCATGGCCCTTGTTTTGGGTCGTGACATGACTACTATTTATGAGCCGATCTTCAAGCTCTTAAAGAAGAATCAACTGATTATTTAGGATGACAAGTGTCAGCAAGGCTTTGAAACTATTAAGTAGAATCTGATGAATCCCCCAGTTTTGCAGCCGCCAAGATTAAGGAAACCTTTAACTCTCTACTTGGCTATAGAAAAAGATGCGATTGGTGCAATGTTGGCTCAAGAAGGAGAAGGGAGAGTTGAACATGCCATATATTATCTAAGTAAGAAGCTTCTGCCCTATGAAACTAATTATAGTCCAGTAGAAAGAACTTGTTGAACTGTAATTTGGGCAACAAAGAAGTTACGACATTACTTCCAGTCCTACAAGATTCAAGCGATTTCTAAGCATGATCCCCTTAGATATCTCCAACAGAATCTATCACTGATAGGGAAATTAGCCAGATGGTTTATCTTGCTCACTAAATTTGACATAGACTATGTTACTAAAAAGGTGATAAAAGGAAGAGTTATGGCAGACTTCTTGGCCCAAAATTTGGTAGATGATGGACAAGAATGGGAGTTAGAATTTTTGGATGAACACCTAGGGGCAATAGAAATCTAAACCTGGAAAATGTACTTTGATGGAGTAGTAAATAGTAGAGGGGCAGGCATTGGCGTGATTCTGGTCTCGCCAGAAAGAGAAGTAATTCTGATGGCAAAGAGGCTGGAATTCAAGGTCACTAATAACTAAGCTGAATATGAAGCCTACATTTTTTGTTTGGAAGCACTTAGGAACGTGGGGGCTTAAGAGGTGATAGTGTATGGGGATTCGATGTTGGTAGTAAAGCAGATCGCCTAGGATTGGGAAGTGAAGGAAGATAAGCTAAAGCCATATCGGGATTATTCAGCCATGATCCTATTGTCCTTCACGTAATACAGATTTGTACACTTGCCTCGAGAGGAGAATCAGATAGCAAATGCATTGAGTACCCTGGCTTAACATAGGAAGGATGTAAATGAGTAGAAATGAAGCCTCTTATCTTAGTACGGGCTTGAGTTCCTTGTTATAAGGAAGTTATAATAATGTTGATTGACCCAAAAAAGAAACCTTGGTTTTTTTATCTACAACAATATCTTGAGATGGGGCAATTCCTTAAGGAAGTTGATAGAAGAGAAAGGATGTTGCTGAGATTGTTATCACAGCAGTTTATTAGCCACAACGAGATGCTATATAAAAGGATGCCAGTTGGAGGTGCGTTGATCAGGGTGAGGCACAGAAGATCATGAAAGCAATTCATAATGGTGTATGTGGGCCGCATATGAATGGAACATTCCTTGCTAAAAAGATAACCCATCAAGAGTACTTCTGGCTAACCATGGAGGCAGATTACATGAAGTATGTAAAGAGACGCCATAACTGCCAAGTAAATGGCGATGTGAGCCACCTGCCTTCTATGGAACTTTAGGGATTAACCTCTCCTTGGCCATTTGCAGTCTAGGAAATTGACATTATTGGAGAGATAAAGCTGAAAGCATCCAACAGACATCGTTATATTATATTGGCGATTGACTATTTCTTTAAATGGGTAGAAGCATAATCATTCACCATTATAGGGGCGAAACAAATGGCCAGGTTCATAGAGAAGAACATAATTTATCGGTATAGGTTGCCTCATCAGGTCATTACTGATAATGGTGTTTAGTTTAAGGCAGAAACAACCACTCTGTTGGAAGAATACAAGATTGAGTATCATAGATCATCCGCTTAAAGACCACAGGTGAATGGAGTCGTAGAAGCAAGAAATAAGAATGTGAAAAGAATATTGGCCAAGATACTAGAAAATTATAAAGATTAGGTAAGTTATCTATAGTTTGCATTATGGGGGTATATAACCACTACTAGAACGTCAATAGGAGCCACTTTGTATTCTCTGGTATATGGATGTGAAGTTGTATTGCCAATTGAGGTTGAAATTCAATCACTAAGGGTTCTCCTAGAAACTAAAATCCCTAAGTACCATTGGATAGAAAGCCAATTGGCACAACTAACTTTATTGGATGAAAATAGATTGAAGGCTATGTATCACTCTCAGTTGTAACAAAAAGGATAGCCTAGCTTATAACAAGAAGATTAAGCTAGGCAAGATCAAAGAGGGTAACTTGATCTTAAAGCTCACTACGCCAATCATAACCAATCCAGGAGGGAAGTTCAAGCCAAAATGGGAGGGTCCCTACTAAGTGAAGAAGATGTTTTCAAAAGGGGCCGCTATTTTGTCTGACTTGGAGGGAAATGAATTCAGAGAGCCCATCAATATGGACAAGCTCAAGAAATAATTTCTGTAAAGTCTCGCTAGGGAGAAAACCTTAAGAGAGGCTACTAAGGCAAAAGTTAAAGATAAAAAAAAAAGAAAAAAGAACAAAGTCCTATTGGGTTAAAAACCTAAAAAGGCAGTCCACACAAAAGTAAAGGACATGTAAAAAGAGAGAGAGAAAAAAGAGAAAATAGTTAGTTGGAAAACTTGCAAGGGCAAACCAATTAACGACAAGAGATATGTAAGAGCAAGATTGTATAGTCACATTATGCTTGAATTAAATGGAATGGATTGCCTTTATTATTGTAAACATTGCATTAAATGCTTATTACACATATGTCTAGCTCAAAAGGAAATCTCAATCGACAAAGAAAGTACATAAAAAGACTAAGTTTCATAAACCGATTTAATATTGTCTGCTTCTCTTGTGACTCCCCTGGGCGCTCAATGTCTGTAATGTCATTGTCCTTCTATTTCTTGTAAATTCATCCTTTTTTACTTGTTGTAGTTGAACCCATGCCTTATACTGGTCATTGATAGACTGATCTCCTGTAATATCCCGAGTTTTTAAATAATTTTAAACTGGATCGGGATATGCAGTGTTAATAATTTTCATATATATTTTTGATTATTTAATTAGTTTGTTATTTATTAAAGTCATTTTAAATTATTTTAAGTCTTTTACGTAAAATTTTCCCGAGAGTTTTATTTTCGGGGAAATTAAAACCTAAATAAATAAATATTAATTATTTTAGACGATTTTGTAAAATTGCATGAGTCCATGCACGATTTTACGTGTCGTATTAAAATATATACATATACATGCATATATGCACATTTAAATTAAATTAAGGTTTATTTTAATTAAATTAAATTAAATTATATAGTTTTAATAATAATTAAATGTGTATATATATGTACATGTATAGAGATATTATTAAATATGTGTGGTGAATAATTATTGTGTATATAATATTTATATATTAAAATAACATAAACTATAAATATATATATACATATATATACATATAATATATACCTAAAACTAAAGTTCTCAATAATTACAATACTGCCACTATCTTCATCTTCCACCTTCCCGATCGTCCCTCACCCATTCCGACTTCTGAAACTTCGGTTTCTCACTGTCGGTGTGCCTCTCAGCCTTCCTTCCCCACCTCCAGCCCATCTTGTCGCCCTTAGCTTCCTTTTTCAGTGTTGTTTGGCCGGATTTTCCTCAAGAAGCCGAAAGTTGACCCTAATGTCGATCAACTCGATTCCGGCCACCATTTGAAGTGTCACCAGCCTCTATCTCTTCCTTGAGCTCCGGTGAGTGCATTTCTAAGCTTGTTTTCACCTGATTTGGATTAGATTTCCTTAGGTTTTCAATTTTCAATTTCGGCTAACTTGAGTTCTTGAATTTTTTTAGCTTCGATTTCAATGATTCAAGCAAACTTTCTTCATAAATATTTATCCTAGTAACTCAATCTTCATCTTGGAATTTTTGTGGAATTTTTGGGATTTATTTTGATTTTTGTGAATTTTTTATTATTTTATTAATATTTTCTAATTTTCGTAAATTAATTAATTAAATTATGAAATTGTGATTTATGGTGTTTATAGGTGTTAAAATGAATTTTAGAAATTTATTTCTAATTTTTATGATTTTTATATAATTATTGTGAATTTATTTAGTTTATGTGATTTTTAGAAAATTAGGTTAATTATGTATTTTATTGAAATTAATTAGTTAATTGAGTATAATTATGGATTTTATTGAATTATATGTTGAGAAATTAATTTTTGAGTAATTATACTATTTTTAGTGAATTTTTGAACAATTATAGTGAATTTATATATAGCAGGGGTATTTTGGTAATTTGACACTAAATTGGCTAAAAATATAATGAAATTGGTTTTAATAGTGATTTGAGTATAAAAATAATTTCTATAAATTATTTAGTATTTTAACTAATTAAAACTATTTTTCGTAAATTATGTTCAAAATTATATATAAAATACTATTTTTGTAAATAAATGAGTTTTTATCGATTTTTAATATGTTTTAGGATTAATTATATAATTTGGAATTATAAAATAAATTTTGGTTAATATTTATGAATTTATCGAGAATTTTGGATTTTTAATAATATTTTATTAAAATTAGGGTTTTTATGTATTTATCAGTAAAATAATTATTTTTAGCGTTTAAATTTCTAATTTGTTATATTTTGAGTATTAAAGGGTATTTTTGGTATTTTTGGCATTTTAAATGTATTATGTGTTATTTCGTAAATTGTGAACCTCAATCGGTGGAATTGTAATTTAAAAGTTCGACCGAGGGATTTTGTGGCTGTATATTTTTAAAGTGTGTTTCTTTACAGGACCAGCTCTACTCTTTGAGTAGAGAGATTTCTGTTTTACAGGGGAGGTTCTGTAGGATTTTCAGTAGAATTCTCGTAAAACGTGATGTCCGGTCGAGTTCCTATTCTGATTTTGTGTTTGGTATTTCTAGATCGAGTCTCTAGAATTTCGATAAACTTATTCTAATTCCATATTGTCTTTTGTTTGTTTAGTTGCGCCGAGACCAAGGCCTAGTGGACCAGGCTCGTCGGACCCATCTCGAGGAGCGTAATAACTGTGAATTGTTATTTTATATATACGTGTTTTAGGATGCATGTTTTAGAAATGTATGCTTTAATTGTATAAAATATGCATATATAGTTTAATAATTGCTTAGTTTTATTTTAGGTATATTTTGGTATATTTTAAATTAAATGCATATTTTATTAATGAATTATCCTTAAAATGTTTTTAAGTATATTTATAGTTAATTTCTAGATTATTTTATAGTTAAACTGAATTTATTCGACGTATATATACTCGAAATATACTTGGTTTATTTTTGGTATATTTCTAGTATATATATGGTTTATATTGTTATTTTACTTAAAGTCATGCATCATTTATTTTATGAATGTATGTTTTACATAATAATGAAGGATATCAATAGAACGTGCTACCTAGTGATCATCATTAGGAACGAGTACGTACCGGTACGACAATAGAATTTAGGTTAAATTACTAACCTATTTGTGGATATTGATTGGATTGATTTATTTGATATGTGATGTGATTTGAGAGTGTGATTGCTAGAGCTCGGTTGACCAAGTGTCTCGGGGCCAATCACACTGACAGTCAAACCGCTGGAGCTCAGTTGACTTAGTGTCTCGGGGCCAGTCTACTGTCCAAATGGAACAAGTGAATTTATTTGGAATAAGTGAGCCTGTAAGGCTAGAGTGTTGTCTAACACTATTTGAGGTTGCGATCATTTAGAGTTCTATTTGATCCTTCATAAATGGATGTTATTTTCAGTATATATATATAAAATGATTTTGCTACATTTGTGTGATTTTGCCTGTATATATATTTATTATATATATTATTGAATGTGTGCATTGTCATTTAGCTATGCATGTATATATATTATAACAATTCACTCAGTGAGGTCTGACTCCCCTTCGTTGACTATTTTTTAGGAGAGTCTTCGTCTTCAGACCTCAGTAGCAGACCCTTACACCAGATTTCTTTTGCCCCGGCTTTACTATGTAATCTGCTCACTTGATGTTATTTTATATTCTAGGCACTGTAGTAGTTATAGATGAGTTGTGGGAGTTATGTATTATGTTTGTATGAGATTTGTATTTTAAAGATTTGAACTGAGATTTGTATTAAAAGATTATTTATATATGAGATGGATTTGTATTATTTAAATGGGTTGGCGGATTATATTTATTTTATTTATGAGATTTATTTTCACTGCGAGATATTATATTTATTTTTATTATTGTGGCATGCTTTTATTTTTTTTTTTTTAAAGGCTTGCTATGGGTTCCGAATTCGAAAGAATTCCCGTTCCCTAGCACCGATCATGACCCCTGTTTTGGGTCGTGACATCTCCATTGTAGTCAATGAGCCTCTGAATGATCCTCCAAGGCCAAGTAGCAACTAGGTTGTCCAAAAAATTATGAGAAAGAGGCCTTGGTTCAAACTTATATACAAGCTCCACAATCTATTGTTTTTGTCCATATTGTCTTCAAAGCCGAGTTGGATTGTAGAAGGTGGTGAAATGGAGGCTGATTAAGGGAACACAGTAGGTATAGGATCGGAGGGTCACGTGCTGCAATCTCCACCATGGGCACATCCACTAAATTAGAGTGTCAAGGAATGCAGATAACCAACTATGGATATCCTCCGGGATAGGATGGAGTCTCCTAGTGCGATAGTGTTTGGCCTTGTAATGAGCAATGTCCCTGGGTGGTTCAAGCAACCTTAGGTTCTCTTGCAACCAAACCTACAAGAGTGAAGAATGGATAAGAATGATGGAAAGTAGGAAATGGTAAAAGAAAGTAGAGACTCACCTCTAGTAGAAATGGACTCCTATAGAATCTCCTGGTCTCAAAAAAGTTATCAAGTCCGATAATGGTCTCAGCCAAAATAAGGGGGAAAGGGTTCAGTCCACTCTTCACTTGGTCTAGAACATGCAGGATCTTCGGGTCACAGTTACCAGAAGGGGAGACTAACAAGAACTGAGCATATAGGCAGAAGGCCATTACTTGAGGCCAGGGAACCATATTGTTGTCTACGGTCACTGCCATCTCTACAAAAGGGCTAAGTAGGATTTCATTGCTGAAAATGTGACGAAGAGAGGATTAATGGGACATATTGAGCGATCTTACTATTTGGTATTGGATGGTGTGCAAATCTGGGGTTATGACTAGAGGAATAACAATCTATCAAGCGAAATCCATGTGAGAGCCTAAGATAGCCTCAAATTCCACTGGCAGAGGGCAGACCTCCACTGTGCTAAACTAAAAAACATATTTTTGAGGATCCTAAAACTGAGCAAGAACATGGAGAAATGAGAAGTTGATCTTTCTAGCATGTAAGGATTGGAAGGCGAATAGGTAAAATGGCTCTATTCTAGCCCATGACCCGCCATCCAGACTTTTCAAAATTGGTTGTAACTATTTAAAGCTTCTCTCAATCATAATTGGGGATCAGAATATTATCTGGGAAAGAAGAATAAGAGGAAACGACAAGATGAAGAGATTAGGGATTTTGAGAAGATTTGGGGTTTTTATAGTTGCAAGACGGGCGTGTAGAGGCGACACCTCAATGAGAAGAGGCTAATCACATGTCATATCTTCACATAGAGGCGACGCCTCTATGATAGGTAGAGCATATTTTAACACTCCTGAAAATTTTCTAAGTTGTAATATGAAGAGTCAGTTTA